>JARFJB010000754.1:1185000-1332500 GCA_036346205.1 Vesta saturnalis
TGTTTGTGCGTATGCGTGCATGCGTGTATTAAAAATGTAAAATGAATTTTAAGTTTCGTAGATTTGCGCTAGCTCTATCTACAATTGTAATACAATACAATAATATTAGTTGTGCAAGTCGCATAACGTTGGAATGTGGATGTATGTTAATACCCACAATAACTCCACAACGAAAACACGTACATACTTCAAATTTAAGCTTGTTTCATTTCTCCTAGAGCTGATTAGATTTTGTGAGAAATTCAGCTGGGAGGGGGGAGTTTATTAGGAGCTGTTTTTGATTTTTATCAAAACAACTGTATATATCAAAGATGCATACCATTGTATAAACCCTAATCATATAGATTAATTATGTTCTATGTAATTTTTTAATAAGACGCGTAATTTAGCCACAAACAAATTCGTTAGGTAGAATTTAAATGTTAGTCCAAATTTTTTCAATATCTGAGTAATGATTAATTTTATAAGAAAATGTGTAGACAAATTTTTCAAAGAAAATTGAATTTTACATAATTTTTCTTTATCAAGCGAAATTAGTGTAAAAATTAAATAATTATAATTGAAAATGCTTAAACTGTAGTATCGATTTTTTATAGAAGAAGGCCTATTTTCGTAATGAACTTATTACAATATATGTTACCTCATTTTAGGATGCTTAGCAAAGTTTCGCCGCGAAATTTCAAAATGTGATAAAACATCCGTTTGAACTTAGAAATATCACTTTAAAATGTGACATTGTTACATTGTAATAATGATTAAATGCAAATATTTACCTAATTTATTATATTCGTATATGTAGTTATTTAAAAACTTAAGCCTTTCTGATATTACATTTTCTCATATTTATGATCAATATGCCAAAACTAAATAGGCAACCGATTACAGGAATGTTACGCCCCTCTGAAATAATTTGCAAAAACTGATATTTGTATACGTTCTTAAAAATGCATTGTGTCAAAAATGACTTTTACGCCTTTCTTATAAGACACGTCTTCGAATCATTTGTCATAATTAAAATGAATGATTGAATTTAGTAGAATTTCTTTTAATTTATATTTATAAGTTGTAATTTATATTTATATTATTATTATATTATAATCACGCGATCAAAGAAATGCAAACATTTGCACGCCAAGCATTACATAAGAGAAACTGTATTAAGGACAAATATTGATTAATGTAATGAAAATGTAACCCTTAAAATAAAAATTGTTGGAATGTTTGTGATTAGGTACTGTTCTATTATGAAATTACTTTAATTACAAGTAAAACAATTTAATTATTAGGATTGCACTTACATTGTTTCTACAACCAGGACTAGATCTGTCCTCCCCTTTTTATTGTTAGCAGGAATTATTAAAATCAGGTTTGATTTATCACCGTGAATTCTCATACCTGGTTAGTGTTTTTTTTTTAAATAATTGTGGTTCTGAATAGGCTAAGTTTGGCTTACCGTGCTAAGCCACTCAGGAACATTTAGAAGATCTAAGATATTGAATTACCAAGCGGTTCCTATGAACCTTAATTTTTTTCATATCATAAGTAAGAGGAAAACAAGAACTAGGGCTATGATTCTAGAGTTTAGAAGTCGTGTAGAAGAATGTGGATTGCGACCGTTTGATACGACAAGTGGAGATTTGTACTGCATATTGATGATGTAAATGAGCGACCCGAGCATTCCTAGCAAAGGTCGCCCGAAACGGTATCAAAGAATGTAGTTCACTAGTAGTGTAATAAATAAGGTAAGGCATCTTTATGTGCATCAACTACTAATGATTATTCTTATTAGCACTACCCGTCACTAGAATTTTAACCTAGTAAAGGAATCCCACCTTTAGTAAGGAATCTTAACGTTTCAAACATCGTATTGCCACGGGACCTACAGGCTTACTTCCTATCCGAGAAGAAGGAGTGCTCTAGTTTTTCTCGGGTTTAGAAAAACCGCTACCTTGGCCAGGTTTGAAACTGCGCCGCTTGGGTGAAAGGCAAGTACTCTAACCATTTCACCACCGAGGCAGGAGTAAATAATTATTTTAATTATTATTTTTTAATAAATTTTAATAAACCGTTTTAACCATACAATAAGTTATGCGAAATCATCATGTTATAAGTTATGTTGGGCGTTGACCTACACCTCTACTACTTTGACTTGATTTTCTGGGCATCGATAGAGAGCAATGAAATGAAATATATATCTGGAGTAGACTCGGAAGAGGCTCTCGAATGGTAAGAGTATTGCTATACGATGTCCATTAAAAAATTTGGTTGATCTTTAACCTAGTCAGGTTCTCCCTGTTGAGGTCGAACTATTTTTATTGGTGTGCTATCAATTAGAAAAACAGATATGAACATGTTCGAAGCGTTCATCATATAATCGCGGATTTGGACCCTGATGTTTGATCACGATTTGTAAGTAATAGGACATAAATTGAGGCAAGTAAGATGTGTATTTGAAATCTTTCCAATAAATGATTTCGAATAACACTTTCAATGAATTATCCATTACAAATTTTTTGACTAAACATAAAAGCCAAAAACACAAAAACAATTTAGATTATTAACTAGTAGATTCGAAAAAATAAAACAAAACGTATTGCAAAATATTACTACTCTGGGCAATAACACACTAGGCAATTGATTTGATATCACCGATATGCTAAATTATCACAAAATTAATAAAAATCTTCTGAAATGCTCTTTGTTACGTTCTGTAACTGATCTCATCTTGCTTTACATTGCACAGGATTTTTTGTAGTAAACGGTAGAGAATTATAACTGCCCTTTGATTATTGCAATATTACGTTGTTCTAAGGCAATGTAATCATCGGTATGCCTTATTTTACAATAAGCGATGCCGTCAGATAGTTAATGGATGTATCATTTATAAATGTTTGTTCTATGGTTACACTATGACCAATTAGCGTTATTTGAAAGACAATTCGACGGCGTTGTATTGCGATGTTGACCATCTGCTAACGCATTCAACACATAATTTTCAAGAAAACTGCAGATGATAGAAGAATAATTATTTGTGGAAACACCGTCATCGTCTTCATGTCATACGAAGCACATCGTACATTTACTTTCATACCATATACAGTGAAACTGTAGCCTATTCATTCATATGAAAGTAAAGGGATAACGGGTTCAATTTAGAAATTAACCAAACGGCCGTACAAAAAACTGCCGCTTCGTCCCAGGTTTCGTTTTTCATACACTATAAGGTCTCTAAAATATAAACATCTACAATTTTGAATACACTGAAATCCCAACCGCAGGTCTATGAGTTGTCTGATCTTCAGGTTTAAGTAGAATTTTAAAGAGTCGTCTCTTGTTTACCGCTTACCTGAACCGTCTTTATATAACACAATATTTTGCAGGCGGCACATTTACAGCAGCTTTGTTTAATCTAGCCCGGTTTGCTCCTGATTTTTGGTTGCCGCTTCTATGCAAAAATACAGCACTATTTTACTAATCACATGGTTTATTACTCTCTGATATTCCGGGACGTACTTGAGTCTTACATAATGCAAAATATTCTCGTAATAGTGTGTACGGTGCATTACACACTGGTCACACTCATATTTTTTTGGCTTGAATAAGCTAAGATATTTCTTCAAAAGCAAAAGTAAGGTAATTGAGACGGATTGAACATTTTGTTTAACGCTGCATGGCTTGCATATTGCAAAATTTATAAAGCATTGATTGTAAGCCCTAGTTTGAGTCTAAGTAGAGCTTAATAGTTAACTTAAATGATGAAAAAACAGGTACTATTACATGTTAAGTTAAATCAGGACGAATCAACCATACTTAAAAACCCTAAAAAGACTATGTTTGACAAAGATAAGCTACAAACCAAACAGTTACATGTAAAAATGAATTGCTAGTCAAAACGGAAAGTGAAGTATCTAGTATATCTGACCTACCTAAATAATCACCCACAGTAACTTCTTCGCAGTAAAATTTCTAATTGCGCTACACATCACGAAAGAAACATTTTAAAGGTCATCAACACAATAACAACACAAAAAAACATTACGTCGGGAACACTACGCCCCTTTTGGATACCCCATTAAATGAAACCTTAATTTTTACCTTCCAACCTGCCTATACTGCATAGGTATAGAATGTTATGTAATCGACAATCGCTAAATCGCCAAGATTGGCCATAATATCTGGATGAGTGTCTGTGCGTGTGTGCGTTCGCGTGTGTGTGCGTGTGCGAGTGCAAGTGCGTGTGCGTGTGCGTGTGCATGTGCGTGTGCGTGTGCGTGTGCGTGTGTGTGCGTGTTCGTGTGCGTGTGCGTACGTGTGCGTGTGCGTGTGCGTGTGCGTGTGCATGTCAGTGTGCGTGTGGATTCGTGTGGGTGTACGTCTGCGTGTGCGTGTGCATGTGCGTGTGCGTGTGCGTGTGCGTGTGCGTGTGCGTGTGCGTGTGCGTGTGCGTGTGCGTGTGCGTGTGCGTGTGCGTGTGCGTGTACGTGTGCATCTGTGTGTGCGTGTGGATGTTTGCTTATTATCAAATATTTCTGAAACGGCTTCATATTTCAAAAATATAAAAATACCGAGGTATAGATCCTAAACATGCCGATTAAATATATTCTACGCAATCTTTTATACGAGATGTACTTTGGCGGCCAAAAATATTCCTGAGGTGGATTTTAAGTGTAAATTCTTTCATGTCTGAATAATTATTAATTTTATTAGATGTGAAGACATATTTTTGCAAAGATAATTTAATTACATATAATTTTTATTTATTTTAATGAGAAGCCGAAAGGTATTAAAACTTAATTAAGGAAGATTGAAAATACTTAAAATGTATTACCGACATTTTTATGGAAGACGGCGGCTTTGGAATTTTTTTTTTCAAGTTGTTATGTAGATGTTTATTAACCGCTATGTGACGTGAAATTTTAAATATCTGATATAGATTATTGTTTTTGTTTTTACAATGCCGGCTATTGTCGTTATGAACGTATTAAAAAACACGTTACGTAATAATTCTAAAAAATTATTATTAAAATGTGTCTTTCAATTTCCACTTTCTAAGTTGTTACACATCAGATATTTTATTACCAATGCTATAAGTTTGGTGTATTTAGAGATATCGATACTGTAGCATCCCCCAGGTACCCTATCTTGAAAGGTGTAATTGGAACTTATTTGCAAGAATGCAAATTCAAGAACGAAACAACCGCTGTTTGTGAGTGAGATATCTTGACTTTACTGACAATAATGTTACTATTACTCAAATTAATTGCTTACGTTATAGTGACTTTCCTGGCATTAATTAAAATATTAGAATTTATTTACAAGTATGATATTTGATTACTCGCAAATCTCAAATTTGACCAAAATAATTGGCCGTCTAGTGATAGGTACGGTGTGCTATTTTTTGAATTAGATAGGCGGGATGAAGTTAAGTGTTGCATTATGGCGGGCAGGTAAAAAATGAAACTGCTCAAATTAAAATTAACGAGCTTTGCACAATGATGGTTCAACCCGTTAATGTACTATTGTGGGAAAGAACTGCTAATAAAATCCACTTTATTCATAAATAAGTAATTGCACAAGTACATTAATAAATCAATTAACACAAAAAAAAACAATGAAATGATTAAATATATCACAAAATACCATTAAATCAGGTTAAAGTGGGTACAAAATTATAACATTAAGAAAAGAAAAACAAGCAGTTTAGCTACACATAAACACAATAAAAAAAACCAATGTAATCACACCCACTATTGTGTCATAAATAGATCAGAATAAAAATCGTAATACCAAACATATGGTCCTTTAAAACCAATCATGCCGGTGTTTAAGTAAATAAGCACTTAAAACAATAAGGCAAATTACGGTACATATAAAATAAAACAACAGTAAAATTGCACAGGTGATAATAAGGTAAAGGCAAGGACAAAGCAAAGGAATTTATACGTGGTTTAGTGATACTGAAGCACAAAATACATACGTACAGTTACAATAAATTACATATAAAGAGAAATTAGTTCGCAGGCAAACAATTCTACTAAAATAAACTGACACAAAAAAACTCATTAAACAAAGCCTTACAAAGGTAAGTGACCGATGTACAAGTTTGAGTGCGTTAGAAAAATACAACGCCCCTTTCTCAGGTTACACATTCAGCTATACAACAATAAAAACAACAAAAATAAAATTCGAGGTGTTTAATGGTCATCTGGGCCCAGGAGTATGTAAACACTAGGCAATTTCCTATTACAATTATAACCAAGGTTTATCCTGTACCCATTCGCCAGGTCCAGCTCTACACAAATATAAATATAAACAACAACCAGTGATGCTAATTCACCCAAATATATGAGTGAGAGAGCCCTGTACTGTGTTTTATTCTAGCAGATTTCAGCTTAATGAACCCACGTGCTAATGAGATGCCTTTGCAAGGCAATGTTTGATTTTTAATACGTTACATAGGCTTGTAAAATTATTTGCTGCGAGCTTTCATTTATCTAAAAATACCTACTTACACTTGAATATATTGCCTTTAGTTAAACACTTTACCATCAACACGACGAGTTAAGATACGCGGTTTAAAACTCGACGCTGCGACGATTAATTATAGATTAATTTTTGGAAAAACTTACATTAAAACCTACACAAAAAGAAAAGAACGAATTAGCGTTTTAGTTTTGCTAAAAGGTACACGACGAAATATTTATAGACCGAACGGTTTACAATCAAAATTTCAACAGCAACTATCTTCTGCTCCGATCTCAAATTAACTATCTCTACTCTCGAAAAACAACCCCCGTTTTTCAAAAGTAATAAAAAAACGAAAAATTATTACGTTGGAACAGTTTCATATTAATTATTGAAGGACATCTTAATTTTAAAAATATGTATTCGTCCGTAACAAGCCCTACATTTAGGTCTCAAGTTTGAACGTACCAAACAAAGATCCCTTTGGATTTGCGCAATGTTCCGCCGTAATGAATTATTAGATCAGTGACATTTTTACATCAAGAGCGCGTGTATAGAAATTTTCAACAATTCGTCACGTCAGTTTAGGCAGAACACCTGTTTCTCTACCTTAATATATGTTTTCTTTTTCTCTTCTACCTTTACTCAAATATCATTTACAAACATTCCCACATTTCTTACTGAAAACATAAAATAAAATATTCCGAAAACATTAGCAAATTACGATGTATCAAGATATTAAAAATCCACTAATTATCTTTCCTATCGCGGTAACAATGGCGATTTGACAAACGCTTTTTACAATAATAAAATTTTCGCGGTCCGCCACCTGGATTTATAGTCGATTTGAGCGAATACTCGTCCCTCAAAAGACTACCAGGCGACATCAACTTCATGATATGTGTACAAAATACGCCACTAAATACCTTCTCGGTAACACTAGCATACTTTTCATCACAGCATTTTTCAATATGCCTCGTACCTCAGTTTTGACTTCTCAGGAAGTAATGAATTGCACTCAATAGCATAAAACCTTCTATTCCATTATTCTGGCTTTCTAATATTTGTTCGGGCATTATTTAAGTCAAAAACACTCACTAACACTTATTTAGATTTGCAAATATTTTTTGTTTACTCATATCTATAGCAACAAGTACACCATTGAAACTTCGAAAAAATTTGAGTATACCTATTGCAAACGCAGATAATCAATGCATTATTAATTTTGAATGTTTATCGTGCCGATCGTGCAAAAAATAGTATAACCGTCACTATCGTTAAGGGCTTTACCGGCCTCAGATCAAATTGGAGACTTAGCCACGCTAATGGTCTTTGATTGGTGAACTGCTCTTGTCGATATTAACACTTAATATACTATTGTCAAAACGTTACATTTGCTCATTATAACACATCTAATCGTTTCCGTGACAGATCTTCCTTTATTGATATTGTTTGGCCTTTTAGTTTTTTTTTTTTAGTATTATTAATGAATATATTATAACGGTGTCTATAACCTGGAAATTTTACTATGATACCGCGTGGCTTATTAATATTAAGTGTGAGTGGTGAAATCCTGAGTGATTGCTCAGTCTGATTAAATTATCGTTGGCTTCTTCCAGCTTAATCACACAATGTTTCAGGAGATTGTACTTTTCCATTCTTTCGTCGAATTTAATATAAATTAGTTTTAAAACGATTGCCGGCAACTTTGTTGCTAACCTATCCATAATAGAATCACTGTTAATGCAAGCATTTACCACATTTTTAAAATCTGACACTGGACTAAAAACCATACATAACAAAGATTTATAATAACCCGTAAAGATAATTACTATTGCACGGACGCTACTACCTACACGTCTAGTAGAACGGACACTCGATAATCTTACTAACTTACTGTATTAATTACATAATAGCTGTAATTGAAGGCCTACTTTAGCACCATAATTGATAATAGTGTGGTATGGAAAGGAATACTTTAGACAAAATTTCTTATTAAACAGACGTCGCGCAAACCTCAAACGTCGGTCTCGACCATTTCGGACGGTATTTTTTATAATTCATTATTCAAATTCAGGAATGCAATTATTTATGGCAATATGTCATGTAATCAAATTTCAATTTAAACTTTTGACTAATTTGATATGACATTTGAGTTAGTAAGCAACCAACCCAGTCATCTGGAATTCAGCAAAATCCGAATGGCATATGGTTCTAGCACATGAGACATACTGTGTTTAATTTTTCGAAACTTGTTTCGTGAGATATGATCTATTTACTGCTTGCTATGTTGATAAAACCAACACCTGCAACGATCAAACGAATTGCCGAGTGAAATCTGTCCTGAATTATAATAATTTTATGGGTATGTTTAACAATTTCGAATATTTAAAAATATAATGTTATTCGCGGTTTCTTAGTTTCAAAAATTAAAAACATCAAGTCGATTTTTGATTGGATAGAGAATTAATTTGTGCACATAAGGAGCATAAGATAACAGAGAAAAATTTTTGTTCAACAAACTTTTTTTTCCGACATTAACATTTTTAATATAATTATTTTACGTCAAGTGTATTTTGTTAACTGGTTATGATTTCATGTATTGAATCATAATTTCATCATCAAATACCAATGTCTTATTAGGTGCCAGTACGTTGTGATCTAAATTATGTAATCATGGCACATATTATATAAAAATATTAACGGAAATACATAATTATGTGATTAACATATAAATATACTAGTAGTGATCGAAACAAGTACTTTTACCAATTATATATATATATATATATATATATATATATATATATATATATATATATATATATATATATATATATATATATTAGAAGTGATTATTATTATTTTATTACACTCGGACAAAAAGTGTAGGCATGCCAATCGTTAATTATCAAACTTACCAAAGTAAAAATGAAAACGTAAAATTGCTTTAAATGGGTTACAAGTTTAAGTTTAAGGTTACTACGGCAAACAAAAAAAAATACTTTATAACATGTTTTAAATAACTAAGGAGTGAGGACTGTAAATAAGTATGTATATGTATGTATATATGTATATATATATATATATATATATATATATATATATATATATATATATATATATATATATATATACATGCACGTAAACGACAAATAAATCAGAAATTTGATCTGTCATGAATTCAGTAGGCTCAAAAAATTGTTGCTGATGCCATTCTTCTTATGTACGGTTTATAAGACTAACGAAAAAAATTAACACACAGAAGGTATAGTGATAACTCTGAATTAAGGTAAAGAGGGGATATTACCGCCACGCCCCAATTAGAATTAAAATACCCCATAGTATAAATTTTTATAATTTTATAGAGTGAACTACAGATCTATTAACTACATACAATCAAATTCTTAATCTTAATGGAACACCCAATCGCACTCAGTAAGGGATTTTATTTTGCATGAAACCCCATAAGAAAAAATTCAAAATTGAAAGATCCGTAGATCGAGGGGCAATCTTACTGGTCCGTAGGTACCAACCCATCTTTGAGGAAGGTTATCGTCTAAGAATGCCTTTATAAGCTCAGATTTTTGGCTTGGGGTACCGTATTGTTGAAGCTAATTTAAATTATAAATTATAATTTAAATTTATTATTATAAAGAGCCAATCGGATGCAATATTATCTATTAGTTCTGGAATAACTTCCTCAAGGAATTCTAGGTACCGAAGTGCTGTAAGACCTCCTTCACAAATTCTGTAGACTATGCGTCTTCCAAAAATGAAACACGAGACCCTAACCCCAAAGCGTCTTTGTGCCCTCTCAAAAATTAAATGGTGATTATCTGCGGACCAATTTCTTGTATTATGGCGATGGAAAATTCCCGTACTTAAAAAATAATATTCATCGGACCAGATAACGGGTCTGCCAAAAATTTATCAGTATGTATTTGTTCTAAATACTATTGGCCAAACAACATTCAGCGCTCGACATCGCCGGGATGAAAATGTTGAACTGTTTGGAATATATAGTGGCGATACTTATACTTTTGCAAAATGCTTTGAAAATCAGACTCGGATACACCAATTGATTCCTCTATTTGCTTGCAAGGGGGTGAAAGCGTGGCTTCTGCACAACTCAATACGCTTATTTCTTTTCTTTCTCTATTTTGTTTGGTGTATGCCTTAGGACGGGCTTGGCCAATGATCCATCTTATACTAAATTTGATTTAAGGCAGGCAAATAAGTCTGGGAAAGGTTTCCGTTTCTCTGAATATCTAATATGAATAAAAAGATATCCTAACCATAGCGCTCAAAATACGTTACCAAATATAATTCTGAAGCTTCTTGAGGTTTTCATTAGATTGTATAAAACAAACCAACATATCATACTTTTCATTATTTTACTGCCATTATTGTAAAATTAAAACTAAATATAAAATATAGTAAAATAGAAACACCAAAAAAAAAATTTTTTTTTACTAATAATCAAAAAGTGACAAAACCGCTTTTAGCATTTTGCTTTTTTGTTTTGATTCAAAATAATTGTGTACAATTATATATTTTGGAAAGCCCACATTATGCCTAATAAATATAAGAAATAATATACAGGGTGTTCCATTAAAAAAAACATGTTTGCTTCGTAACTGAAAAACGGAAGTTGTTAGAAAAAACTGACTACACCAATGGATTTCCCAGTCAATTATCTGTCAAAGCACGGAAAGATTTTCCAAGCAGTGAATGAATCATTCTTATATCGATCATAGGGGTGAAGTAGTGACCAAAAAAGAGCTCGAAAGTTATCACATTTTTCATTTATATTCGGCCAAAGACCACACCACACCTCAACACACGACACCACACCACACCACACCATCACAAGTACACACACGCACACACATGAACACACGCACACATGCACACATACGCGCACACACACACACACTCACACATACACGGACACGCACACGCACACACATGCACACATGCAGACACGCAGGTACGCAGAGCCGCAGGCACGCAGGTACGCAGATACACAGATCCACAGATCCACAGACCCACAGACACGCAGACACGCAGGCACGCAGGTACGGAGGTACGCAGACACGCAGGCGCAGAGACACACAGACATTAAGGCACGAAGACACAGACACGCAGACACTCAGGCACGCAGGCACGCAGACACGCACACACGCACCTACACATACGCACACATACGCACACTCACGCACACACACGCACACACACGCACACACACGCACACACACGCACACACACGCACACACACGCACACACACGCACACACGCGCACACACGCACACACACGCACACACACGCACACACACACGCGCGCGCACACACATACATCATGATCGATCTTGACGAAACGTTGTAAAAAGTGCTAATCATTCGATTTAGCGATAATGAAAAAAAGTAGATTGCATAACCTTCTATATCTACATATGTATACATAGCTTGAAAGGTAAAAATGTGATGCATAATTATACTAAAAAAATAATTATTAAAATTATAATTTTTTTCTTACAAAGTAGTCAGAATATGTGAATGAAATGTATATTAAGTATCACATTTCGTTTGGTTTTTTCCGTTACTATTGTTATACAAAGTAAATTAGGTACATTTTTGTACTCTCATTTAAAATGTAATTTTGCCAAAAATTTTAAAAATGTTTGTTATTATTTATTGTGAAGGTAAATTACTCGCACATTCCAAACGTGTTTACTCACACTTAATTATTTAAATTAAATACTAGCTTTTCCTCTGTTAGGCTCACTTAATAGTTTTATCCTTGATGTAAAAATAATTATTAAATTAAAATAATGAAAATACAATACATTACCATTAAAAACGTAGATATGTACCCACTAACATACAAAACTTTTATACTGGGTTCTTCTAAATTAATGATTAAGCACTTTGAAATGTACCTAATCATTGTTTGTGAATGACGTATTAAAATTAAGCGTATATCTTATGTTATAGGAAAGAATGGAGGTCCCATCGACATGTGGAGATAATGTGCACGTTGTACTATAGTAGAGAGGAAGAATAAAAGATGAAAAGCAAGAGGATGAAAAAAACGAACAAAACACTTACACTATACGTATGTAAAAGAAACTAGAGACAAAATCAGCAGAATAATCAACAAACACTACATTAAGACCATATTCACAACAGGTAAAGATATTGGTACTCTGCCGAATCCGAAAACAATAATTTACTTACAAGATCAAACCATTATTTATGTAATACCACAAACATATATTAGGTAAACTAGTCAGCAAACTACCATAAGAAGAGAAAAATATCGTTTGGCAGTGAAGAGAAAGAAAAACACTGGTATTTTCATTAGACCAACACACGAAAAACACTCTGCATACAAAAAGTTTAATATTAAAGTGGCGCAATCTATGGCTAAATCGCCAAATAATACGTATAAAATACTATGATAAAACAAAAAGGACCGCATCATTCTTTTTTCACACTCCGTTCTATTCTAACACGGGTACTTATTTTATTTTACTAGTAATGGAAATTTGAACTTGCATAATACCCATACCTGGGCAGCAAATAGACTACACTGAATGATACAAGTCGATCATCAGAATAGTAGTGTACTGTGTGACTCAGATAGAGGGATACGGCTTTCATAAATACCCTGCCAGTTATTTATCAAGCAAACGGCGTTTTCTGATTTCTTGTCGTTGAAGTTAAAGTCAGTCTGATAAAAGTAACAATATTTTGAATTTCTCAATTGTTTAAAAGGATAGATACACGTATTATGTTTGCGAAAATCTTTCAAACAAAAATGTAAGTTCGGTTGATATCTCAAAAGTATTTTAAAACTAATATACACCGTCGATTTGCGTAAAATGTTCTGATACCAATTTTTACCTTTTTGACAGTTTTTAAAATAACGGAGACATAAATAAATTAAGAAAAATTAATTTTTTGCTATATCGCAAAAACGAAGTAGGCGACTCTTATAAACCCAGCAATCTATTTTTCAGATAAAATCAAATAAACTTCCCATTACATGTCCAACCAACAATTTTATCCTTTATCCCGTGTTTTAAAATGTACGTTTTACTGAGATAGTAATAATACACCATCTATGTTTTGAGCTCATTGAATGTACCCATTTTAAAGATTTTTGCAAATATGTACCTGGTATCTATCTTTCCAAACAAGTGAGAAATTCGTATTGTCACTTTTATCAAGTTGACTTTGAATTCAAAGACGTTCTATATCTCAAAAACGAAGTAGGCTTATTAGAAAAACAACATCGTGCGTTTCACAAAAATGGCACAATATTACGTAAACTCTAATTCTCTATCTCCATTGCATAGATACCGTGAAAACCCATGAAAAATTGGACCAGTAGGACTCACTACAAATTAAGTATTTGAAAATTCTTAACAAATTTAAAATCTAGACACCTTTGCATTGTTGTAACTGTTAAAACTTTTATTCTTTTGTTATTTAGTTGTTAAGATGTTGTCAAAGTGTTCGTAAGTTGATTTTGTGTAAATTTACGGATAATTATAATGTTTCTACTTTGATGCTTGCGAAAGAAATCTTGTTTAATATGCAAGACAAAGGTGCATAAAGAAAAGGAAGGAAGGCAGTTCCATAAATAAAAAAACCGTGCGATGGTTGATTAACACGAACACGTACCTAACAGAAAATTAGAAGCAAGGATTTATGTTATTTGGTAAAGAATCCATCACTTTTGTCGCGAGATCTATCAAAAAGAAGTTTGTACAAGTCCACAAAATGTACAAAAAATTAAATCGGAACTTTACTACAAGTAAAAAGCGCCAAAGCGACCGGCGGAACGGTATAATTGTGTAATTAGGCGTTTTAGATTGTTTTACATGTTTCTTGCTGACGACAAGACTTACGGAAAAACCAATTTCAAGTCTATACCAGGTCATTGTATTAATAATAATAATAAAGATTTATTAGTCCGATAAATCCTGTGGATGGATGTAGGACACGTCAACTACACACTTAACACAATATTAAAATGTTACAATTGCGTCTACCTATACAGACATCACAAGATACTGAAACAAACAATAAGATGTTTATAGGACAGCATTAACAACTAATGACTAAATACATCACATTTAGCAATGTGTAATGTATAATAACAAGATATTATTTTGTATTTTGCATTTTGTGTTGTGTGGTAGTATGAGAAGGAATTCTTAAATGGTAGTTACGAATAGCATATTTACTAGAATGTGCAGTTTTTGATAATTTGTTAACAAGATGATTCTTAGCGTAACAGTTAACCTTATATATGTGTATGCAGGGCAAAGTTAACATTTTATATTTAATAAATACATTTCTACACGTTTCTCGAGGCGGTATGTTGAATATCAACCGAATAATCCTTTTTGAAGCACCAAAAGCTTTTGAATGTTCGTTCATCTTCCCCATATAGGAATATTATAGGATAAGTAAGAGTAAACAATACCGTAATATACGCTTATGAGAGATTGGATTGATAAACAGTTTTTCAATTGATATAAAGCGTAATACGATTTCTACATTTTTTTAGACCCATACTTACTGTGTACTTTCCAATCCATGTCTTTATCCAGCTCTATAACAAGAAACCTAGTCGTATTACAAAGTGCTACTTGTTTATTATCTAATTCAAAATAAGAATCTCACGTTAGCTTTTTTTAGAAAAGTTTGTAATTATTGTTTTATCTACATTTAGTATTAATTTATTTTTAGAACTCCATTCGATCATATCATTAAACACTATGTTTACTTTGGTTTTAAGACCATCTTCTGAATGTGACGAAATAACTATAGAAGTATCAACACTACCACACCACATGTAATATACTGAGGAAGATCGTTTATAAATAGCAGGAAAAGCAATGGCCCAAGAACTGATCCTTGTGGTACTCCTAAATCAATATTATATAAGCCTGGCTTAACACTTTTGTACTTCACTGCTATTTTTGTATTATTAATGTATGACTTTTGGTAACGGATGAATTTGAAAAACTTACTGTAATGGAAAATTTTGAAAAATATGGCTTGTGTGGAAGACTGTATGTCAGTGTAGCACGAGAAGCGCTGCTTTCTGTAAGTATGCATATAAGTGAAATACTTGGAAAAAGATTGCTAGCATTTATAAATAAACACACTTCATCAACGCTATTTTGGCCCGATTTGGCAAATTTCCACTACTCATTGCGCACAGTGTATTAATAAAACGTAAACTCTGTCAATATGGTGCCTAAGCATATAAATCCACCAAACTGCCCGTAAATCCGCCCAATTGAAAAGCACTTACTTTTTGTTACGATATCAGTCTGTTAACGCACACAATCCTATAGATATTTTTTGTATTTTAAATATTTAGAGTTGAACTACAAAATATCAATACATTTTTGATTAATGTACGCTCTACAAGTCTAGGCATCTACCACAACGCCACAATTCCTGAAGGGGTGTAACCTGAAGTTATATTTTGTTTCAAATGCATTCGCCATGTTAGTACCAGTTACTAACTAAATCATTAACAGAATGTTATAATTTAATTAAAATTTGTAATTTCAGTGTGTATTGTTACACAGTTTTGTAACTGTGTCTCATATTAGTTCGGCCTATTTCCACAGTTTCTGTTAACAAACGTTATGAAAATAGGCCTATTAACTAGTAATTTCATCGATATACTCATCTTTAACTGTTTCTGGATCTCTCAGTCATCCATAATATAGTTTTATAAGTTGTTCAACTGTGGTCAGTTTTAAACATTTCATTTAAAAGTACAAAATACAAAGTAAACAGAGTGATCACTCTCGAGCTGCGCCTTTCATATTTTACGGTACTACACCAATAACCCACAAACTTGCAACAGCGCAAATTTGTCAATTTTGTCAAATACAGAAATCATAAACTAGATGTAGAAAAAAAACGCTCAAACGCGTCAACAATGATCTCTAAGGGGACATCTTGTCCACTAAAACTCCATTATACAGGGTGATTCATAAAAAAGATACTACGTCAAACTTTTGAGTTTTAAATGGAAACTTACTCGTTCTATGTCATTTTTTGCTCCTTCCTGAAGTTTGTAGTAAATTGGGTGTAACATATCATATATCTACATTCAACCGTTTTAATTTTATTTGCATTTTATAGCTGAAATCGGATTGTATTATTGATAGTTTGAAACTTTAGGAAATGTTGTACACTATCGTTTCTATGGATGCCTTTGAACTACTAATTCGTTTGCAATAATCACTACTGTCACTATATCTTGATACAGGATGATTCATAAATAAAATGTAACTTTTAATAACTGCCTTAAAATTAAATAACCCAAATAGTAAGCAGAAAAATTAAATTATTAAAAAACTAAGTAAGCTTTAATGTGTAATGAACCTGAATGAACCATAAATTTGTCTATCCTAGTGAATAATTCCTATCAAAAATTTCTTATTTTCTTCCACAATTGTTTTATCATTATTCATAAATAATATCAGTTGTACACTCCTTTCCACTTCATATAAACTTTCCCTATAATTACTATACCGCCCCCATTACACACGCACTTCTTGTCTTACCGCCGATTAGACGAATAGCAGGGTAATTATAACTTAATTACTGTTTTACTAATTAACCGCGTATTAATAAAACCCTCCATTTCTGTCGGACTCCTAACTCTAAGCCTTATACAGCAGGGTGTGAGGCAGCACCTCGGTGGAGTCCACTTTCCACAAAAAAAATAAACATTTACAATATTTTAATTGCAATTTCCAATTCACGTACTAACCTACCATGGTAAAACATGATAAACCCACACCTCCCAGTCCCCTTTCCCTTACCCTAGCCCGACAACGACGACGCCGCCGACTATGACATACGCTGCCGTAGCCTCGCTACCGATAGCACCAGCACGGACTACTACGACCACTGCGATGATGAGAACGACCAATAGGACGATATCCTCAACCTCTACCTTGTCCTCTTCATCTTCCGCATCCTCATCCTCGACCTCCACCGTTACCCAACCCAAATCCCGATATTGCTTACGCAATATTCCTAAAACAGTTGCTTCCCAGAAGCAACTGTACACCATCCTGCGCCCTCTCCAACTCCCGTGGGTGAATCTTAGATTCAACCGCAAGCACACCGCCCTGATCCAAACCTCCCAACCCATCCCGATCACTGAAGTGGAGAAATCCATACAAGCCACCTTAGAAACCCCAACCGTTACCCTATCCCAACTGTACGACCCAACGCTCACCCGACCCGCACTCAAACTCCTCTCCTTGTCATGCGTCATCCAACAGGTTGACGGTGGTACTACCCCAGAATACAGGCCATTGACCTCCCCAATTTAATCAAGGCCATCCGTATACTGCCTAGAGCCACCAACCATCCCACAACCTTCGTTCGCATCCTTACCAATTCCAAATCATCCATAGACTTCCTCTCTATATGTTCGGTAGACGCTACCAAGGCGAGCCTCAGCACACCCTCAATCCCGTACCCTAGTACTGCTCCACCTGCACCCAGATGGATCACCTAGCAGTCGAGTGTCCCTCCTGTGGCGGAAGCAATCCCACTCCCGCCCTTCCATATTCGCGGGAAAGTGTAACTGCGACGGCTCCCAGACTACTTACAGTTTCGACTGTGAGAAACGGCGGGAGATCCCATTCTCTCCTACCCAAGCTGGAAACAGCTTCCTCCACCTCCTCCGATCCTGACGATGAGAGCCACCAGCACTTTCTCAGGATCAACACCTTCCTCGAGCCCTAACGTTTACTCTGTCCACTATATTCCCCGATAGGCGTGAGCTTATCACGAAGAGGATGGACTACATAGCGAAGGAGTTCTTAAACAGGCGATTATGCTGCGCTTGGATCGGTACAAAGGTTGGTTTAAGAACTCCTTGCTACCGACCGTAGTAAACTCCAATGCTCACTCCCTAACTTCTCATCCTTCATTCCCACAGCAATGTATCTGACAATAGGGACAGTTAACCCGGGTGGCGGTCGACCAAAGCGCCACCTCATCAAAAACTTACTTGATACAGACCACATACAAATATTCGCCATAACAGAGACAAAGCTAACCACCGGAGGCACCCTGAACATAACCCAATACAACACCTACCTGCGCAACAACCCCAACAGAGGCAAGCGAGATACTGCACTCCTGACATACTCCCGATACCCATCCGCTTCCTACACCCTACCGCCGTAGCTTCAACACCGCGAATGTGACACTGTCACGGTGCACCTTCCTTTATCTCCTATAATAGTATTCTGCTATTATAACCCTCCCGAACACAACACCCTGCTCTCTCCATTACTACACTATATATCTAACATCCCCAATACAGTCCTATTCGGAGACCTTAACGCCAGGCACCAACAATTCGGAGACATGACAGACAACCCGAACGGACAAATATTAACCGACAAACTACTCAGCCTACCAATAGTACGAATAAGAAACATCCACACCACGTTTATCGGATATAACAGCTGCTCCAAACCCTACCACATAATATGCTCCGAACCACTAACACAATTTTTCGATGACAACTGCCACCTCGGTACGACAATAACATCAGACCACCTTCCTCTACTAGTTAAGGTATCCCTGGCTTCCCACTTCTCCCAACACAAACCACTGTCACACGACCTATTCGATCTTCACCTGCAAACCGTTCTCACTACCTCCGACGATCCATCGTTAGACAATGATTTCAAAGCTAAGCTCGACCAAAACCTTGAGGAGTTCCAAAATCAAAACCATAGATCGCAGGAACTCTCCGAAAGCGACCCTTCCTTAGTCCAATTTCATCCAATCAAACATTACAAACTTTAGGCAAGAGAGAAATTCCGCTCCAGGACAAGACGAAAAACCATCTAATACTCAAGAACCTATACCACAAAACGCCATTAGACATTAGCCCAAATATACAACACATGCTTTGTCATATCCTATTTCCCGACGGAATGGAAGTCCGCTTCCAACGTCATATTACCCAAACCTAGATCTGATCCAAACAGCCAGTTCGACTTCATATCGAACCGTTCTTGCCATGAACCCCTCGTGAAACTCTATACGGAATCCTCCAAAGACTTAAACCACGGTGACTGTTGCCTCGCACTCTTCCTGGACATTAAAGAGGCATTTGACAAAGTATAGCACGCAGGGCTAATACACAAACCACGACTGTTAGGCTTCCCGACCACATTCGTCCGACTCCTCTCATATCTGACAGACAAATGTCTACGCCTACGACATTCCCCAAAGTACCAACCCGAACATAACTATATCGCAATTTGCCGACCAGTAGGGGCAGTGACGAGGTAAATAGTCGAATAACGCAGGGTAAACGGTGCACTCCTACTACAACGAGTAGACGACCTACCAGAGTTCGAAGAACTCCTCGACAACACTCCCTACATCCTAAGATAACACCCACCAATCCTGAACGAGTAAACGATGACGACTGCTGCAACGAAAACGGGCAACTCTACCCAGCTTATGATATAACCCATAACACACTAACCTTAAACATGTAAGATACACAGTTTTTTATTTTTTTCCCCACAAAAGAAAAACATCAAAATTGTTACCACTTACAATACACAACACAAACACATAAAACCCAGGGCTGAAGAGGGAGAAGATCCCTGTGAAGATCAACTATGGAAGGAAACCAAGAAGAAAGAATCCCCAAAGAAGAAAACGATTAAAAAAAACATTACACACCTACTTTCACTTTCACACATTCACTTCATAGACTTACTCTCACTTCCTACACACTTCCTTAACCCACTTCTTATACATACTTATACTCTTATTAATTTACCCTGCACTTATATAATTATCCTGATCAGCAACCAGACTGACCTGACCAGTATCCTGACCAGCAACCAGACGAGTAGCCTGACCAGTATCCTGACCAGCAACCAGACTAGCCTAACCAGTATCCCTTAACCAGAATCCCGTAGCCAGTAATATTGACCTTACCTGACCACCATCATTTATTTGTCCCCGCTCACTTTATGTACAATTCTTGATGGCGTGACACCCCGAGAAGGGTGCATAAAAGTGACCAGGACAAGAAGTCTTTAGTTTGACGGTGGTTGTGTCCCGAAAAACTAAATACTTCTAAACGCAGGATGATTGCTGATCGCTATAAGAACCCCCATCACAAAGTAGTAAAGCACGACCATTAGTACAATCTTCCTAGTGGTTACGCGCCGAGAAGGGTACCGAAGGGGTGTTGAAGGACATGGTTTAGCCGGTGGTTACGCCCTGAATACTTAGCTACATCCACTATCAATACGTCTCCCTTAGCGGCATCAACCTAAAACCTTAGCCAGCAGTTTAGACTCCGAACAAGGTGTTACCGTTACACCAAATGCCAATCAGAATCTCAATTTAATAATAATCTATATTTACTCCCTCCGTTACCTGCATTAGATACAATTTTCCCTATATACCAGATTTAATTTAATTACAAAACAACCATCATATATTCATACCCAGACCGCATGCATGATTGACTTGTAGATATAAACACCTGCACCCTGTGTATAAATTCCGGCCCCCTTTTATGATTTCATTCATACACAATTCAATACTAATTATTACATATTAGTAATTACCTGACCTGTCAATAGCAAACCATTAAAGCAAGAAACTTTAGTGAATCAGCTGTTTCGTAGCAGCACATATAATTGCCAGTACAGATTCAGTACCCTTCTGTAATTAATCCAGGTACACGATACTTATTGTATATTCTCACAGTAATTAATATGCATTTACAAAATACTGAACGTGCTTGCAGCGCTTGTGTCTTGATTGTATATTTCCAGGCGTTATTAAGAGAGGGGTCTCTGTCATTAACTGGTAATACCAGCTAGTGGCGTTCCGTCTATTATTCCCGCCAACGACCACCAGAGTAATTTTTAGTTTCATTTTTATGTATTCATTAAGTCCAGTAGAGATTATTTTATTTGTTAGCGTTATTTTATTTTGTTATATTTTGTGACCTAATAAATTGGTTATAACACCACTAAGTTTTATTCCCAGATAGGCAACACAAATAGCACCAAGAGAGTGACAGTCATGATCTCGCCCCGGATCAAAATAGAGGCAAGAGAATTAATTTTTGTAAATTTCATAAACCGGGGCAATATAAAATTGGCAAAACCAACGTGGGGCATTACAAATGCTGTAATAAGTGTTTAAAATGGTATCCTGCATACAGTAATTAAGATTCTGCTTAAATTTCGATTGCTGATTAATCGTTGACTCATTCCTTCGCAAAGTCCAACCTTCTATCATAATCGTCTTAATTACGTGTTTGTACAAGTCTTATCTTATAAATATGAAGTTTATGATCTTTCAATATCCTTTGTATCGATGTGCCAGAAACTCCTGAAGATATAGCCAGTTGGCGAGTGCTTTGGGTATTGTTAAGTTTTACGTATCCCAAAACCGCCATTTCTATGGGATTGTTTCTCACCGTTAGATTTGGATGGTGCTGTATGTCAATCACAGATCCAGTGTCTTCTAATTTCCTTATTAACCTTCCCACATACTTATCGTTCATAGTTCTATCTGGATGTAACTGATTAAATATGCGGGCGGTAGCCCTGGCGGAACTTCCATTTTCAAAATGTTATTTGTACCCTTCCTCGAATGGAAAATGTCATAATAATGATAGCAGTTCGATTTGAATTCAATAAAAGTGTAAGCTTACGCTGAAATACCTTCACAATGACTGCAAACGATTATTACTAGTTCGAATGTATCCATAGAAATGATAGTGTACAAAGATCCCTAAAGTCCCAACCTATCTATAATACAATGCTATTTGAGCTATAAAAACGAAAATAAAATTAAAACGGTTGCAGATATATATACCCAATTTACTACAAACTTCAGGAAGGAGCAAAAATTGCATAAAACTAGGTTTCAATTTAAAAATCAAAAGTGTGACGTAGTATCTTCTGCATGAATCACCCTGTATAAAGCAGTTTTGGGGGACAAGACGTCCCGTTAGAAATCAAAGTTGACGGGTTTGAGCGTTTTTTCTAAATATACCGGGAGAGTCATAAAGAGGGGTGCGACCCTGTCGTTGGGCCACCCTATATATATTGTTAGAAATTTTACAATTAAAAGTAATGAAAAAGACTAAACATAAGATCCAAATACTACACGTGCAATTTATTCGAGTACAAAACAAATGAGAGAGCGGCAATATATCCGAGCAACGGAAAATCTTACGGTTGATGACCGTCATCCTCCTTTATTTCTAAATATATGCCGAAATTAGGCGTAGTCATCCGCAACGTTTTCCTTGACTGATAGCGACCCTCATAAACCTACAATGTCAGCATTTCCTAGTTACAAAATTCTGACATATTTATAAAATTACATACATCTACAAACTAAATATTCTCTAGTTGATAACAATATTTCTGACATATTTATAGGGTTACATTGGCCCATTAAAAGAAATCGTTGTATTTCAAAAAATAAAACATCTCATGCGACGAAAAGTTAAACGTTTCCTAGAATTAATTAGTATGGGATTAAATAAGTAAATACGACTATACAATAAAAGTGCTTGTCCTAGTAAAAAGTGTAAAGGGAATAAAACATCTGATTTCCTGAACACATAAAATTAATTATTCTAGCTAACAGAAATTACATAACAACGAAAATACAATAATAGTGCTTGCCCTAGTAAAAAATGTTATATTGTTTATTTACTGTAAAGTCAATAAAACAACTGATTTCTAACATGTTTAGACTGACGCTGGCGACGTTCTCGGTGCTTCTCATTCACATACCTAAACAAAGAGACCATCAAGTATATCGTGCATAGTGAGCACCGCAGCGACCACTTGGCTCAACCACTACCGGGACAGAGACCATCAAGCATATCGTGCGTAGTGGGGTCCGCAGCCACCGTTTGACCCTACCACTACCGGGACAGAGACCATCAAGCATATCGTGCGTAGTGCGGACCGTAGCCACCACTTGGCTCTACCACTACCGGGACAGAGACCATCAAGCATAACGTGCATAGTGACAACCGCACCGACCACTTGGCTCTACCACTACCTGAACAGAGACCATCAAGCATGAGAAATCACGTTACCTACTTAACCTCATCGTTCTCCTCCAAAAACTCTAAGATCTCTTTCATGTTGCACGTCAGAAACCACTGTGAGGGGCATGATCTTAGCTGTTCCTTGGCTACTTTCGTAATTATACTGCTGCCAACTTTCTTAAGTTCATACCGACCATTTTCAAGACATTTCACCACCTCGTACGGACCTAAAAACTCATAATCGCTTTTACTGATATGTATCTGTGAATCACGGTGCATTAAAACAAAATTTCCTGGTGTAAAATCTTTCCTTTTGCGATTACTCTCTTCTACATTTGTTTGGGATAACTTTTGTGAAACTTGCTGCCTTCCTATCTCCCGATTACGAACAGGCGTTAAATTTTCCGAAATATTTTTCAATAGAGCTTGTAGTTTCTCGCGAGCTTCGACAGCAGTAACTGACTTCATGGGGGTTAGAATGCAATACTTTGTGAATGCGTCGATAATCACAAGAATGTGTTTGTAATTCTCGGTAGCCAAAGGAAGAGGGCCCAAACGTCCATGTGCAAGGTGTGGAAGGGTTCTTTTGGCTCCTCCACAGCTTTTATGGTATCTTGCAGTGGCCCTGTTCTTGTTTTCTTAATAGCACACACTGCATAATGTTTGATATAACATTTGATGAAGTTTCTCATACATGGAAACCAAAAGTGCTTAAAAATAGATGCATACGTCTTTTAGGCGCCAATACGACATTGCTCGTCATGAAATATACGATGCAGTCCTAACCGACTTTTTCTTGGGACATACCACTGCAGGTTCACAGTACCGTCTTCTTTAGGACGCTTGTGATACAACATTCCGTCTTTTTCAGTATATTGATTAGAATCGACATCACCCTCGCTGAGCCGTCTGAGTAGGTCTTGAACGTCTTTGTTCCCTTTTTGTTCTATATATGCCCAGTCACGGTGTGCTACTCTCCGAACTGTTCCAACAGGATTCCTACTTAAGTAATCTACATGGGGTATGTTACTTCCTTTTCGACACGATATTTCAAAATCAAAATCCTGCATGTACATCCACTATCGAGCCACACGAGGTATCAGATCCTTCTTGTTAGCTGTAGCCTTGAAGACGTTGCAATCCGTAACTAATTTGAACTTAAGACTCAACAAATAAGTGCGAAAGTGTTTTCATGCCTGTATAATTGCCGGCGTTTCAAGCTAATATATTTAGAATTTACATCAGTTCTACATACATACAGACAAAATTTACATCGATTCGGGCTTGAACCTTGATGGCGCAGTTGGTTAGCGCGGTACTCTAGCAAAGTACAGGTCGTAGGTTCAAATCCTACTGGAGGTAAACTTTTATATATGTATTTAATAAAATTAATGATAATTTTAATTACATATTTACCTTTGAAATTATTCGTTCATAACAAAAAATGTTATATTGTTTATTTACTGTAAAGTGAATAAAACATCTGATTGTAAATTAAAATTTAAAAATACAAGCTGAAAAAGAGTTCCTCGGTGGGATTCGAATCCACGATCTGTTCTTTGCTAGAGAACTGCGTTACCAACAACGCTACCGAGGGAGAGAATCTCACTCGATTTGAACTTAATTTGTATGCATTTTTTATATTAGTACTGATGTACACTAACTTTGTGTCATAAGAGCCCGCAATTCGCTAGGTTTCACACATGACATGTACATGAATGATTTTAAACTTATTTGCGAAAGAAATTCATAGAAAACTATAGAAGGAATTATTTGTTGAACAATATTCATTGAATATAAAAATGGTATGTAAATTCAAATTTAAAAATACATGGAGAAAAAGAATGGTAACGCAATGCTCTAGCAAAGAACAGATCGAGGGTACGAATCCCACTCGAGAAATTCTTTTTCTGCATGTATTTTTAAATATTAATTTACATACAATTTGTATATTCAATAAACATTGTTCAAAAATAATTCCTTCTATATATATATATATATATATATATATATATATATATATATATATATATATATATATATATATATATAAACAACTAAGAATGCGCTTGTAATTATTTTTAAGAGACATAGAATTTCTCAATTATCTAAGTGCATGTTCCCCGGTACCAACTTGGGGCCTAGTGGTTTCCTGTATGTATGTCGAGAATTAAAATTATATATAATTCAGTTTTACATTACCAATAAATATGTAACAACTGCATAATAGCTGTCATATCGATTTTTACCGTTAAACCAGGTCATACTACGGAATTATGCATACATAATGCATTTATCGTACCGCTGTTATTTTTAAATAGTATTCACTGTTTTCCTATTTCAAATCCTATTTTATAATGCAAGTGGCAAATAGGATATAGATTTTATGGAAAAATTAGTTTAAGGCTCCTAAATACTGAAAGTGAAAATATATATAAAACAACAAAACATTTCATTAAAATGCCAGTTGTGGTTGCATTTAAATATGGAATATATTGTGTGAAAAGATATTATAGATATTTAAATTATACAAAGTATTGGAAATGTAAAGCATATATAAAGGATAACAGGGACTCTATCGCCAGTATCGCCAAGTTTTTTTCAGCTTTATAATTTACTACTGTTTATATATAGAGTATTTCTTTCAATTTGTAAATTAGTTCGATAAATTGAACAAAAATTGTTGGTTGCGTCGTAAATGTGTCGTTAATAGCAAAGTTAGGCAACTTAAGTTGCAGCATGTGTCTACATTTGTAAAATACTAATTATGCTTTGACATTTTGTACTATAAACTTCCATTTATTATTGTACTACGTTTATATACAACAAAACCAATTTAAGCCTCTTTGGAATGAAAATATACTGTCCCTTGCGTTATGGGCTGAAAATATAATTGATATTTTACTTTTTAAGTAGAGGTACTTAATATGAGATTAAGGATATAATTAAAAGGATCATAGGTAATATGAAAAAGCGACTAATCAGAAAAACGCAATAAAGTATTTACATGCATCTATGGACATTTTAATTATAAAACCTGAAACAAAGGCAACTTAAGTTTCAGTCAGTGAATTCCAGGAATTAATTTCAAAGCTTTTTCAAAGAATTTTATATAAAACTCAAAATAGCCTGTAGGTACTAGGAATAGAGTTCCTACTGTCCATATTATTCGTTTTTCTAATAGTACTAATTATTTTCAAAGTTATCAGAAATATCGAAGTTATCTTAAACACACAATTTCTTTCTTGTGCTTCCGTCCAAAAGCACTGGCATTCCAATCCTCAAAATTGTTCTCATTGTTTCTGGCCTAGCTAAGGCCACCTCTAGCAGGTAACTGCAACCCCTCTCCTGCTGTGACGTCACGATTGCTGATCCATTTCGGTACAACAAAAATATTGCTACGAGCTGAATTTGAGTGTTTATAGCTTCGACGCGGTAGTGTTTAAGTGTAGGGCCCAATTTTTTTTTGTAACAGACAGTAAAAGGAAAGGTTTTACCAAACAACCATTTTTTAGCGCATTTTCTCAAAGACAGGCGCTATTGTATTCATTTTGTCTCCGTATTGTATTGTATTCCCCAATGCACTTTTCCGGTGATATGGAAAAAATAAATCAATGGATACACGCAGTTCATCGCAAACATTTTGTACTTACAAAGAATATGCATTAAACATTTTAGAGATAAATTTGTAATTCGCGAGAATCGAGCAGGTAGACAGGATGGTACCGTTTTAATTGTTTCACGAACGCACTTAAAATTAAGCGACGATGCATATCCAGCGATATTTGAAAATCAAGCCGATTGTATAACGGTTAATTTGCCAAAAGGAAGAAAGAAACCGACCAGTTAGCAAAAGAAAAGGATTCAGTTAGAGATTTAGGTTGTTTTAAAATATACTACACGGAGCAGCTTGCGCCAATCGGCACCACAGATTTTCACGTAAAAATTGTTAAAGACTGTATGCCTTTTTAAAACACATATAGGGGAGGTGTGGGTACAGTACACCACTTTTTTTCAATTGGGCATATCTTCGTTATTTTTTAAGAATTTCATACAATTTTATCAACAGGGGATAGCTTAGTTATTAGGCTATTGCTACCTATAGGCTCAGGACCAGTTTCAATGCCGAACTTAAGATACGGTCGTTTTAGTGAAGATTAGCGATTGGTGCAATGTACCCACCCGGGTGGGTACATTGCACCACCTGTCTGGGTACATTGCACCAGCTTATTTTTTAACGCGGTTTGCGGTTAAATATGCTGTTTTCAATATTGAATATGGAGTTTAAATAAAAAGAATGTAGAATTTACTAAAATTGAATGAAAAATAAAAGAGTGAAGAACTTCGTTTCGTTGTACCCGTTTTTGGAGATGGTAGGATTTTTTCAATTTGCTTCTTATCCCATTCGTACGACTGATCTGTCTTCACAAAAGCACATTTTTTTGGTTGCATGTACTGGACCGTCACGAATTTTTCTGTGACTTTGGTGATTTCTTCGACTGAAAACACACAAAAACGCCCTTTGCCGATTCCCTCCTTCACTAAGACGAACAATCCTTCAATTAGGTCCTCAATGTTGACTACATCATCGTCACTATCGTCTTCTTCATTTAAATTCTCAATGAAATCACCACCGCTATCTTCTGATTCGGAATGATACGAGCCTTCAATTTCGGTTTCTGAGCCAGAAGGTTCATTGGTGCTGTCCTCAAAAAGCTTCCGCTTCACGGGTGTCCTTAATACTTGGCCATCTTTTTCCCCTTCGTCCACCTTTGCAGGAGTTGCAGTTAATATGGTTGTTTTGTCCCTTTTTCTTCCACGACTCTTGGGTTTACGCACTTGAGCCTTGGGGAAGGGCCGAACTTCCATTGGACTAACACCTTGAGCTGAAGTAGAGATACTAGCTGCAGCAAATGAAGCAACTCGGGTAGTTGCGGGAGTTACAGGCACCCCATCATCTTGACCCATGAATTCAACTGATGGAAGGCTAGGAGGAGGACGGTCTGTCACGTAGCTACATAATAAATCATCCTCATTAAATATGTTCCTGTCAAAAGGCCAGATCCCAGTCGCTTTGAAGCCACTTACAATATTGTTCATATTGAAAGCTTTAGCGTACGCTTTTCCGAAAAGGCTAGCAACGTCATATATCGAAATGGTGCGACTGGGGTTAGACAACATGAAACTGTTGCACTCAGTGTTATAAAAGTTTTTTAACGATTTGTAAACAGCTACATCCAGAGGTTGAAGCTTCGAAGATGTGTGAGGAGGAATCTTTTTAACGATTTGTAAACAGCTACATCCAGAGGTTGAAGCTTCGAAGATGTGTGAGGAGGAATCGTCACAATGTGAATGCTATTCGCTCGGGCCAACTGAATCAGGTCCACCTGCACATGGCTTTCGTGATTGTCATATATAAGTACGACGGGGTACTGGGGGGTCGGGCGGACATGATCCACAAAGTGCTTCATAACTTGAAGAAATATTTCTTTGTTCATCCATCCAGATTTACATGCAGAGCCTGCTGATCCTGGTGGAGCACCATTTAACATATGAGCCTTAAAGTTGACTCGTGGGAATATTAGAAAGGGCAGAACTGTATTTCCGGCAGCGCTGATGAAGCAGCATGCAGTGATGAGGATCCCTCGTTCACCTGATGTGACTTGCCCGACTTGCTTTTCCCCGGTTTTGGCCAAAACGTTTGGTGGTACGTGCACTGTAGTTAACCAGGTTTCGTCCAGGTTATAAACCTGGGCCGACGTAACGCTGGTCTTTATATATATTTTTTCAATATTGTCAAAGAATTCGTTTACTGTCGTTTTGTTAAATGCCGTAGCTCTAGCAAGACTTGTTGCTTCAGGTTTTCTAATACTAAGATCAGGACACCTCTTACGAAAACTCTTCAGCCAATCCTCGCCGGCCATTTTTTTCTCGGACCATGATTTAGGGAATTTACAATTATTAGCCACCGCAAGTTCGTAAGCCAACTCTTTGGCCTGCAATTTTGTAAGGCCAAAATGCATTTTACTGGCGGTGACAATGTATTCTTTCAGCTGCTTTTCTAAATCATCACTAAACACTCTGTTCACAGCATAATTAGGTTGAAGAATATCTGCTTCCCTGCCCTCATTCTTCTTTATGTACCTTAGAAGTGTTGTATGGCAGAGTCAAAACTTTTCAGCAGTTTTCCTTATTTTTTTGGTCTCTTTGTAATGATCAATGGCCTTTTTCATGACCGTGGAATCGAAGTTCCCTTTCAGACGTTCTTCTCCTTTCCTTTTTCGCGGCATATTCTGCAACCAAAAACCATTTTTAACCTTTACACTGACAAACAGGCATGAAGGGTACAGTGCACCATGGTGCATTGTTACCCCAGTGTTGTAGTTAAACAAACAAGAGAGAAAAAACCACTTCTTGATTATATTCCCTCTAAAAAACCATCACATATCTTTTAAAACAAATTAAAGATTATAATGAACTTGATTAAATTAGAAAAATGTATTACTTACGCTGTAGGAAACACAAAGTAACACTCACGAAATATTTAGTTTTCACCCGCGAAAATGTAGTAATATTAATATCTCTAGAACAAACAACCAGAGGCTCCATCAAACGACAGATTTCAGTATGGTGCCATCAGGGGTACCAATACACAATAAATTGGCGCCAAGTTCAAAACACTTTTAAAGATAATGGCGGTGGTGCATTGTACCCTCTGGAGCACCGTACCCACATCTCCCCTAGATTGTCAGGTTTCAGTTACAAATTACCGTATCTCTACTTATTAAGCACGATTTAACTGTCCAATTATATTTTAAAAACTACGAAGTTATCAATGAACTGAAGAGTATTTTAGGAAAGGGCTTTATAAGTTTCTATAAGAATAAGGACATAAGTTTTTTTTACTCGAATGAAATTTAATCTTTGTGCTTTTGCTTGATTTTTTAATATTTGACTTTCACAAATATGAGTATGTTTATTTCAAACTGTATGTTGTGGTCGGTGTGGACGTATTTTATTCCTTTCCTATGTGTTAATTTTTGTGATTTATTTCATAATATGTGTACAGACCTAATAAAAAGCTTACATATTACAATAACTAATTATATATTTAAGCTGTTGTAAATCATGGTAAGCTGCTTGAGCACGCATTTAGTTTATAAAACTGCATTTTCCCCACGCACAACTTTACTAGCATGGGATCGGCAGCTGTGACGTCACGCGGTGCAGTTCCTGGCCTCTACTAAAGGAGGCCTTGGCCTAGCCCAACACAACGTTAAAATATTTAGATTGGCATCACTGATTTTCTTACACGAATACTTTCTGACGACTGTCATATCGATTAGAGCCGTTTGACGAATTGATGTTCAGGGTCACCAATATGGCTGGTCGTCCATTGAAACCGTATTCGTCCGAGTAATTAGTCGGCCGACCTATGCCAGATCACGGCCGACTAATCCCAAGACAAACGTAGGTGTTCACGCGCGTCTACTACAAACGACCTGGTCGGTCGATGCGTCCGACCACGCTCGACTTGGCGGCCGGATCCCATTGAGATCGGATTAGTCGGACGTTTTCTACCGTTCGACTGTCTAGAAATTGACGTGTTGATGCTGTTATTTGTGTGCTTTTGTAATTAAGTACGTATTCTGTGCCAAATCAGGCATAAGCACTGTAAATGCAAAAACTACACTGTGAGATATGCATGATAAAAGATATCATCACCGCGACGTTTAAAGAAAGATTTAGTTAGAAGTGCTAAGCTAACGAAATGGGTATTGATGATGGTAAGTCAACAAGTTTATCCCCAACTTTCAATTTTAAACAGCTTCGTACGTAGGTACTTATTATAATACTTATGAATTTTTAATTTTAAAAAAGGTAATTATTTACTTACCGGGCTTCTCGTCGGTTTTGATGATTTTTGGTACAAAGGTACAAAGGACTTTCGTTTTTTTTAGATTCTTTTTTAGTGATATGTGTTTTTTACTTCTTAATTTATTGTCTTTTCCATTTTATGACAAAAATAACATAACTTGGAAGAAAAACGTTGCCAAACAAATTTAACTTGAGATTCATGATCAGGGCTCCAAAAACTAGGCTAAATTTGTACCAAAAATCGAGAAGCCCGGTAAGTGAATAATTACCAAAAAGAAAAATGAAAATAGAAACATTTTATAAAACTCTGGTTTTATTAAAATATTTTAACGCGTATCTCCTGTAAAAAAATTGTCCTTTAAAAACGATTAGTATTACTTTATTCATTAACAGAAATTGTACAGAAAAAATCTTTAAACATTTCTCGAATGGCATAAGCGGCATTGACACTATTATTCTCACCAATAGAAGAATATCTACTCGCCGACGATGTTTGCTTGGAAGAGAATGAAGCTACTGGTGCCTCGCCTTCTTTTTCAATCACGATGTTATGCAACAGACATATGCATTTGATAATTTTGTCTATATCGTCCTGTTTTTCAATTTCAATAGTTGTGAGTAGCAGTCTCCATGTATGGCACATTATTCCAAATGCGCATTCTATCAACTGCCGAGCTCTAGACAGACGCTTATTAAAATCACTTTCTGATGGCCCAAGTTTCAACACTGGGAAGGGTCTCATTAAAAAGGTTTTTAATGGATATGCTTCATCGCCTAAGATAACGTTAGGTACTTTAACGTCAGTTCCTGGTAGGGCCGACAGCTGTCCAACACTTAGCGCACCCCTTTCGAGTTCCTTTAACAGGTCAGAATGTGAAAAAACACCACCGTCACTCTCTTTACCGTAACCCCCAACATGAATACATAGAAACCTGTAATCTGGACCAGCTACTGTTTGTAGAACGATAGAAAAAAACTGTTTGTAATTTCTATACATACTTCCGGAATGTTGTGGATTTTTTATCCTTATGTATTTGCCATCTATACAGCCCACACAATTCGAGAATTCCAAAAACCTTCTCTTTTAAGCTTTACTTCGTTTTCTTTCGGAAATGACATATGTAGTTCATGCAAATTGTCCAAAATCGCGTCACATGTTTCCTTAACTATCCTGCCAACTGTTACATCAGATATTCACAATGAGTATCTTAGTGTCTTGAATGAAGAACCCGTTGCCAAATATCTGCAAAGAAAATTTACACTTTATAAAAAGTTTTGCTGCTTAAAAAGGAAGGATATTTCACTTGTTTCAGTTGCTTTATTAAAAAGGAAATGGCAAGGACTGAGAGACGTTTTCCGCAAGGCGTTCAACAAAGTTTCAAAAGGAAGAAGGAGTGGAGATGAAGCCCCTCTTGAAAGTACGTCGACATGGTCACATTTTGAAAGCATGTTATTTTTGAAAGACATAATTGAGCAACGAAAACTTCAGGACAGCATATCTACGTATAACAACACGAACAACACAGCATCACGCGCTGTTTCAGAAGAAATGCATTATGCTGATGAATCAACAAATGACGCTTACGAGTCTGTTCCTATGCAACAAGCTTCTTGTTCCCAAATGTCATTAGATATTGTCGAGGAAAATTCTCAGACGTTGCTGCGCCTGCTATACCAAGAGGATTAGATCCTCCCCGTATCCTACAAGTCGACAAAGAAAAGAAATTAGAACCACCGAAAAGTACTGACAAGTACAAGAAAAAAAGAAAAATACTGCCTAATACAGCGAATGAACCTTTTCTTGAAATAGAGACAGAGAAATTAAAATTGTATACTGGGAATGCTGCTGTGAAAGAAGACAGTGACTACCAGTTTTTGTAAGCCTTCTACCATTTTTAAAAAAGCACCTCCTCACGGAAACGTTGTACTTAGCCATAAGTTTTCATTGATGAAGATGAGAATCTTTCACACACACGAAGCCAATCGTCTTATTCTGCACATTCTTCACATGGTACATACACTCCACTGTCGTCCACTCCAAATTCCATCAATGTAGGAAATCATGACGCTACTTCAATGAAGAGTGGCAAGTTACGTTTCAAATTTCACAGATGCAAATGACCTAACTTTTTTACAAGTTTTACAATAATTTTAAGTACTAATGTTTTGTAATTGAAACTCTTTTGTTTTGGTAAAATAAATAATATTCAACTTACCTCAGTGTTAAAGCCAGACGTTTCTCGGGTGGTATTGTTTCTCGGAAATTCGACCATTTTGTTACTGATGGCTGAATTGCATCTAAGATATATTGAAATATCCCAATACTCATTCTATAATAGTCGAAAAACTTTTCACTGTTTCTCTAATTCATCGTGTAAATGATGAAATTCACCTAGAGTTTTTCTTTTTCTTAAAATAGAGTTGACCCAACACTTTCTTTTTGCGTTCCGATCCAACCGTCGTCTCAGGGGATATGAATTTTCTAGGAAATACGAATCACTATCCATTTTGTAATGATATTTATTAAAATTCGTCATAAGAACGAGCTTACATCCTATTTATCTCAGATGTACTTCGGCTGCAGTAGACGAGCACAGATCGGACGTCTAAATCGGCCGTTAACTCGGCCGACTAATAACACCCAAGGAATTGATCATGTTATAGAAAATTTTCCCGATCCTAAAATTGAATGCGTGTTGCACTGAATGTTGCCCGATCGCTTGCTAATACTGAAAAGTACAAGCTACCTACTTATTTAATATTCTTTACAGTTTCTCTCCAGTATTAGCATGACGAATACCTACATTAAGCACAGTGCAAGAAATGATTTTGAAATGTCTTGATAAGGAATCTTACTACTTAATAAGTCTAATTTGAATTTTCTAAAATATTCTTCGGCACTCAAGAAATAATGGAAGACTTCTAACTTGGGATAAATTAAAACATTCTCCTTATAACTTTTCAAAGTTGTTAATTCTGAAAATTAACTTAACTTAACTTAACCTTCACGCCATTCCCTTGGGGGGTTGGCAAAATTATCCCTGTCTCTTATTTATTTTCATTCACAACTTTCTCCATGTTTTCCTATCTCCGCATACCTCCCTAGCTTCCGCAAGATTCATACATTGTCTCTGATATGGCCTTTTATTTTTAAAACGCCTTATCTTTCTTTCCTTTTTATCATACATTCTACTACATTCAGCCAAGTTTTACGCGGCCTACCAGACACGGCCTTACCTCTAACCTCACCCACATATATTTGCTTCGTTGATTTTGCGTTGTTCATTCTCTCAACATATCCAAACCAACGTAATGTACTAATTTTATACCTATCCATCATCGTCTTTTCCTCACCACACTCCTTCATTATGCACTCATTCTTTATCTTGCCCCTTCCCTTTTTACCACATGCGCTTCTCAGGAATCTTATACCCACGGCATTTATTTCTCTTTCGTGCTTTTTTTGACATACCCATGTCTCACTTCCATACAGTACTGATGGGACAAACACGCTATTATAGATTGTGCGTTTGGCAGCTAGACTCATGCTTTCGTTTCTCATTATCGTACACACATCTTCAATCACTTTCCTTCCAGCACCGACCCTTCGTCCAATCACGCCCTCCATTGTACCATCTGCAGTAAACATTCTACCCAGATATACCAGCTCGTCCACTTGCTCCACAATTTCATTTTGCAGAGTAAATACTCTACTCTCCTTTCCACCTTCCCGATTGAACACCACAATCTTAGCTTTGTTCACGTTTACCTTTAGGTCCGTGCTCTCACAAACTGTATCAAACTTCCTCAGAGCAGTTTGTAGCTCATCCGCACTGTCACTTAATAAGACTGTGTCATTTGCATATACGAGAAGTCGTACATTTACATCACCAACCATTACACCATTTGTATCGGTACATGCTTGTCTAACACATTTATCCATGTATACATTGAACAACCACGGTGACATCACACAGGCTTGTCGCACTCCTTGCTCAATATTAAAGTATTCACTCACACCTCCTCTCACCCTAACACATGCCCGACTACCGTTGTATACTGCCCTTATTCCGTTTATTAGACCTTTATTTGCGCTATATTCATTTAATATTTTCCACATCTTCTCCCTATTCACTCTGTAGTATGCTTTCTCCAGATCTACAAACGTACAGTACAGCTTCCTTTTTACACGTAAACACTTTTCGATCACCTGCTGAAGAGCAACCATCTGGTCGACACATCCTCTCCTGAAAATTCTTTCAGATTATCGGACGGATACGTCATGGTTGCGATACAATTGACACTATGCGGATTTTTTCAAAGAAAATATCATATTTCCGAACAGATAGTACAAAGACTGCTTAACAGCCTCTGTCAAAGTAGAGCGCCTTCGTTCGTCCAACATGATATCCGCACAATCAAAGGTGTCTGCATCGGTACATGGAGTTTGGTTCCGCTTACAGTACTGAACTAAGTGGGCGTGGCTGCCCATAAAATAATTTCCATACACAATTTGACACTCATACTGGGAATGTGTTATCAACCGCAAAGCCACTTTAAAATCTCGTGGTCCTGATACTGCATTTCTGCTGCGGACGACAGAGAATAAGTTTTTTGCGTGAGCCGTCCCAGCAAAATAAAGTTGAGGTCATATTTGGAGAATGCATGTTTCCATCGAGTGCTTAAACCAACTAACATGAACACCAATGCATGCGTTGCTAAATTCTTTGCTTCCCGACAACATCATTGTTGGTCTTCCAATCACAGTTTTTGTGTTGTCGTATTGAAGCCCAGGTTTTATTGCCATTTCATCAAGCTGTAATGAGGCGTGCTTCTCATAGGCGTTCAAGCTAGTCACCTGTAAATAATATATCTCCCCCTCACCACAAATCAACAAAGTTTAAGCGATCTTTTAGTTTTCAGGTATACAAGTTATATAACAGATTCATATAAAAGTTTACCTCTTAGTGTAATTAAAAGAAGGCTGTCAAGTGATCTGTTTCGGCTGCAACAATAAACTCAAAAACTTTAATTACTAATTTCAATTTTTGAGCCAATTATAGAATTTTTTTTTTAGTTAATCTGTAATGGTTTACATTAGGTGTAGGTATACTTTATCTTGTTTTTCTTTACCTTACATCAAGGTTTAGATGGTAGAACAATGGTGTTAGCCATTGAATCTCGCCTTGTGGTTAAGGCCATGAATTGTAATTTACTTTATTATTTGCTTATTCGCTGATTGTTCTCCTTTTCTGTTGTACTGTTTGGGTTCTGGTCTTAATAAAGTTCTATTATTATTATTATTATATACAACTTAAGGAATTTCTGTACAGTTTCATCTGATCACTGATGTGCCCTGCGATTACCATACTTCAACATGTGTACTTGATCCTCAGTAAATATGCTTTTGCACTGTGCGTCAAGGGTTTTTACATGCGTCTGCAAAGCATTAATCCTTGCTTCGATAGCGTTTAATTTATTCTAAAGTCTTTGAAACTGTTCATTCGTAACATGTGATTCATTAGATTCTGATTCATTTATTTCTGCCGCCTCTTCGGAACAACCTATTTGGATTATTATTTAATGAATAATACTCACTACATATACAATTGACATCATACCTGACATATTTCCTTGCTTGCTAGAGATTACTTCAGCACTGGGAGATGCTTCACCTTCCAAATTCCTTGGCTCATCATCTACAATTTCATACAGTTTTACAATACATCTGCAAAACTATGCTCACTGATGAATGTCCTCTTTAAAAACCATTTTTGGCTGTGGGTACACTAAATAATCGATAGCGGTCTTCGCTACGATTCCTGCATTCAGGAACAAAACAACCCGGCATTTTTTTTTATAACTCTTGAAATAAATCTTCAATTCGTTCGTACAGAAAAATTATCACAACTGACAGCTGATAACTAAGAGGACATGACGTTACTAGCCGCCATTTTAACTCCAAAGTAACGGCCAAACCAATTGCGGTACTCTGTCTATACACTGTGTCTCTTGAATTTCTGGACATAGGGAATTCCCATGTTAAAATAAAATATTGTAAATATTGGCGGACGGATGTAAAGTGTACACCAAACTACCTGAGGGATAACTCCGATATGTAATCTGTACACCAAACAAAAATAGTTACAAGAAAGGTGCAGGTAAAGTGTACATCAAAGGTAAAACTCATTAGAGGGAAAATTTACTCATGCGTAACGTTTATTTGCCAAGGTTCTTGATATAAAGCGAAATAAATGTAAAAATTAAATAAATGTGAGTGAAATTGCTTAATCTGTATTATAGATATTTTTATAGAAGTTGACGGCTTTGGAATATTTTTAAGTTAGCATCTAGATGTCTATTAACCTCTATCTGACATGAGGTTTTAAACGTCTGTTTGATTTTTGTTTGTACAATGTTGCCTATTTTCGTAATGAACTTATTATAAAAGGGTTAAATAATAATTATAACAAAACTTCTTTTAATTTCCATTTTGATATTTAAGTTTGCATTATTCCCAATTAAAGTATCACTGACAAAGGAATAACTAACATTAGTTTAAAATAAAGAAATGGACATTAGGTAAATACAATGTCTCTTTTTGGAAAGCTTCAATTGGCCATATTTTCTTTTAAATAAGAAATATCAAAAACTGGTCAAAACCTTTTCTGCAGAACCAAAGTAGGCCCACTAGTATATCGATATCTCAACATTCCCACCCCCTAACCACCTCAATTTTTTAATCTTAAATGGAACCCCCACCCCTTGCGATACATCACTGGAAAGCTCTTGAAAAGTACTTTTGATTGATAAATTAAGCTTTATTTAACAATAAACTGGTCAGATATGCACTCGAAACTTATGTGATAACTACCTATATCTAGTAAGGAAATGACAATAACTTTATTTATAAGACATACATTTGTGTATAGAGATTACTGAGCCCCGAGGAGGTAATTAAGGGAATTCCATATTGAGAATTTTAAAATCCAGTGTACAGTTTACCTGCATGATTTTGAGGACGCTTAATTACAGCAGGTAACAAGTCATTAGTGGTGTACAGTTTACGCCCGCCCATATTGGCTCCCCTAATTATTTTACAGTAAAATGTCAAATGTAAAACTTCTTAAGGAAAAAAGGCTGCTTATTATGTTACAATTGCATTTACATTTGGTTCATCCGTTTTCGAGAAATTTAGGAAAAACTTAAGTGCTTTTTCGTAACTGGTCAAGGTTGCTTTGCTTTAGACAGACAATGCTAACAATAACTATTAATTGTCATTGTAAATCATTCATGGTTCAAAAACAATTCATTCATCATTAAAACTTTATTTGGGACAGATTATTACTTTAAAGAAAAATTTGTTTATAAAAATGAATTATTACACCATTGAAGAAAAATGAAAATTTATTGAATGGCATTACTCTGGCAATTCACTTAGAAATATCAGAGATTGGTACTCGGCTAGTTATCAAAACCGGCAAATTCCAAGTGCAGAAACAATTTCAAAAATTATCAACTTATTCAAATCTACCGGTAACGTTAATAAGCCATGTAATTGTCAAGATATTAAACCTCTGGGGCAAAATGACAGAGATTTGGATGTGTTACTTAATGTTGTTGAAGATAAGAATAAAAGTGTGAGACAAACTGGGTGCAGTACCGTCCATTGAATTTTGAAGCGACAAACTCCAGTGGTCTTTCAAGTATACCTTGCAGCAGGAAATTTTTGATGAAGATAAACTCATGAGAATGGAGTTCTGCGAAAGATTAGTAGATTTATCACACATGGATAGAATCTTTCTAAGTCGTATTTTATTCACCGACGAATGTTCTTTTTCAACTCATGGTATTCATAACCGCCAAAATTTTCGTTACTGGAATACTGAAAATTTGCATTTATCAATAAAGAGTAAAAATCAATATCGCAACACAATTAATGTATGGATTGGCATACTGGGCCATATATTAATAGGTCCTTTCTTTATTGATGGTACGTTGACTGGAGAGCGTTATCTTCAGCTGCTTCAAGAAGAAATTGGCCCAGCACTGTTAGACTTAAGCCTGGAGGAAGACATTTGGTACCAGCACGATGGGTGTCCAGCACACAATAGTGTAATCGTACGTGAGTTTCTAGACTTCACGTTTCCCGGCTGTTGGATAGGTCGAGGTGGTACCATAAACTAGCCAGCACGCTCTCCTGATTTGGCTCCCTGTGACTTTTTCCCTGTCTTGCCAGTTGCGCCATTGCAGGATACGAGTGTAATTAACTAACAATAACTCGACAATCACTAATTACTGCAACATTATTTGGATTAGTAATAATTATTCATATTAATTAATTAAATCTTTTGTACCCAATCACGTAAAAGGGGTAGTTGTTAAGAACTGACATAAATACAAAACATTTGAAAATGGTCATTAGTCTTGAAATTTTTCTTACAACGATTTTTAACACGGGTGTTATAAAATGGAATATATTGAAACCTCTAAAGGCAAAGTTGCTTTATTACACGAGGGCTATAAGTATCGCCTCAAAAGAAGAAATAAAAATAGCATAGTATGGACCTGTGTTCATGAAAAACTTTAAAGTGTCGAGGATCTCTGATTGCACAGTCGGAAAGTAGCGAAGTTCACCAAGGGTTATCTCATAACTGTATTCCTGATGTGGCCAAGGCGGAAGTCGAAACATAACTTTTTAAGTGTAAGAAGAGAGCCAGGGAAGAGCTAACGCCAGTTACCAAGATATTTGATGAAGAAATGAGAGATGTGATGAATAAAGGGTATGATTTTGTAACCAATGTACCACAATTTTCTTCAATGGCTTCCTCATTATACCGAAACCGGCCAAAAGCTCTTGGAGCATCTTTTATACCAGGAAAAAGAGAAGACATTAAGTTACCTCTGAGTCTAACACAAGACTTTTTTATGGATTAACGATGGCGACGAACACCGAATCTTGATATTTGCCAGTCCAACTGCAAGGAGACTTTTGGCCGATAGTAAATATATTTTTATGGATGGGACATTCAAGAGCTGCCCAAAACAGTTTTACCAGCTGTATACGATCCATGCTGATGTAGGCAGTACTTGTGTTTTTCCATTGGTGTACGCTTTGTTGCCGAATAAGAAACATGAAACATGAAACATACCTGCGAGTTTTTACTCTAATTAAACAAAATATGCCTTTTTGGTTACCGGAATTAATTAAAATAGACTTTGAAAGTGCTGTTCTCCAAGCACTGCGTGAAGTGTTCCAACATACTATTGTTTCTGGATGCAATTTTCATTTCGGTCAGTGTTTGTGGCGCAAGGTGCAACATTTAGGACTCGTCGATATGTATAAAAATCGTGAATATTGTAACAACCTTTTTTTTGTGGTTGTATTAAAAAGTACATTAATTTAAGAATCGTTCATCTATTTGGCATAATATTAGAAAAGTTTTTAATTATTAATATGTAGAATTGAGAATGGCAATTTAATTGGCATTTCTTAGAACAAATCTTTTGGGTGTAATATTACATAAATAGTTTTAATTCCCTTTCTTAAAAAATTGGATTTATATTTTTGTATTCGCGCAAGCGTGTAGATTTTTAGGGGAAATACACTTGAGTTATTCTGAAAGCTTTTCTTAATTCACTTAATGCTAAATGTTAACAGCAATAAGTATGATTTTTACTTAATTTTTTATATTTTGGTGCCATCAGAATTTTGGTGGTAAGTTATTTTTCAATTCATTATATTTTAAAACTAAAGCCTTTGCTTTTTTTAGGCACCTTTCACCTTTTTACTTACTTTTCAAGTATGCACTTTTATTTTTTTATTAAGTACTATTTTTACGTACTTTTATTTTTTAAGTACGCACCTTTTTAATCACTTAATTTGTATACTTAATAATCTTTAATGGCACGTATAAGTCAATAGTTTATTATACTCTTATTTTATATGGCAAGTTTTACATGAGTTACCTTTACAACGCAAGTTCTACACTCTTTTACAAATAAATTTGGCGAATAAACTTCAAGGAAATTCCATATTTTAAGGATAACTAAGCAAGACATTGACCTCACCATATGAACCATTCTGCTTCATAGTACCTGTAACAGTGTATATACAGAACAGTTAAAAGGTAAAGTTTTTTATAATTTAGTATAGTTCATGACTTTTGAATTTTTCTCGTTTTCAAACATATATTAAATAAACTTATGTAACTTGTTATTTTATTTTCATTTGTGTTAATTGTTTATAGTATTCAATAACTAGGTTTTGTTGTTCCTAGATTTTTGAATTAAGTGAAAATAATCAAGCAGAAAAGAAGCAACTAGCTTTTCAGCTATATTATTAAACTCTTTCTTAGAATTTCCTTATTTTAATCTTCCGTTTGAAGCTATTTAATAATATACTTTGGCGCGGTAAACTCTAAATTAGAACCCACCCTTATTCATCTACCGATGAGCCGACGGCAGTAGCGATTATTAAAGGGTAATTTTTTATATTAATTACATTATTTGATCAATTACGAATGGTATATTACATCATCGCTTTTTTATTTAATGTTATAAGTTGGCCCAGTTTTAGTGTTTATATACTTGGAGCCGCTATTAATATTATAATTTTCCGTTTGTAATTGATATACTTTGACGCCTTTTAATAATTGTTTTATACTTTGGCTTAAGTTAAGGTTATAAGATTTTCGGTTACACGTTAAACTGTGCGCGGTGTTAGCTTATATACCTCCAGAAAACATTGACGACGGATGGCTGTCGATTATGGAGTCGTCGCCAGAAGAGCCTCAAATACAGTTATTTAATGATTATTTTGTAGAAGAATGGCTTGACAACAATAATTTCGAGAAAATTTGGAATTGCTACGGTCAACGACATCGAACAACTAACGCGGCAGAAGGTTGGCATTCACGTTTAAATAAAATAATAGGAAAAATTAATCCAAACGTTCTAGAATTAATTAAAACGTTAAAAGACGACTCTTTATACTATAATGGAATATACGCAAAAGTAGAATTAGGATTACCAACAAAGCGTAGAAAGAAAACATATGTAGAACTAGATAATAGAATAAATAACATTTTACAGAAGTTTAACAAAGGGGAAATCAATTTAGAACACTGTTTAAAATGCTTGGCTTACATACAAAGACTTCAGTAGAATTTTTTTTTAATTTATATTTTTTTCATTCTTTGATATCTTATATATTATGTATGATTTTGTAATATTGATGTAAAATATAATGCTGTGTAAATCTAAAGTATATGTGTCTTATTATATCATTTATTCAGCGTTTATGTTTCATTCGGCGCAAATGACAATCTTCATCAACAACAAAAATATGAGCGGCGCATTTGGCAAAAATTAATGGCTAGTAATCACTTTTTCCTCTGGGGTTATTTAAAAACAAATTATACAACAGTGAAAACTCGTTTAACAGTCTGATCGACTTAAAAGAAGCAATCTTAGCAAACAGCCACGAAGTCTCCCAGTACATGCTCGCAAACGTTCGGCGAGAGTTCTATGATCGACTTGGATATTGTTTCGCTGCAAACGGAGATTTATTTGAACACTTGATCAAATAGTAGAAATGATGATTTTTATTATTTATTTTCCATTTTCATAATTCATTTGTTTATTTAGAATATCATCTTCTTGTTTATAACAGACTTATTTTATTTGTGCTCCTTATTGTATTTATCCTGACACTTACATAGCTTATTAACGTTACCGGTTACGAAAAAGCCCTTAAGTTTTTCTTAATTTTCTCGAAAACGGATGAACCAAATGTAAATGCAATTGTAACATAAGAAGCGGCCTTTTTCCTTTAGAAGTTTTGCATTTGACATTTTACTGTAAAATAATTAGGGAGCCAATATTTACAATAGTTTATTTTAACATGGGAATTCATTGAAAATAGCGCCCCTAGCGGGAAGTAATGTAGGTACAAATTCACTTAACGTATGTTTATACGTAAATTTTGTTGATGTTTTGAATTATGATCCAGTATATGAATTATTTGCATTTATACAAACTATCATGAGCAGAAGAATTTGTGCAATATATGGTTGTTGTAATTACGGCATGATAAACAAGTCGAAATCATTTCATAGATTTCCAAAAGATCGTAAACTGTAAGTAGAATTTTTTGAGGTTATATTGGACCAGTTACAAACACTGAACTGTGCTTATACTGGAACGCGCGCTGTGCCCACCAGCCCGATCCAAGAGAGAGGGCCACAAGCGGCATCTCTTTCCTACTCGAGTATACGCACATGCGCAGAACGGTCGATTGTCAAAGGATTTGATATGTTGTAAACACTTTAATGATGAATATTTCAATGATAATTTATTAATAACATGGGCATTTACAAATATCAATTGAAACTCATTTGTAAAGATGTATTGAAAAGATAATCCTAAAAAACAAACGTGATGACATTATATAAGTTGGTGCAACAAACAATAAGCAGTATAGTAAAACCAATAATTTATAGCAAATGACAATTACCGATTTGAAGTGACATTTTGGTTAATTTGTTTTGGAGTGACGTGCTTTAACTCTGTCTGTACTTTCGCGCAGCACATGCGCAAAGTGTTACGAAAAGGCCAGGAGTGACCCTTGCGCCCTATCTCTCTCGAAGTTTTGATTGATGATTTATTTTAGGTTAAAGAAGATACAGTTAATTATACTGAATATTATATAATGAAACAGAAAGGAAAAAAACGTAATCTACGGTTAAAGAAAGGAGTTGTTCCTCATATATTCTTGTGTCAAAAACGGAATATGCCACCACCAGTTGAAAGAATGGCCGTAGTTAAAAAGCAAACACTAGCACTGGTAAATGAAGCTCTTTCAGAGAATGCTAACACAAGTAATAATTTAGAAATTGGTGAACCTCCACAAAAAAGTGATTACGAAGCAAGTCCTAGTACGTCCCATACAAATGTATGTGATATTAATCAAGCAGGACTCAGTACTTCCCGTATTGAAGTATGTGATCATCAAACAGAGCCCTGCACTTCTTATATTGAAGATAAATTACAGAGTGACAAAGCTGTGCAAGTCAACATTAAACCTATGTACAGAAGTAAAGGTGTCAATGTAAATATAACTACTGAAAAGAAAAATGTAGGACTGTCACCATTACCTCTTTCATCACACAATATCGGAACTTCACCAATAAAACTATCTGTTTTAAGAAGAAAAGTGTTTGATAATAACCCGGCTGATGATAGTACTTCTATATCATCTTATTCTTCTGTAACATCCCCTGAATATTATGAACCAACTTGTCATCTCAGATAAGTTCATTGTCAGATGATTCAGAGGACAAGAAACATTTTGAAAACGTAATGCGTAGTAGCATGATAACTGCTATTGAAAAAGAGCCAGAAATGTTGCTAGGATTACCTAAACAATCATATCATTTAATAAAACTTTTAAGTGATACTATCCCACTTCCTACTATACATATATTAATAACACTCAAGAAAATTAAATGAGTCCTTTAGCATATTGGCATTACAATTTGGATATTCACAAAGTACTATTACTAGAGTCTTCTCTAAAAGTATACCTCTTATCGCAGCAAAACTAAAAGACTTGATTGTGTGGCCAACACCATCAGATATTTACAAAAATTTACCCATATCTTTTAGAAGTAGGTATGCAAATGTCGTTTCCATCATCGATTGTCTAGAAATTCAGATTGAAAAGCCATCAGACACAGTCCACCAATCACTTACTTGGTCGCAGTATAAAAAATGTAACGCCCTAAAGTATCTAATTTTGTGTACGCCTGATGGCTCGATCAATTTTATCTCTGATGGATATGGTGGAAGGGCTACTGATGTTATGATAGTACAAGATTGTAATTGCTTACAGTGTTTACCCCCTAACAAAGCAGTGATGGCTGAGAGGATTTAAAGACTCGTCACATTTGCTAGAAACCAAAAAATGTACCCTCATACGACCACCTTCTGTCTCTAAGTCTGCACCCAGCACTAAAGTTAAATTAAAGTTATCAAAACAGATAGTAGCATTAAGAATACATGTTGAACGAGTAATAAATAGGTTAAGAGAGTTTCATATGTCATTTCCTCATGCTTGTGTAAACCATAATTTAATTCCTATCATTAGATGATGCAATAATAGCTTGTGGACAGGTAAATATACAGGATGTTTTAATAAAAAAATGAATATATATTTACATTTGTTTTATTATAGCATAAAGAAAACATATTCAAAATGAGAAAAAAAAATAAATCAAAATCAATAAAGTACCTCTACGAACAACAAAAAAGAAATTTTAATTATACATTTCAATAATATTTTCCACACAGTTGTCTATCATAATCCACTTCTAAAATAGTAACATTTTTTGTAGATTCAAAATCAGTGTGAAAAATGCAGCTGTAGTTGCACTTGTGCCATGTATTTTGCAGTCACTTTATTTCCTGTGCTAACATATCGTCCCATGGCTTTTTCGGATGTTGGGCATTTTATCTCAAAGCTGTACACACTACTTTCACCATCTGGAGAAGCACCTATAATAGGATATGTACTATTTAAGAGTAATCCACATTTATTTATTTTTATTTTATGTAAATTTTCTACTTCCTTCAAAACCTGACTTTCCAAGAATCTAACCCTTTTCATAGCCTCCGTGTCCCTCAATTTACTTGCTCCCAATATGGTCTGAGTTAGTGTTTCATCAAGAACATTGCAATGTGCAGCATCATAAGCTTTGGAGACTGTGATCCTGCCATACCTTAGCTCGTGCTACAATGGGCATTCATTTTGTTCAATAGTTGCTAATGCAGCTTCTTCACATGTATCTGCAGTCATTGCAAGTTTACAATGTTCGATAAAATCAACAGGGTTTGTAGATTTGCTCGACAACTGAAGATGATGAATTGACAATTTTTCCATTGTTTGGCTCTTTATAAAACTTCATCAAATGATTGTTAGTGTCACCAACCATTGTGCAATTTGTTTTTAACAATGTGAGGAAACTTTCATTATTGAGAGGAATTTGCAAAAGTGTAGCCACGCTAAAACGCTATAGCATGCTTGCATCCTCCTGAAACAAAACAAAAAAAAATGTAAATTTATTGATGTACTAACTTAAAACAATAAAAAAAAGTTCCAACATACATAAATTACTTTAAAGAGAGTAACCCGTGGTATTAACTTACCACGGGTTAGGTAGAAAGTTGCTAAGTCTAACTAGAACTAACTCTTAAATGTAACACACATCATTGTGATGTGGTTTAACAACCAACTAGCTTGATGACCCTAAGCACTGATGCTAAGCAAGTAAAATAGTTACCTAAATGTGCAGCACAATCTTCACATTCAACAGAAAGAATAGTTTCTTCCGTTTCATTACAAGTGCCAAGTCGGACATTATGCTCAGGTGTAATCCGAGCTTTAACTACACATATGTTTCCATCTCGTTTCACTTGGACATAGCCAACTGCTGAATCACCGTAAGATTCTCGTTCAGATGTGAAATGAAACAAGTACTTAAATACTGAAAGAAAATTGAAATAACGTATTTATCTAATATTTACAAAAAGTATTTAAAGATATCATACTTGAGTGAGCTTCAATAATGTAATATTACGTGTTAATTATAATGATATAGACGTAAATTAGGAGTTTAGGAACAATTTTAATGACAAATGGTTATTTATAGGTTGGGTATGTTTTGTTGTAAGTATTATTTATACATTTGTGAATAACAATCTATGTTATAGACAAAAATATACCATGTAACATAATGATTACCTTGCAGCTTTCACTCCTTTGATCTCTGCGCTCGTAAAATCGAGATTTGATGCAAAATATGCCGACATCATAAATGCATCAATTTTCGGTAGATTATCCGATTGTGTTTTCACAGAACCAGTTTCTGTCATCGTCCTAGATTGATTACAAATATTATTCACAAGTAATCACACAGGAATACAGTTTTACCACCAATTTTTCTCACAAACACAGATGAATATGGACGTCGATGACTTTATTGACATGACAAATGACGTCACATTTCGTTTCGACCAATGGTGGCGCGTTTTGTAAGTTTGAATATCCGTACCTTATTTTTCACTTTTATTTAATATTTTCTGGGTTTAAATAATAACTAACAAAAAACCTTTTGAATATAATGTAAAGACATTAAAGAATCTAGAAAACATATTTGAGACCAATTTAAATTTTATGCAGATTCCCTATTTGAACTAAAATTTAATTATAATTGTAATGTAATTATTTTGGACATCCTATGTGGCTCCTGGGATGAAGCTCGGCAGTTTTTCCTAATCTGTTATAGGTATTTTGAAAAGTTTGATGGTGTGGTGGGGCCCTGTTGGGATATAATCGTAGATATGCACAGCGGGAATACCTAACTGACACAAGCCACCTAGATTTATGTACAACAATCCTTAAATTGCATTCATTGGCACAACCAAATTTTTGGGTATGACATTTAAAGGGTAATGGACACAAGCCACCGAGATTTGGGTACAACAATCATTAAAATGTAATTATTGTGTTTTTACCTCTTTAATGGTTAATATCTCGAGAATTGCCCAGTTTATGGGTTCTTAACAAGAGTACATATTTACGTACAAGAGCGCATTTTGAAAATTTATTAAAATAATTATAGAATATTATTATATAATAAAATTTATTTTATTGCTGCAAAGACTGTATTATTCCACAATAATTTATAACCTTATAAGCGGCTGCCAAATTGTAACATTAATAAAATATATAAACACTAAAACTGGGCCAACTTATAATGTTAAAACAAAAGCGATGATGTAATAAATTGATCAAATAATTTTAATTAATAAAAATAATTACCAAATGATTTTCGCTACTGCCGTCGGCTCACCGGTTGATTAAGATTGGAGGGTTCAATTAATGCACCTGAAATACTGCTTGCTTTTCATCAGCTTAATTATTTTCACTTATCCTTAATTCAAAACAAATGTTATGTAAAAATTATGAAAGAAATGATAAATTCTCGAGTGCCATGTTGTCTTTTTTTATATATCTATCTAGGAACAACAAAACCTAGTTATTGAATAAACAATTAACACAAATGAAAATAAAATAACAAGTTACATAAGTTTATTTAATATATGTTTGAAAACGAGAAAAATTCAAAAGTCATGAACTATACTAAATTATAAAAAACTTTACCTTTTAACTGTTCTGTATATACACTGTTACAGGTACTATGAAGCAGAATGGTTCATACGGTGAGGTCAATGTCTTGCTTAGTTATCCTTAAAATATGGAATTTCCTTGAAGTTTATTCGCCAAATTTATTTGTAAAAGAATGTAGAACTTGCGTTGTAAAGGTAACTCAAGCTTGCCATTTAAAATAATAGTACAGTAAAATATTGACATACGTGCCATTAAAGATTATTAAGTATACAAATTAAGTGATTAAAAAGTAATTAAAAGTGCGTACTTAAAAGTAAGTACGTAAAAGTAATTTAAGAAGTAATTAAAGGTGCCTAAAAAAGCAAAGGCTTTAGTTTTAAATATAATGAGGAAAAAACAACTTACCACCAAAATTTGATGGCACCAAAATATAAAAATTAAGTAAAACCATGCTTATTGCTGTTAACATTCAGCATTGAGTGAATTAAAAAGTTTTCAGAATAACTCAAGTGTATTCCTTAAAATCTTCACGCTTGCGCGAATACAATAATATAAATCCAATTTTTAAGAAAGGGAACTAAAACTATTTATGTAATATTACACCCAAAAGATTTGTTCTAGGAAATGCCAATTAAATTGCCATTCTCAATTCTACATATTAATAATTAAAAACTTTTCTAATATTATGCCAAATAGATGAACGATTCTTAAATTAATGTACTTTTTAATACAACCACAAAAAAGGTTGTTACAAATTAATCAAATACATAAAATTTAACACTGTTAATTATCATTTTACTAAGGTCATATTTGGCAAATCGTCATAATTTTAGGTCAGGGTTTTACCGTGGTTCTGTGTACAATTCATTATATACCCTATATATATATATATATATATATATATATATATATATATATATATATATATATATATATATATATATATATTTATCTGTGTGTGTGTGTGTGTGTGTTTTGTTGTTTTTGAGAAAGTTTCCTACCCATAAATGGTACTCTCAAATTTTCCACTTTCAATAAATTCTATACTAAATTGTAATGACAGTTTAGCCTTTATTAAACAGAAATGTCAATGATTGTCTGCTACGTCTTATAACCCATAGGTGCTTTAATGGTCATCACTAAATGTATCGATTAGAATGGTGGCAGAAGTTATATCTTGTTACATTACAATTAAAAAAATGTTAAATATGCCTTCTTTAATAAATACTGTGAATGTAGTATCTACCTCATTTATGATATTATTATAAGGTTAGTTTTATTTCAATTCATAAAACAAATAGTTGCAGAAACAATATATAATGAATAATATACATAATTAATATATGCAAGTATGTAGAATTTGCTTATTTTCAGCTTTTCAAAATAACTATAGTCATAAGCTAAAGGAACTTGTAACATATTAATAGATTATACCATATCGAAAGCTACTACCTAATATTTTTTATTGACTACATAACCTACTAAATCAACTGCAACAAGAAGCACATAAGGTATCAAATATAATGTTTCATGTAAAATTTACATAATTTTAAAACAAGTCATATTCGATACTTCATAATTTAATAACATTATTAATCCACTAGACGTAGACGTGTTTCAAGTAATCGCAGACACCATCGATAATGGGTATTTCCGATGTTATACAACTAATAAATATATCATATATGTATTAAAGACTTCAAAACCACATTAAAAAAGTTTATCCATTTTACAAAATGTTAATATCTTCGCCATACAAATGCCGTGACATTGCACTTCATACCAAACAAAACATTGAGGCAAACTCAATGAAGTAATACTACTCCAGTGTTACCAAACTAAGAATGCTTAATTTTCCTTTAAAACTGTTACGTTATATATATATATATATATATATATATATATATATATATATATATATATATATATATATATATATACACAGACGAGAATGTATTGAAAAATTCTTACTAAAAACAAGGAATGTAAGGCAGAAGTATTATGTGTGATACATCATTGTCTTTAGAAAACAAACTTGTAAAAATCCAAAATGGCGCCCATAAAAAAACAAAGCTAGACGTTGTATCTTTTGCCTCTAGAGTGCCATGGAAATTACGATGACAGATTTAGATTCCTTGTGAAAAAGTGCACAATGTTTTAGTTAAAAACGTGTATCTTTAATGGGTTTTCCTTAAAAAAATAAATACGAAAACAAAAATTTTCATTCTGTTTGCAATAACTCAAAAACAAAAGATGACAGCTCAAGTTTTGTTTCAGATTATTGTTCAACGTTAAAATGCGCAGCTTTGTCCTATTTTAACCGACTGTTTGCCTCTAAATTTCTGTAATTTCTAATTTCAATGTAACTATATCTTTCTCCCTGAAGAAGCATTGAACAAATGCAGAATATTTGAGATAAAGGTAAAACGTTCACTTAAACTAAAGATTGCCAATATACCCTAGTAAGTTTTAATTTTGTAAATACAGGTATGGAAAAATACTATCGCGGGTCTGACTTATAATAAGTAAAACAAAGACAATACAATCATTTCATGTGATAAGTGAGATAGAATACACAACAAACTAAATCGCTGATGCCATACATGCGTCTTTTGAGTAGGCTAGTATCAATGACATTTAATTGCTACTGTCAACGAGAATTTAAAATTAGTGTTTTTGCAAGTCCGACACAATACTCATGTATTCCACTGAAGAAAAAATACAGATTATTAAGTGGTATTATTCAGGAAGCACTGCACAATAAATAATGGGCAGGTTCGCTTTTTCCTTTGAAAACAGGTCAATTCCATCAGAAAGTACGATTATGCGTACTGTTTGTAAATTTGAAAGATGTGGATGTTTAAATAATTGTAACAAATGCAGTAGCATTGATGGTAATGATGGTGATCATCCTGGTCGTAACTTAAACGAAGAGCGCGAACTCCAAGAAATTGCAGTGTGTAGTTTAGCAGAAACTAATTTCCCGTGCAATAGTACAAAAATTGCTGAAGAAATGAACATTGAACCAAGAACAGTTCGCAATATCTTGAAAAGGAATAAATACCGTTGCTATAAGTTGCAAACTACACAAGAAATCTTTCCAGAAGATCATCAAAAGCGTATAGAATTTTGTGAAGATATGATGAATCGAGCCAATGAAAACGAAAGATTTTTTGAAAATATTTTGTTTACGGACGAGTGTTCTTTTAACGTCACAATCCGTCTGTCGCTGTTGGTTACTCTCGGGAAAACAAACACATTATTATTCCTTACCGGACACAATACCCCCAAAAAGTTAATGTGTGGGCAGGAATTTAAGACAATTCCATAATTTTTTATGAACGGAAACTTGAATGCGGACAAATATTTAGAACTGTTGAGAATCCAGATAGTTCCAGCTGTTCAACGCCTCAATATAAATTTTGATAACATTTGGTATCAAGAAGATGGCTGTCCTGCTCATACTGCAACAAGAGTTTTTGGAAACTACGTTCCCTAACCGTATTATTAGTGGAAAAGGTACTATTAAATATCCTCCTCGCTCACCTGATATCGCGCCGAACGACTTTTTTGTTTGGGGATACGTATCCCAGCAAATATATGGGCACATGCATGAATGTGCTAACAATTTGGACGAACTTCGTGTCAAAATTACAGACTCTTTAAACAGCATCACCCAAGAAATGTTAGAAAACACCCGAACTGAATTTTATCACAGATTGGGTTACTGCCTTGCGCAAGGTGGAGGTCTTTTCGAAAATCTTGTAGTTTTAAAAAAAGTGTATTCTGTTCATTTTTAAAAATAGTTGGTTTTTCAATAAGAATTATGATGCTAAAGTTAATCCTTAAACTTAAGTTATACTATCCATGTAAATGTTAATGTTCTTGTTTGTAGCTCTCGTAAGTTTCTTCTTACGAGTAGTAATCGAATCATGTCATAAATTCGCAATTACAATAAACTTCGATGTTTGAGGTATTATCATTTAATGTTTAAGTGTAAAGTATTTACTTAATAGTTTCAAAGAACACGCGACTTTTCATCATCTTAATTGCTTTGGTCTCGTTAGAAATGTTGAAGCTAGATTGAAGGAGACTTAAGTGGTACATGTTTTGTGCCTACATGCAAATATGTACAAGTGGCAACATCGGTAAAGTTATGTCTCTCAAACTCATATAATCCTTATTGGGTTTCTTTCTAGCTTATTATAAGTCAGACCCGCAATAATGTTTTTCCATACCTGTATATATATATATATATATATATATATATATATATATATATATATATATATATAGATATACATTACGAGGACGTATTGATATCTAGTTAGCCTAGACCGGTTCCGTGGATAAAGAAAATATTGCGTTACCATAGCAACGAAATAAACTTTAGAAGTGTCAGTGTAACGTTTCACGCAAAAAGTCAAATTAGCGCTGCGCATAAAAATTTAAAAAAAATGATCGACCGAAATTCAGAAAATTGAAAAATTGGAGTATAGGGTATCAAGTACCTGTATTTGAAGGGGTTAAGAGGTAAGCAGATTTACGAAGATATTCTTAATACCCTTGGCGATCAAAGTCCGTCGTGTGAGACCGTGAAAAATTGGATTGCAAGCTTTAAAAGAGGTAAATTTTGCATCGAAGATAAAAACCGATTGGGAAAGCCAGTTTCTGTGTCCAACTCCGTAAATATCGATACATTTCATGATATGATTGTATGAGATCATCGAATTGGGCTAAATCGTATATCAAAGGCACTTAATATTTCATATGAACGCGTCCATCATATAGTTCACGTCGATTTGGACATGAGAAACATTTCTGCAAAATGGACCCACTCATGTCTGAATGTTGAGCAGAAGCGTGCAGGGCTAGCAGCATCGCGTTCAATCTGTGCTCGGTTTGTGAAAGATGCAAACTTCTTAAACCGTGTTGTTACTATGGATGAAATTTGGGTACATTTCTACGATCCAGAAACAAAGTAGCAATCGATGGAATGGAGAATTTCGTGTTAAAAAAATCTGCTGCAAAAGTTCTTGCTTCAGTTTTTTGGGATCGTCAAGGACTAATCATGATTTGCTTTTCTGGACAAGGGTAGAACAATAACTGGGAATTACCATTCGACGTTACTGACCACTCTGAGAAAAAAAAATGGAGAAAAGACGCGGAAAGTTGTCCAAAGGTATTTTGTTTTTGCAGGACAATGCCCTTGCACACAAAAAATCGCATGTTGCCATGAAAACAATTCGTTACTTAGGGTTCGAATTATTCGAACAACCCCCTTATTCACTAGATCTGGCTCAGTCTGATTATCATGTCTTTCCTTAACTGAAAAAAAGTCTAAAAGGTCGTACATTTTCTTCCAACGAAGAGGTGATAGAAGCTGTGAAGGCCTGATTTGCTGCAGAGCAAGATAAAATTTTATTTGGAAAGGTCTACAGGCGTTGCAGGCTCGTTGTAATAATTATATCCAATTAATAGGAGAGTATGTTGAATAATAAAATACTTTTGAGTTTCAAATTTTGTTTGCTTCTATAGTAGGCTAAGAATTTTTCAATACATCCTCGTGATGTATATATATATATATATATATATATATATATATATATATATATATATATATATATATATATATATATATATAAACTTACTAGGGATATTGGCAATCTTTAGTTTAAGTGAACGTTTTACCTTTATCTCAAATATTCTGTATTTTTCAATGCTTCTTCAGGGAGAAAGATATAGTTACATTGAAAATAGAAATTACAGAAATTTAGAGGCAAACAGTCGGTTAAAATAGGGCAAAGATACGCATTTTAACGTTGAACAATAATCTGAAAAAAAAATTGAGCTGTCATCTTTTGTTTTTGAATTATTGCAAACAGAATGAAAATTTTTGTTTTCGTTTTTATTTTTTTAAGCAAAAACCAATAAAGATAGACGTTTTTAACTAAAACATTGTGCACTTTTTCATCTGTCATCGTAATTTCCATGGCACCTAGAGGCAAAAGATACAGCATCTAGCTTTTGTTTTTTCTTATGGGCGCCATTTTGGATTTTTGCAAGCTTTTTTTCTAAAGACACTTGATGTATCACACATAATACTTCTGCCTTACATTCCTTGTTTTTGGTAGACTAAACGCCAAATACGAAGACAGCAAGCTGCGCGAACAAAATCACGTGACGGTGTACTATTCAACCGGAAAATATTAGTTTTTTTAAGAAAAGTAAAAGTTACGTTTTGTACATTTTTTAGTTAATAACCTCTTAATTATGATGTTTATATTTTATAATTAGGACAATTTAAACAAAAAAAAAACATTTATTTAATTGTGAAAAGTGAAATATAAGGTTATGTTACTAAATTTACTCGGAAATGTTGTAATTCGCATTTTAATTATTAACCACAGTTCTAAGGGTAAATAATTCGTGTCTACGCAGTTTTATACTTCGATGGTTATAAATAGGTGTAATAGAGGGGGTAGAGTTCTATCGAATTCAAATATTAGATTATAGTATGCAAGTTCAAATAGAGTTGAAGAAGTTATATAATTTGTTATGAGGAAAATATAGTATACGAATATAAACAGATGGTTTTTATACAACAAAACAGGTTTTATGGGGTTTGCACAATGATGTATTCATAAAAGCATTGAGCTATGGCAGCACATGTCAAAAAGGTCAACACGATACATATTAGTGTGTTAAAGATAAATATAAATTTCACATATAAATCAATATAGTTAAGCAATTAAACACATAACAGATATTGATTACATGAAGTACAATATCCTAATGTGGAAGAACATGTATAATAATTGGTACAATGCATAAAAACTCTGCGAACTATAAAAAGGGTTATGGTACGAAGACGTTATGTTGGTAGATCATAGACTAAGTGTTTAAAAAGTGCTTAAGAAGTTGAAATGCCTTAGAAACATATCTAAGAACATGAACAACACATGTGCAATGTGAAATTAACAATATAAATACAATAAAATATTACACAATTACTCTACTTATTTCTTCGTTATCATAATCTGATATAAAATCAGATTCATCCGACGAGTCTCCACTCCTACGTATAATCAATTCCTCACAAACGACATCCATAATATGCTCTTTATTCATGTATTCCTCTTCAATTTCTTTAACATGACGGCACACTTTTGCCGGTGGCTCTCCAAATCCATCGAACACTTTTCACGAGTTAGTTACGAGTTAGTTTTTCAACATGGGCTAATTTAAAAGTTGTTTCTCGATGCCACCCAAGCTTTTACAATGGCCCATATTTTTCTATTGGATTTAGCTCCGGGTGGTATGGAGGTAGTCGACATACAGAGTGACCATGTTTCGCAAATAGAGCATCAATTGAATATTCCGTGTAGCTCGGTTTATTACATTTTATTAAATCATACAGCTCCACTTTTGTTTGGGATTCATCATGTACGATCCCTCGTTCTTATAGCCAAGTTATCATTTCCATTTTTTACTGCTAAAAGTTGGATGTTTAACTGCCAACGTGTTGTGATAACTTGCATTATCCATAACAATAACTACTTTTCGAGCAAATTCGGTAATAACTGGTGCTCAATCCATCGTTTATAATTAATAAAGTTCATATCGTCGTGATAATCACCTGTTTTAAGCCCGATTTAAAAACTAAGAGGGCGTTATTGATAAATCCCATTTCACCACCAGCATGTACTAATAAGACGTTGACCTTTACCGATTGGACATTTTAAACCTTCGTTGGAATCATCTACCCAGGAATGTGGCGTTGTATGCGCTGCATGTATATATGTTTCATCTGTAAAACAATGGGTCGCCCTGCTCTTCGATACTTTGTTATTGCTCGTATATAAGCACAACGTAAAGATCGTATGTCGTATCGTTCCATTAAACATTTACGATTGTCAACGGTTTTCGTTCATTTAAAACCTATTTTATTTAAAAATCTTCTTAATGATGTTTCCTTCCCAGAGAAACCAATGGATTCGTCATCTTTAATAGTATTATAGATAGCATTGACGGTTGGTCGTCGTTTCTCCGTGACATGAAAATTGTGTACAATGCGTCAAATGACTTGTTCCCCACAATTATCGACAGATGATCTTGGTGCGGTTTCATTCTTTTATTAGAAGTCTTGAACGATTCTATTTCACCACGTTGAATTGCACTCTCACATGTAATAATTCTAACGACGGTACTTTTAGACACTCCAGTTGCTTTCACAACGATATCAAGAACGTTAACTGTAAAGAAATGTAATCGTGAAAAACTGACAGATGTTAATCGTACGATAATGACATACCTTCATTCATATTTTATGAAACATTCCAAATAATTTCGCGGGCATCTTGCGATAAGACACGCCGCTTCTTTGCTGGAATGTTTGATGTACTATCAGACGATGTACTCGCATCACATATTATAAACAACGAACTAAATCAATATATTAATACATATTACTGTGGATTACAAATACAACTTACTTGTAAATAAAAGGTGTTGAAACGGAAGGAGTTTTGAAAAAAACTGTTCACAATTGATAAAACGTGCACGAAAATGAGGTTAGAAAACAATAAACAACACTACATTTTGTGGATGGAACATAATATCTACTTCTCACTCATATCATTATTCCATTTCTTTTTAATGCAATATTCGGTTTCTGCGCAGGTGTCTTCGTATTTGGCGTTTGCTCTAGATAATAGCCCTCCCGCTTCGGAGTAGGGCTTATCCAACGAAATTTCGAGTTTTGCAGTTAAATTATTTCGTTTATAATCATAGTGCCCTTGGGATAATACTATTTCACAATTACCCAATACAGTAAAAAATATATCTTGTTCAAATTTTAACAACCATTAAAGAAGTGCAGAAAGATAAGGTAGTTCTCTATAAAAAATAATGATCATACGCTTAAGAATAAAAAAATGTTAAAATCTACAATACAAACAAATAAGGTAAAAGAACTTATAATTTAGATTTCTGCTGTATACATACTTTACGTATTCATTACACCTTGCTACTAACATAATACACATTAAACTCTAAAGCAAGGAGTTCAACGATAATACATTGTACAAAACGTTAGGCACATATTTATTCTGAAATATAACACTATTGTTATTACATTAATAAAGGAAGTTTAAAACTTAAAATGTATATCTTGCGTTGTAATCGTACAGGTAGATAAAGTAAATTAACAACATTATTATAACTACTGCAACATAAAAAAATACAGTATTGCTACCACTTTATGTATAAAAAAAATGATAAATTTTATATAACTAAAACAATGACTATATATGTAGTAATAATGTTACAAAAATGTCATATGAATAAAATTACGACGGACCAATAAGTCTGGTATTTTACAAACAATTTAACAAATAAATATTCAGATCAGATTTAAACGTACATAATAATTATATAAAGGTATCTTTACGTCGTTATCTAACTGCTACTTCTCGATTCTATATATAAAAGATAGGCACCAAAACCATATAATCCAGTGTTTACAATCCCAAATACCTAAAAAAGGGGATACATTTTTTAATAGACATATATAACCAGAAACAGACAACTTACCCCTGCTGCTATATTGGGACCCTGGTCTGGATACCAACTTTTCGCCCAAACAGCTAGTTGAACAATAAAAGCGATCAAGTAACAAATTGCCCATATGCCAGTATTGACCATTTCCTGAAAGTAAAATATCAATTAGAAACCATTTTTTTATTGGCAATACCAAAACAAGGACATATATTTCAAAGGTTTCAATTAAAAAGTTAATTTAATTCATTCGCGCCTATTAACATGCCGTCCTCATATGTTATTTTTAACTACCTCATAGTACAAAATCGGTGGCCCGCACGTCACATTCTTATGCTGGGGTCTTCTTACAGTAGGAAAAAGTACCTATACAGGGTAACATATTTTAATGTAAAGTTGATCACTCCCAAGAAAAATATTTTCAATTACACAAAATGTACAAAATACAGGTCTTATTTCTTGCTTATATCCGCCTAATGAATTTAAAAATCGTAAGTGTGCATAAATTTAATTGTAACTTTTTGTTTAGAAGTGTAATTAGTTCTTTAGTGTAATTACTCTCAAGAGTACTAAAATTGTATTTTTGTAATTTGCCTTCATTTTGATACTCTAACACACATATTAAGAAACGCGACGTCATCATCTCCGATGTCATTATAGCCATTGATTAACGGAAGATTTTATGAAATTTTTAGATTGGAAAACCTTGATCTGGACTTATGTCGTGCTTGTCACTCTTACAAGATGTGTCAAAAACAGTATGCGTCCAGTGGAAAACTTTGAGGTGAGCAAATTCGCGACCGTATTTTTTGGCAATTTCGCGACCGTATTTTTTGGCAATTTCGCGTATTTCAGGGAGCGTAGGGGAAAAGCGGGTAAGTTGGCGAAGTAGGTAAGATGACGAAATAGCCATAATGGTAAATGCAAAGATTGTAGAAAGGGCGATAACATCAAAACATCTGTTATGAGCATGCGCGACATGTATTTGATTTACTACTCGACTCAGATCATTTAGTCTCGGTCCTACCACCAAATAACAAAACACGTGCTCTGAGTTATAATTTTGCTGAATCGCCAAGTAAGTTTTTTTTTTTAATCTGTCACCACAATGTCTTTCTGCACTCTTAAGCTGCAATTTAGTTAGAGAACTAACAAAATAAAGTATTTAGTTTTTTTTGTGTGATTATTTTTGTTTAATGAAGTGAATGAGGGTAAGTTGACGAAAAACGAAGAGGGTAAAATGAGGAATTCGCCAACTTACCCGCACACATTTGTTTTCTTGTTTACCTACTTTATGTGGCTTTTTTAGCTTATAAAAATGGGTAGAATATATACACGCAAAACAACTAGACAATCTTGGGCCAAAGAAGATACGAATGATGCCATTTAATGAAGTCAGAAATGATAATGGAAGTGTAAATTCGACAGCCGAAAGATATAACATACCGAAAGCTACTTTACGTAGATATTTAAAACAGCATGCTGATGGGGTAACTTGTGGAAAAACTAAATATTTAATTTCTAAGTATTGTATGGTATTTATTTTTAGGTTTTCCCTTCCAATGTTTTAAGCCTACATTTTCTAGTGAACAGCTAGAAGCTTTACGCCAATATATAAAGAGCAGTTTAGCACAATAATTTTTGATTATGCAGAAAAACGGCAAATTCCCAATAGGGTTAATGACACTAAGAAGAGGGTAGGCCGACAATTTGTCCAATGATTCACGAAAAAATACAAATTTTCACTAAGAACGCCCGAGTCCACTTCCATTACAAGGCTTATGGCATTCAATCAGCAAAATGTTTCCCAATTATTTAATGCTTTAAGGGAAAAGCACAATTTTACTCCACATCAGATATATAACGTCGATGAAACCGGTGTTTCCACTGTTACCACTAAAACCCTAAAGTGATAACACCGAAGGGCAAACGTCGAGTTATAAATGTGTCATCAGCAGAAAGAGGAACAAATGTGACCGCCGTCTGCTATATGAACGCAAATGGAAATTTTATACCGCCTTTTTTAAAGAGTCAGAATGCAACCTACATACAGGGTGATTGGTCGAAACCATTCATTAGAAGTATTAGGAGTTCCAGCCATGGCTGATTTCTGAAAGTTTGTATCTGGACTAAGTGATTCATATTCTATTTAAGGAAAATATTTTCATGATGACTACACTTCCGGTTATACCGGAAGTAGCCATCAACTTTGTTATTTTAAATGGAATCGTACTCGCCATTTAAGTAGAAATTTTATTAATGCTCCCTATACTTAAATTTAATAGTTTTTGAGATTTAAATTTTTTTTCGAAAATTATTGGTTGAACACTATGACATTTGACAATGCCTACTGGCGCCATTTTTAGTACGAAGCAAGTAATATTGACGTTATGCATAGGGGTATTCTTAAGCTTTACGCTGATGCTTCCGGTACTGCCGAATTATCTACAGGGTGTTCAAAATGTGACTTCCATCTTTTGAAAATAAAAACCATCAAAACTTAACTTTTTCAAATACAATGTCCAATATTTTCTTCCTTGAACGGACGCAGAATAAAATTCTGCATTGATTTGTATTAGCATTCCCTATACCTATCTTCGATAGTTTTTCTCATATTGAGGTATTTGTTCATTTCTTCTGAAATTCAAAACGATTTACCTGATTTTTCCATGGATAGCCATGGAAACCACAGCTAAGTTTGTTGTTAGTAACTGTCAATACCTTTTGTTGTGTTTCTGTGTTCGGTTTATCAAAATGGAAAATGGGAAGTATTCAAACAGGGATATTTTGAACTTATTTTATATTCATGGAGAATGTGATAAGATTATTAGCAGAACTTGCCGTTTGTTTAATGACCGATATCCTCATTTAACACCAATGAACAAGCACAAATTTAAGCGAATAGAGTCATACTTTTTACGGTATGGAACAGAGAAAGCTGCCAGAACACGATCAAAGCCTATTACTGGCGAAGAAGCTAATGAAGTTAATGTCCTAGCATATGTTAATAACTATCCACACGGCTCGATACGATCTGCTGCAGAAGATTTGGGCCTGTCTTACTATTCCATACAATACATCTTAAAGAAGCATAAAATGCATGATTATTCGTTTACCTTGGTTCAAGCACTTCATCCAGGCAATAATTTCAAGCGAGTGGAATTTTGTGAGCAAATGTTAATCAGCATTCAGGAAGACCCGCTGTTTTTACGAAAAATAATTTGGACGGACGAAGCAAAATTTACCAGAGAAGGAATTGTTAATCGACGTAATTGGCACTATTGGGCGTCGGAAAACCACATTTCAAGCGCGAATCAAATTTTCAAAACAAATTTAGTTTTAACGTGTTTTGTCTTGAATGAATGGTCGTGTCTCTTTTCAAATTTATGATGAAAATTTGGTCAAGTATAAAATATTTGGAGATTCTGAGAACGGATGTCTCAGAATTTTAGAAAATCTGCCTCTTAATATTTTACAATACTGCTGGTATCAAATGGACGGAGCTCCTGCACATTCAACGCGTGACGTTGATCAAGAGCTCACCACTATATTTGGTGATCAGTGGATCGGTCGAAACGGACCATGGCGGTGGCCTCCCGATCTCCCGATCTAACTCCACTCGACTTCTACGTGTGGGGCGAAGTCAAGAATCAAGTATACGCCACTCCATTCCACACAAGAGAAGACCTAGGCTTAAGAGTAACGACGGAATTTTGCCAGTTAAATCGTCATCACGTCAAAAAGCTTGCACGAAAGAAGTTCAGTCCAGACTTTTAGGTTGTCTTCAACAAAATGGAGGCCACATAGAACATTTATAAAATTTTGAATTGTTTTTCTTACTTTCAATAATCTTAATAGTTATTATTTGCATATTACTTTTATTCTCATCTTATTGGTTGACGAAATTTAACAGTTCTGTTTGCTTTGATAAACTACATTAATGTAATTGGTTTCTGCATCTGTAGTAGGCTTCGGCCGTGGAGAAATCGAATTAATTTTTCTAAATTTCGGACGAGATTTTAGAAATACCTGAATAACTGAAAAACTGTTGAAGATAGGTATAGGGAATGCTAATACGAATCAATGCAGAATTTTATTCTGCATCCGTTAAAGGAAGAAAATATTGGGCATTGTATTTGAAAAAGTTAAATTTGTATGGTTTTATTTTCAAAAGATGGAAGTCACATTTTGAACACCCTGTAGATAATTCGGCAGTACCGGAAGCATCAGCGTAAAGCTTAAGGATACCCCTATACATAACGTCAATATTACTTGCTTCGCACTAAAAATGGCGCCAGTAGGCATTGTCAAATGTCATAGTGTTCAACCAATAATTTTCGAAAAAAAATTTAAATCTCAAAAACTATTAAATTTATGTATAGGGAACATTGATAAAATTTCTACTTAAATGGCGAGTACAATTCGAATATGCCATAAAAGGGTACGATTCCATTTAAAATAACAAAGTTGATGGCTACTTCCGGTATAACCGGAAGTGTAGTCATCATGAAAATATTTTCCTTAAATAGAATATGAATCACTTAGTCCAGATACAAACTTCCAGAAATCAGCCATGGCTGGAACTCCTAATACTTCTAATGAATGGTTTCGACCAATCACCCTGTATATGAACAACACACCTATTGGATTTATTGGCGTTGCACATGAGACGGGCTGTATGACTTCAGAAAATTTCGTAAAATATCTACACCACTTTATTCAACATGCAAAACACGAAAACAATAAAATACTATTGCTAATGCAAAACCATGCTAGCCATGTAACGTTGGAATCTGTAAACTTGAGTCGGAAAATTTTATATTTTTGCTTGGATTTCCAGCCCATACAAGTCATAGAATGCCGCCTCTGGATATGTCACTCTATGGACCATTAAAAGTGGCATATAATAGAGCATGTGACCACTTTTGACAAATAATACGATATAGCCCTATTTTTGGAAAAGCCTATTTGAAAGTTGCTACAGTTTCAAACGCCATTAATGGTTTTCAAGCCACTGGCATAGAACCCTTTGACTCTCAAATTGTCGCCGAACTTGATTTTGAGGCATCAAAAACAACGGAAAGAGATCTAAGTCCAGAAAAACACAACAATCCTACCAATAAGTACTCAGCCCACATGAAGCTAATATTTTCTCAGAGTCACTGCCTTCTTCTGGACTACGCAACACCACACCGCCATCGGTACCAAACAATGATTCTATAGCTTCAACTTCGACCGGAAATATATGAAGCCGATAAACCCACCAAACAAGGGAACTCAAACAGCCAAAGCAACTTTTGGATTATCCACTCTAACTCAAGCCCACGTGAAAGCTAGGCGCTGCAGAAAAAGCTACCCTCTTTGATACTGTCAAGCACACAATTATAAGCACCCTGTATGCAATTATGTCATTTTCTTCACATTAAAAAGAAGCTCTATCTGTGTACTTATTCTCATATAAATTAGATAACTTTTATTTTCAACAGTTAAGGAGGTACATTTTCAAAGAAACTGTAATTTCAATTTTTTAGAAAAATCGAAATGACTCAAAACGGCTATATTTAGGGATAGGGAAATATATTGCGAATTTATAAGGAACAATGTGTAGAATTCAAAAAGTAATAATATACAGGGTGTTCCATTTAAATTTTTATAATAATTTTATAATAATCTTTAAATAAACAATCTGTATTCGCGTGAATAATTTTAAAATATGCACACAACCAAACTATAACTGCATTCCAAATTTTATTAATCTAGCTTATATAAAACGGAAGATAAAGAAGAAGGCGCTCTTGTTGCCGGATATATATATACAGGATTAACCTGTTTTAAGACCATTTCAGTTGGTACCACAGGAAAGAAAACTCATAAAGTTTTGTTTACATTGATTTAAGTATATATCAGCTGTTTGTTAAAGTCAATTGTTGTCAATTGTGTAAAAAGTGCATTTGTAAAAAGAAATCAACTGGAAGGCCGTCAGTAAGCAATGCCGCTGTAGAGCAGGTAAGGAAAAGTTTTACGCGTAGTCCACAGAAATCTACTGTTAAATGCAGTAGACAGGGTGGTATACCACAATCAACAGTTTGGAAAATTTTACGTAAACGTATAAATTTCAAGCCTTACAAACTTCAGCTTGTTCAAGCATGCAAACCAAATCACAAAGTTCTAAGACTTTCTTTTTGTGAGAACATGTAGGCCTTGATGGAAAATTAAAACTATGTAAAATGTTTAGTCTTTAGTGATGGAGCCACATCCCACTTGTGTGGTAACGTGAACAGACATAATGTCATAATATAGGGCTCGGAGAACTCACACACCTACATCGAGCACTTACACTCCGAAAGTTAATCTGTCTTGTACTATCATTTACAACAAAGTGTACGGACCTTTTTTCTTTGTTGGACAAACAATAAATGGATTAAATCTTGGACATGATAACGGAATGGCTTCTACCGAAATTAGAACAAGAATCCCTAAACTTCATTCTGGACTTCAAAATCGGCTGCCTGGCAGATGAATCGGTCGTGCAGGTCCAAGTGAACTGGCCTCCAAGATCTCCGGACATCACCGCCTGTGATTTTTTCTTGTGAGGATACATCAAACATAAAGTGTATACACCACCAGAAAGCATACCTGAGATCCAACAACGGATAACCAGAGCCATCGAAACTATCCACCTAAACACTCTTAACAAAGTATGGCAAGAGCTTGATTACACGCTTAACATCTGTCGCATCACAAGGGGTTCCCATATAGAACATTTCTAATTCTTGGCATGTAGGATGAAACTTCTTGAGTTTTTCTTGAAATGTAACTATTTTATTTTTTGTATGATAAATAAAACTAGATTTATGTACACTTGAAATCATGAACATCATTTGTAATTTGTAATTTGAACCTACGACCTGTACTTTGCTAGCAAAGTACAGATTAACAAAGTACAGGTCGTAGGTTCAAATCCTACTCGAGGTGAACTTTTATTTACGTATTTAATAAAATTACTAATAATTTTAATTACATTATATATATATATATATATATATATATATATATATATATATATATATATATATATTATATTCTGTTTAAGAAATAATGTTACTTCTATCTTAGCTTAACGACATCTGTCTTGAAAAAGAGATTAAAATTTATCTCGAAAGCTTGACAAATATCAAAGACTTTTCTTTTAAACCCTGGCCTAATTAGATATGAATGGATGACGCTCCTCAATATAAATTGATCAATTTATATATATTATATATATATATATATATATATATATATATATATATATATTATATATATATATTATATATATATATAATGTAATTAAAATTATTAGTAATTTTATTAAATACGTAAATAAAAGTTTACCTCGAGTAGATTTGAACTACGACCTGTACTTTGCTAGCAAAGTACAGGTCGTAGGTTCAAATTATATTACTTTTGAACTTATTCGTTCGTAACAAAAACTTATAATAAATAAAAATGTGTTCAGCTAGAACCGAATTATGTTCTAGGTAGGGTGCTATAATACGTAAAGTTAATAGTATGAAAATATAGATATGTTTGATTAAGAAAGGGACTTGAAATTTCAATAGCTACCTTAAGTTCGCCAACTTACCCGCTTTTCCCCTACATGCGAGATTATCCTGATTATCTTCCATTTTGTGTTTTGTGACAGAATTTGGATAAAACAAAAGTGACTAGATCAAATTTTCACTTTTAAAATTAAGCAATTAAGGCATAAAAACGTGTCATAAGACCTTGAAGCACTCATTCTTTAAATACCTCGTTTTTAAAGTTGAATTCGTGCTTCAAGAGTGGGTCTTATGAAACTTGTTTTAATATACTATTTTATCAATGTTAGTATTATAGAATAGTAATGCACTTATGGCTTTAACATTTGTACAGTATGTCCACATTTCGAAGAGATTAAATGGGTAACGCCCTTAATATTAGAGCTAGCGACTTGTAGTTTCCGCGTTCCTCTGCTCGATTTTTGAGACAAAATATATGACTTAAACAAATTTTTACTAACATTTTTAGTTTTATATATACAGGGCGAAATTGAAAATTGTCCAATTTGGCGAGGGTGTCATATCTCGGTATTATAAAGGTTATTTACATTCTGTAAACACTTAAGACACTTTCCGACGTTTCGGCTCCTAGATAACATCATCAGGTCAAAGGACTTAAATAGGGACCTGGATTTTGTGATTATTTTTATTTACTTTTTAGCTATTACAAAAATAGTGAAACAAAAATTTCGACATTTTTACGTTTAGCCTGTCAAAAGGCCATCAAACAAGTATTTTCATTTTGATTTTACTGCGGCCCTGAATATAATATGAATGAACGAATGAATGCTGCAATGATATTGGAAATACCCTAAAGCTACTTAAAACTACTAAAAATATCTACTTACAATTATATATTAAAATATTGAATAATTACTTAATTTGTTGAATAAGTATTGAATATATTTATGAATTATGTTAAAGACACATCTAATTATCACTAAGTATGTAATATGTACCAGTAATGAAACGAGATTATTTTTAAGCTCACGTGAAATCAACAATAAAAATAAATTCCTGCTGTTTTTATGCAGAACACTCATCAAAAATTATCTGTAATTTTATCGCATTTAATTCACAAAAAGAAAAAACAATCAACTACAAAAAATTATCAAACTGATTTCCATCATGACATAAACTAAGCTGACATCTATAGGGTATTTTCGCAATATATCTAAAATATTCAAGGGTCTTCCTTGCACTTAAATGCTTGTTCTGTTGCATATCTGAAATTTTGTCTTTAAGAAATCCCCAAATAAAAAATCTAACATAGATAAATCAGGTCATCTAGGAGGCCAATTTATAAATCCATGAGTTCTTATCCATGGCAGTGGAAAATTGTTGTTTGAAAACGGTCTACAACTTGTGAATTGTGAGTGTTGTTAAAAGAGGTCTCGCTAAGTTGAGCCAAAATCTCAAGATATCTACTTCCAGTAAACGTGTCTTGATAAATAATATATCTTATGTTGGTATTCAAAACAAAGCAAGCTACGCTAAATCCAAATCGTTTTCAATACACGAGTAGATTTTATCTCTTACGGACTGCACTGCACATTCAATTTCTGCCACCGGTATTGAACGTATTCCCTCTTAAATTCTATTTAGTAGGTCCTCTCTTGTCGTCACTCTACTTTGATATATCATATCCTTCAAATGACTCCATAAATAGAAATCCACGCAAATTAAGTCCGGACAACGAGGAGGCCAGGAGAATATGCTCCCTCTACCTATCCATGTGCCTGAAAATGTTACATCAAGATGTCGTCGTACATTTAATGAAAAATGAGGTCAATATTTTCAAGTAGATCGGGTTGTTGGTTTTGAAAGAAGTCTAAATAGACCCTACCAGTCAATCATCTTTCGAACATCACTGGTCCAAGAATTCTTCAGGCAATATTCCACACTAGACATTCATTTTCCACCCCCTTGGTGCAGCACCTCGCGTAGCTAATGACTCTCGACCAGCAAGTAATGCGTATTATGCAAATTTACTTTTCCGTCACAACTAAAAGTGGCTTCTTCTGTCCACAAAATTTCAGATAAAAGTTGAGGATCCTCTTTTGTCATATTTAATCGCCAGCTGCAAAAGTTCAACCTTCTATCAAAATCTTGAGGTATCAAAACTTGATGAATGACAATATGATTTGGCTGGAATCTAAAAAGGTAGGAATATTATGAATAAAAAATATAAATACAGGGTAGTTTCTAACCTATGGAGAAAACTGACAGGGTAAGATGAATGGATAAAAATAAAGGTGTTTATTAAAAAAATTTAGATCAAATGCTAATAATAAGAAAGTTACAACGGTTTAAAGTTCTTATAAACATTTTTTTTACAAAATAGGGCACTAACATAGGTTTTGAATTCAAATTTGGAATATTTGAAAGTTAAATAAACAAAGTTCAAATTTTCACAACCTCCACCGACGCCTTCTGGTCATGCCGCCCACCGACGTTGGTCGTAACGTCCATTTTTATTTTTCCGGTCACAACGGCCACCTTTAAATTTGGTCAGAACCTCCACTCTGGTCACAACCTCCATCAAATTGCACTGGTCACAACGCCCACTCCTAGAATTGATCTAAGATTTATTTGGTCACAACGTCCACCAATGCACTCGGCTCACATCGTCCACCGTACAATGTACAATGCAATTTTTGTTCTTATAAAGACGTTTAACTTGTGCGTACTTAACAAAGGAATGCTATGCTATGCGGAAAAGACCTTTTAACAAATCTGTTTCCGAATAAAATCCTTTTATAATAATAATAATAATAATAATAATAATAGTAAATTGTCTTTATTTAATCAATTACATAGCATAGTTTCATGATGAAAATGGACTATGAATAGATGTTATTAAATTGCCAATTAGAATTTGAGGATGAGTTGCCAATATTGCAGTCTTGTTCTATGTATGGTTTAGAAATGTATGCATTACCGCTTTACGCAATTGGTTTAATCCAACAGCTCTCAATTCTTGTGGAATATTATTCCATAAAGTAGTTACATTAAATTGAAACGATCGCTTATATAGGTTTGTCCTATGTGGTGGTATAGAAATAATCCCCCTGTGCCTGAGATTTAGGTGGTGTAGATCGCTACGGGAAATGATCTTTTCCCAAAGGTAGTTCGGGCTTTTATTTTATTTTAGACAGTTATTAATATACGTACTTAATCGTAATAGTAGAATAATGGAAGGGTGGAAGAAAAAGACAGTACCCAAACTTTTTGGGACAACCAAACAGCTTGGAAGGATAGAAATGTGTACGTTTCAAATGTGGAAAACCGTCGAGAGAAAAAGAACATACGCCCAAGCTTCCGAAAGATTACACTCACTTTTCTGTAATTTAGACATTGGAGTCAGAACAAACAAAGCCAGCCACTTGCTATAGGTTTGGCGAAACTGATTCCGATTTGTACATGTTTATTTTCGTCTTATTTTAATAGATTTTTTGCTACGAAATAATTTTCAACATACTGACAATATAATTTCCTCTTGTCAGTATAAATCTTTCAATAAAACCAAAACAGAAACGACGAAGATGGGATTCATTTGTTTTTCTTGCATTTACTTCAGTTCCTGAATACATTTCTCATTACATTTCGCGTATTACGGTTACCAAAGTTAAGGGCGTTGGGACCGGAAAAAGAAAAATGGACGTTACGACCAACGTCTGTGGGCGATAAGACCAGAAGCCGTCGGTGGACCAGCGTGGCATAGTACGCGGTCGGCGTTATGACCAAAGTGGACGTTATGACCAAATTTAAAAGTGGACGTTGTGACCAAGACGGCAGTTTAGAAGGCGGTGGGCGTTGTGACCAGTGGACGTTGTGTCCTAGACTCTTTGAAACGATACCCAAATCGTCAGCGATACGCTGCAGATAATTTACGTCAAGTTCCACGATTATTAGAAAACTGGATTCGTCATGCGCAATTGTGCGTTGAAATTCAAGGCCAGCAGTTTGAACAACTTTTGTAATTTATATCAATTTTGTTAATTAAATATTTGTTCATTTTTATCCTTCGTTTTGCTTTGTTGTTTTTTCTTCCATACCTACCGTAGAAATAATACTACTACAACATTAATTTATCAGAGTGTGTGAGAAGTGTTTATGTTTCTATGTAAGCGTGAATTATAAAAAATCAGTGGCACTCAATACGTGGGCTTTAACTTATAAGAACTTTAAACCGTTGTAACTTTCTTATTATTGGCATTTGGTTTAAATTTTTTTTAAAAACAACTCCGTAGGTTAGAAATCACCCTGTATAAATAAAATATAATTAATTTTAAACATTTCTTATCATATTTGGAAACCAAATTTTGAAATGTTACTAATAATATATTCAAGAAGCCTGCTTATGAATATAATTTCCCTCGGTACAACCTCGAGCTCGTCTTTTATATATAGGAAGATGGATGCTACCGGTAGCACGTAAATATGAGCTAATCGAATAAAAACTCGACGGCCGTATCTTCGTCTTTTGGGATATTGCATATCATAAATTCGTCTACAACAGTTGCATTTTGCATAAATTCAAAATATGCGACAAGCATATCATATGGTTCTTCATTGGAAATTGGCATTTTTGTGCAGACACTAATCAAATTATTAATGACAGAGTATTTTCCTTTAAATGTGCATATAATCATGAAACACAAAACGTAACGATATCAATTATGTCGAAGAATAATAGTTATTGTAATTCGTGATCTATGGTTTAATTAACGTATTTAATTCATGACCAGTTGCAAGCGATTGCATTATACAACAATAAATTAATTAGAGAATGTGGATGGAAAAACTTTAGTTTGCAGGGGAAACCCATATTTATGGGAGAAATACAAAGTGTAAGGTCCAAACATACATACATTTAAGTTAAAAATAATTAAGAAAATATCACATAAACAAAGCGTTGTTTACAAAAATAATGATTTAAGTGTAACGTCTCATTTAATCTATACCGAAAGTGTATCTATTACATAACAAGTAGAATATTTAAATCGTATACCTGCAATGTAAATACAAAATTGAAACTTTCTCTCAAAAAGAATAACGGATATTTATATTCGAAATCTGTTTACGTTTTATTAAAATATAAATAATTTATTTTTAGGTTACAAAAATAGAATACCGAAAGCAAACATCCCGTATATAAAATTAAAAGTAAACTTCCTATTTATAAACAAATTGGTAATTAACTTATCTTTTTTTGGTGTATTTGTATAAAGTTATACAATCTAAACGTTTCGCTTACAGTAATCTTCGCCAGTAGTAATATTATCTAATAAAATTGTTTAAGACGTTGAAACAATTTTGTGAAAGTTGAAAAATTAAAACATAAACATAAGCCTGCTTGATCTTGTTTCACTATTTACAAAAGTTCCTCTAAAGTAAACTATTGAATGCATTGATCATCTTTTCCCAAAGGATATAACCATTATTTTTCAGCACATGAACAGATTTATGGTGTACCAATGGGTAGTCTCCTTAGTCCTGTTATAGCTAATTTATACATGGAAAAATTTGAAACAGCGTTACAAAATATACCTAAAAAACCTTCAGTTTGGTATAGATATGTAGCTGACGCGTTGGTTATTTGGAGACATGGAGAAGAGGTACTGCATGAGTTTTTGGTTTTTATTAATGGTATACATCCTAGCATCCAGTTTGCCATGGAAAAAGAAACTAATGGAAGTTTACCATTTCTTGACATATTAATATCTAAAAAACAATTCACTATCTTTTAAGGTTTACAGAAAGCCCACGCACTGATAGATACCTTCATAAATCATCTAATTATCTAACGTCAAAAAATTGGTGTAATTAAATCTTTAGTAGATCGAGCAAAACGAATTTGTGACCCTGAATTTTTGAAGGGTGAATATATATATTTAACAAAATCCTTACAAGATAATGGATATTCACTTACTGATGTTAATAATGTTATTACACCTTCTAGACATAACCTTAATGTTGGTACTACTTTTCTTCCATTTATAGCTAATGTAACAAACATAATTGAAAAGATCCGAATTAAATATGGCATCAGCAGTGTTTTTAAACCTACAAGAAGAATTAAAGGATATTTAAGATCACCTTTCAAACCCATTATCATCTTCCGGAGTGTATAAATTATCTTGTGGAAAAGCATACATTGGAACCACAAAACGTAGGTTTGATACAAGACGTAAAAAACATGAAATTTTGTAGATTAGGTCAACCAGAGAAGTCTGCGGTAGCTGACAATGCCTTAAATAATCTAAATCATGACATTCAATTTGACAATATGGAAATATTGTCAAGACAAACTCATTATTATGTTCGTTTACAACGTGAAGCTATTGAGATACATAAACAACCGAATAATTTTAATAGACAAGAAGAAAATCTCCGTTCAAATAGGTTTTGATATCTTATAATTAAAAAAAGGCATAATGGTACGTCTTGATTCTGGTTTTAACTTTAACTTTTGGTATGTCTAGATTTTTTGCTGTGTTTTTACCTAGATTATATGTTAAACCACCACAGCCCTATAATTTGACGATAAGTAGTTGAAATAACAATTAAAATTAAAAATTACATAAAACGCTCTGCCTTATGCTTTTCATTATTAAATAACACTTACACTTATTGACAATGCTATTTCTTTGTTAGATTTAATTGGATTATTTTAATCGATGTCATGTTTATATTTTTGAATACTTCTATCAATTTCAAATTGAAGTTTTTCACAACTTTACACTTACATCATAACTTGATGAAATTTTATTAAATGTTTTTTGTTTGACATTTTTCATCGTTAGCCATCGACCATTAGAGGATGTTCTGATTTGTCATCTTTACGACAGTTTAACAATATTTAATTTTTAATGATCTAGATATTCTTTACTAAAATTGAATTATATAGTTGGCTTGCTTGGTTTGTCAAAATGTTACAGGCTTATGTTTATGTTTTAATTTTTCAACTTTCACAAAATTGTTTCAACGTCTTAAACAATTTTATTAGATAATATTACTACTGGCGAAGATAACTGTAAGTGTTATCGAAGCGTTTAGAATGTATAACTTTAAACCATTACACCATTAAAGAACCCAAAAAAGGTAACTATTTTATTATGTGTTATAATGGTGAAAGTTTACCTTTCATAAATTAGGAATTGAATTTAAGTAAAAAAAAAACATGGAATTTGATTAGGTAGTATATTATTATTGTAAAAAGAAAGGAAAATAATGTGTACAATTCATCAATTCATCAGTGGGAATTTACTATACGATCATGGATACGTGTCTATTAAAGCGTTTTCGTTTTAATACACTTACACTAGGTTACACCCAATCTAATACACGTTTTACTTTTTTACACTCGGTACAATACTGGTGTATTGTAGCATGCCGGGGTTACACCTGTCGCGAAGTTTCTTATGGTCCTTAGGTTAACTAGCACGATGAGTAGAAGTTTCTCCCAGGTTACGACTCTCGAGGTAAGCGCGTATGCCATTGTTCACCTTCTGCGAATGGGTGAAAAATTGATCTTGTCCATTGCACACCCCACTTCTGAAACACGTAGTCCCATGTCACGGATTGCGACCCTTTGCCTGAAATTACATCCTGGGGTAACCGAAATCATCGTTTTCCTAACGATTGACGAAGTCGTGGCTTTCCCTATGGAGAAGGCAGACGGTGGTGGTATAAGAACCCAAGTCTGCCGAAAATACTTCCCACAGTCGCGATATTTGGTAGGGTCCCTGCTTTACCGCTACGCATGACCAGAACGAGCCCACGTAACGTAAAAGTAACGCTGCGATATCGCTCAATCTAGCGCGTCCGGCCTTTGCCGTTGAATCTCGGCGGCGACCAGTAGGACCAGCCCATGGTAACTGCGTCGGTATTGGTGTCCGTCGATCACCTCTTATTCCATATGCTGCGTGGTTTTCCTTCCTGCTATCCATTTTTCAAAGTCCGTATATAAGGTTTTCGGCGTGCACATTTTTCAATGTGCGGTCGGCGAGACCTTTGGTGGATGTAGGCTAACGTAGGTGACGGCGAAGTTGAAGATTCCTGTAGTACTTCAGGGGCAGCAAACGGTCAACGTCCGTGACTTGCACTTCGACTATTTGGTTGGACCGGAATATGTGGTTCGGTAGCTCGTTTTGCGTTCTCGGACTGTGGATGACGTCGAAACTAAATTCTTGTAGTAACAGGGCCCAGTGCTTTAGCTTACTACGCAAGTTCTTCATACTATGTAGCTACAGAGGTGCGTTACACTGTTACACTGCGCGATCGTAGATTCTCTATATATAGTACGGTGGCTACCCCTTTTCCACTTGCATTCATTTGTAGAGCGAACAGAAAAATTGGGCAGAGGCAGGTGAAGCTATTGGGCCAGTGCGCCATTCTAGAGACGCGTGAAGGCCGCATCGGCTTCTGCTGTCTACGTAAATTGTTAGGCGCCTTTATCTCGTTCAGTAGAGCTTCAAGCGCGGAGCAATACGGTATATAGTCCCAATTGCTATAACCTAGATAGCGTTGGAACTATTTTTTTCTGCGTAGGACCTCTGCTGATTGGAGGTTCGTGTATTGACTCGTTTTGGCCGGCGGTATTGTGATGACCCAGGTAACCCATCGATGTGATCCCAAATTGGCACTTTGGGATACTTATCGTGAAATTATGATTCTAGGCACGTTCCATTACCCGGCGGTACAGATGATCAGTGCAGTTGTCAGACTATACTAAAATATCATCCAAGTATATCAACATAAGCTTCCGAATATAACCCGGGAGGACGTCCTGGACCATTAATTTCTAGAATGTTGCCGTCCTGGACCATTAATTTCTAGAATGTTGCCGGCGCATTTTTAAATCAAAGGGAATGATCTTAAACTGATACGTGCCTCCGTCTGGCGTGGAAAAAGTGGTCAACGGGAGGGATTCTTCGGCAAAGGCGACTTGCCAGTAGCCAGATTTTTAAGTCTAACGTAGAGAAGTTCCGTCTCATAGATAATCGCTAGGGTTCAGTTTTTGTCTGACAACAATCGAAACAAAACTTCGCCTTCCGTCCTTCTCTAGAATCACAATGGGAGAGCAATATTCGGACGTGCCACGCTCAATCACGCCCTCAGCCATCATGGATTTCACTTGGTTGGCGATTAGTTCCATTGTTGGATAGTATTTGTATTGCGGTGTCCTTGGGTTAACTGGCAGTTTTTTTATAGCTGGACTGTCTGGGACACCAATTGAATCGGAAACTCGTGATTTAAAGTACTTGCGTCAAGTGGATCGTCTGTAAGGACAGCCTTTGTCGAGAAGACCATCAACAGTTGTTGTTTTCCCACGTGCATGCATTCCCGGTCGTAGTCAATAACTGCATTCTGTGACTGCAACCATGATTCACTGAGGATATGTTGATGGACAATCAAGAACTCGCTAACGACGTCTTGTCTACCCAATTGGTAGCTCAAGTTTGCACGTCCATGGATTGAAAGGTGCTGCTCTCGGCTCGGTGTCCCGTCGAGAGAAGTTGTGACTAGATCCGGTATCTAGGTAGCGTAAGTCGTATCACCGAACTGGAACCAGATTTTTGGTAACCTGTTTGCTCTGATTAGGTTTATCTGTGTTTCTGATGGTTTTTTAGGTCCGACTAGTGTCGGCCGGGCATAAATGGTACCCTAACAGTTGTACTTCTACACTGACAGGAATGGACTTCTGCTTCTGGTTGCCCTTCATACTCGGTGTAGCACGCAATCTTTTTTTACATCTAATATGCTCCAGTGTGAACCCAATGTAAAAAATATACGCTGCAACTGTCATTAAAATTAAAATGGTAAACGACATTGTGGTAGATGTTGAACTTGTTAAATTCTTTCTAGTCATCTAGGGATAAAAATTCGAAATAAAGAAATGGTATTACGATAGGTTCAAAAAAGTGTACTGTACCCATTTCTTTCATATCTCTTCATGATTTAGGACCCACTGATTCTAAAAAAGCAAAATCTTTTTTAATGTGCGTTTATGTGGCCGAATAAAGCACTCAAAAGTAAGCCTAAAAATGTTCATTGTGTGTTACACAAGAAGGGCGCCATAATTTTTGTTTTTTTTTTTTAATTTTTAGAATAAATGGACTAACTAATTGTAATTTGTTTAGTATTAGTATTTTCGGACAGGAAACCCTCTCACTAATTTTGCGGGTGTTCCGACTACCCCTTAAGGGACACCCCATGTTACCCAATCGCCTTTTTTAAATATATTTTCGAACATGTGTCTCAATTAGGGGAAAATTTTGTCAGAATTACTATTTTTGAACGAACCCTTTTAGTCGTCAGGTTTGGTATTGCTAATAAATTATTTGACTTTGACAGTGAAACTCACAACGGTAAAAACAGGTGATAACGTTGCAAAATGGCGTCAAAAGACACAAACATGCACGTTTTAAGACTTGTATAAATATACTCCAATTTATTTTTGATCACGTGGCTTTAAAAATGTAGTGATTATGGTAATAGGTACTGAAGCCGTGTATTTTGAAGTTATATTTTACATTGGTTGTATGAAATATGATTATTTGTAGTTTATTTTATTAGAAATATTTTTGAAAACATATGTAGGATTTCGTTATGTAGTTCTAGTTGATTAAACTTATTTTGTTTTGATGATTCCGAAATCAGCGTAGGTGTGGGCATTGATTTTTTACAGATATGGCAGAGTTTGCGTTTTTTTTTTAATTTTTGTATTGTATAGTCGACCTTGTGAAGAGTTGATTTTATTTTAAGAAATGAATTTTTCAAAGGAAGAGCTCATTGACATGATTTTTGTATTGGAGAATAGTCATAAAAATTGTTTTCGAGCAAGTAGAATGTATGCGGCTCAGTTTCGTGAAAGGCGCCATCCACAACCAATAAGCTCTAGCAGAATGCTCGAGCGTTTTCTTAAAACAGGGAGCGTAGATTACAAAAAAATAAAATTAAAACGGTTACAAATGAGGAAAATCAATTAGCAGTTTTGTTGGCAGTTATAGAAAATAACGTTAGTCAGGCACGTGTGGGAGAAGAAATGGGAATGAGTAAAAGATCAGTTCAGAGAATTTTAAAAATACATTTTCATGCATACCATATTCAACTGCACCAGGGTTTGAGTGAGAATGACTTTCAATGTAGAATTGAGTTTTGTGAGTGGGTTTTCCGCGTTCAAAAAAATCCATTATTTTTTATGAACGTCTTATTTTCTGATAAGGCCACATTTCACAACAATGAATGCATCAACAAGAATAATTTTCACTATTACGCTACCGGAAAATCCAACAATCATACGACAAATCGACTACCAACATCGTTGGTTAATAAATGTTTGAGGAGGAATTGTTGGAAAACGTTTGGTAGGCCCTTACTTTTTTAACGATCACCTTACCGGTCAATTGTATTTCTAATTTTTAACATATTTACCTGTATTGCTTTTAAATTTACCACCAAACATGCAGGCACAAAACAGGTGGTTACAACAAAAAGGAGCTCCACCCCATTTTTCGTGACAGGTCAGATCTTTGTTAGATAACACGAAAATCGTTGGATTGGAAGAGGGGAACCAGTTAGATGGCGTATAAGGTCTACCGATTTAACCAAACTCGACTTTTTCTATAAGGGTATCTAAATTACCTTGTTTATACGGAACATCCAACAACTGAGCAGACCATGCGACAAATAATACCCAACGCGTTTGCAACAATTGCACCCGCAATGCTCCGAGATGTAGAAAGGTCCTTTCAAGCAAGAATAGCCAGATGCCTTGCACAAAATGTAAGACATTTTGAACATGTTTTAAGGTAAATGAGCTACTGTCAAATTGTCTGTTAAATAAGCACAGATCAGTTAGTTGCAGAATACAAGCTTATTTTTAAAATTTTCTCAAGAACCGTCGATTTTAGAAGAAAAAATTAAGAGACAAAATTCCTTTATTTTAAAACGTATTACCAAAATAAAGCAGACAAATTTTAATTTATTTTGCAAACATAATTTTTTTAAGGGTTGAAGGTTGGCGCCACTGCTGAACCGGTAGCTCTAGTGAAATTTCTATCAAATTTTGGTTTGTATAAGATGGGTGGACTGTATAAAAATCAATAAAAAAGTTTCATAACTTACGGACATAAAGTGATGTTTCTACATTTTAAATTGAACTTTGAGAGCGTATAACTTTTTAGGGGTGCATTTTGGCATAAAATTTAAAGAGGGGAAAATATCCTAATTTGGTCCTGGGTACTTACTATAGAAGTTTATCCATGATTTTCCGAGACGCCCTGTCTACATATAGTTAACTGTTGGTTAACGTATAGACTGACAATGAGTTTATCTTTAATTTAAAGTTATATATATATATATATATATATATATATATATATATATATATATATATATACTACGTTTCAAATGAAATAATAATGCTATGATCTTGAAAGTATGGTAAAATAATGTTTTATTAACATGTATAAAATGATGAAATTTTGAAGGCAAAATATTAACAGTTAACAAGAAAATGTTAATTGGGTGTAGCATCGCCACGTACAGCAATGCAGGCGTTCACTCTCCGAGGCATGCTTTCTATGAGATAGTCTATATCCTCCTGAGGCATTTCATCCCAGGCTGCCTGGAGATGGTGTCGTAATTCATCCAAGTTGTTTGGGGCCTTGATAGTTGCCTTAGTCTTCGACCCATCATGTCCCATACATGTTCAATAGGAGAAAGATCTGGCGATCGCACAGGTCACGGCAATACTGGTGGCTGCACTTGATCCAGAAACCTTCTTGTAACATGTGCGGTATGTGGTCTAACATTATCTTGTTGCCAAATACCATTTGGCAACGTCTGCATTAACGGTACTACCGCTGGCTCCAAACATTATCAACGTAACGCTGAGCACTTAATGTGCCTAGAATGAACACAAGGGAGATCTTCCACCAACACGTATGGCGCCCCAAACCATGACTCCAGGTGTTAAGCCTGTGGGTCGTCTTTCAACAAACTCTAAATTTCGACGTTCTCCTCGAAACCGCCGCACCTTCTAATGAGCATCGTTTCGCCACAAACAAAAACGCGATTCGTCGCTGAAGACGATGTTATTCTATTGAAGGATCCAGTCCCGTCGCTCTTGACACCAAGCCAATCTAGCAGTCTTATGCTCTTGAGTTAACTGGGGTCGTCAGTACGGGCGATACGACTGAAAGCCAAAAGATTTAATTCTTCTGTAGATTGTTGACATTGATAGGTGACGACCAATAGCTCCTTTACAGTTCACCGCAACAGATATTGTTGACTGAAACCGATCTCTTGTGGCCATCCGCCTAAGAAGTCATTCTTCACTATCATTGGTGCTGCGTGGTGGTCTTCCACTGGGACGAGGTCGTTGAATGCCTTCTTCAGATCAAGAAGACCAAATGCGGGCCACCAAATGACAAACCTGCTTCTTTCATGCCAATAATTCTACCCCTGTCAAAATCTGAAACTTGGGCAAAGTTTCGTCGTTGTCTTACTGGAGGCATTTTTTCTGAATGAATGTGTCAGTAACCGACTATATTTCTTAAAATGTATAAATAAAAATTGTTGATAATTGATGTTAACAGTGGTGCAAAGTATATAATGACTTGCTCTTTTCATTGAAACTTCCATCGTTTTCTATATGATACTGAAACATTATTTTGCAAAAATTTCAAAATCATAGCATTATTATTTCTAAGTGGTGCATTTCATTTGAAACGTAGTATATATATATATATATATATATATATATATATATATATATATATACATAGGTGGCACACCGTACACGCCGCGGAGTTTCTATAGGAACCTATAGGAATTTTTTAATTCTTTTTTCTTAGAGCATACAAAGGGTGTTTAGTAGCACAATCTAAACTTAATTTCAACTATACAGGGTGTTCACAAAAAAGATTCACATCAAAGTTAGTTTTTTAATATTATATATTATATGTTTTTTGGAATCTATCAATAAACTAAAGGCAAGTTGCAATACACTTCCCTATACCTAGAACTTACCGTTTCAAAGATATTTAATGATTTTTGAAATTACCGGTTTGAATTCAAAATTTATTTTTGTTACGTTTATTATTATTGAAACAGCGTACTCTCTATCAGTACTTTGCAAAAGGGTTGTTGTGTAAGACAGCATCAAATGTCAACTGCAGGTACCTAATATTGCAAATAACTGCCTTATTTTAAATAACAAATATTTAATAAAAAAATTATTGTAAAATTTTATAACCTTTCAAATTATATTAGAGTTCCCTATACCTAACTTTAACAGTTTTTGAGTTATATTGAAATGTTTAATTAATATATTATAATAATTCCGATACTCTTAGGTTTACTTGAAGATGCAAGGTGGCATTGACAATATTTAATTATTATTTGACATTTGTTAAATAATATAACGTCATAATATTGTATTTCTAAGGTAGTCACTTTGTAATAATAAGCGAATTTGTCCTACGAAAATTGTGTAAAAATGAAAACATACTCTGTACACAAAAGAATTGATATGATTTTAATTTTAATTATTTTACAACGTAACGATTTAATAGAGTGCCATGATTTCAAGTCACAATACCAGATTAATAATGGTAATAATTAATTTTATTAAATATTTTTAACAATAAACTAAACAATGTAATATTGAAATAATAAACAAACAATTAACAAGAACAAGAAGTAGGTAAGTCAAATATATGCAAATTTGCACTTAAAAAAATTATAAACAAGGTTCAAACAAGCCTCCTCTTTTCACAATGCACTGTCAGTAGGAACGTTGTAAATTATGCAACATTTGTTGGGTTACATTACGAAACGCTTGTTGAATTCTTTCCCTCATATTTTCTGCAGTAGTCGGCGATGTTCCATAAACATAAAAATATAGTCCATGAAAGTCAGATCGGGTGATCTAGCTGGCCACCTGATAGGCCCATAACGACTTATCCAACGATCAGAAAATTTCTGATTTAAAAACTCTGTCACATCACGATCCGAATGTGCAGGAGCGCCATCTTGTTGGAACAATATTCCCTCTTTGGTGAATGGGATGTTCTCTTCAAACCATGGTAGCACGTTGGATCGCAATAAATTTAAATAATTTAGTAACTTTAAATTGTTTTCCAAAAAAAAAGGATCCTGATAATCTGTTGTCAATAATACCAGCCCAAACATTGACACTCCATCAATGCTGATTGTTTCTGTATCTAATTATATGGGAATTTTCCATGGGGTAATAATAACAATGATGTCTATTGTATTGTTGATTTCTGCAAATCATGTTCCACTGCAATTTTTCTAATACTTATTTGAGGGTTTTCTTGTATATCTTGAAGCACCAATAGTTGAGTTTCCTCGTTGTGTACAGATTTTGGACAATTATTCTTTTTATATGCAATCGATCCTGTTTCTTCAAATCTACTTTTTAAATTTTCAAGAACTCGTTCGTCTGGACAGCGGGCATCGGAAAATTTTTGTTTATAAATTCTACAGGCAAGTAAACAATTACCTTGGGCTTCTCCTATTATGTAAAGCATTTGAATTAATTCGTTCTTCGCATATTTCATTTTAAAACTTAAGAGTTAACTTCCAAGTTTTATTCTAAATACAAATGTAGTGAAAACGTAGTTTTGAAAGGAATCAAGTTAAAATACAACTAATTGACATATTAAAATTTTGTTTTATTGTTTTTAAATCAAGGCACTCTATTAAATCGTTACATTATAAAATAATTATCGAAAAATTAAAAAAAAAGGAAATACTTTAAAAACTATAAATTTTAGCGATATCAATATATTTAGATAAAACTTAGGTCTTTAAGAGTACTATTCGCCCATATCAAAATATACAGGGGGTTCCATTTGAAATAAGAGAATTGATGTACGTTGAACATGCTAAAGTTTCACACGGAGCCTTCTCTCCCCTATTCAATATATCAATAAAACGTTTACATCTTTTCAAAGCCTATAGCTAGCTTAATTATATCCCTGAACTAATTTGTCTCAACTTAAATAATAAACCAAGAATTAATTTTATTGCTAACCTTACATTCAGGAAAAAAACATTTTGTTAAATAACTTGGCAACGTTGCATTTTATATGTACAAATGTATACATCGTTGAAAAGCTTATTCATTAGGCTATCCAAAAATGTAATGATATACAGGGTGTTCCATTTAAAATAAAAAGTTGATACCCTCCTCCTACTTTTACGAACCACCCTGTAGGTGCTAAAATATTTTTAAGTTGTGCACGTATTGGAACCATATAACTTTTTATAAGTGATTTTAATGAAAAATCAACATCGAAGCCACAATCTTCCGTCACGTGACGCTTTGGACACCCGGTATATGTCGGTGTATGTGTATATATATATATATATATATATATATATATATATATATATATATATATATATATATATATATATATATATATATAGATGGCGATTCGCGAGCCACTGTACATACTTATGGTGGACATAGGATACAACTATACCATTAACGAATGCCTATTAAAATTAACCAATTCAGCCAATTATGGAAATATAAGGTGATTTCCTTTTTTTGATAAAATCAATATCACCCTACATATTCTCTACTGTTCGACGGATTTTCTTCCACTAATAGTCTACATTATAATACCAACCTTTTAGGGTAGTAAAAAATCTAATTGCAGGTCCGTAATTTATAAAAGTTAATTATTGGGCCTTCGGTTCAAAACGTCCTGTATATCGTTTTTGTAATTTTTTTTATTATTCCATAAAGCTCTCGGAAAGATGAATAAAATAGATCAGCATTGGATCAAATCAAATCAAAAAATAAATTAAAATTAATAAGTACTAAATATTCAATTTGGCATGTAAATAAATATTCCGCTTTTATTGAATTTTTCTTTTATATCACGTACTTTCATTTACATACAAAGTTAGTTTAATAGTAATTTAAAGATGCCATTATACACTCATGTTGAATATTGTCAGGGTATTTTGAACACCCTGTATACCTATTGGGTAATTTTTTTTATTTTTATTTATTTAGTTAGATTCCGAATCTTTTCTTTTTTTTGTTTAAGAGCTTACTGTAGGCAATGAATGTTTTGCTTGTATAGGCCACGCTGTGTAAAGGAATTTTAGGAATGTGCAACTGTGCACTATCTTTACTCATTGTAGATAGTAGTTACATAATTTCATTAATAAAAGTCCGTGTAGTTTTGGGATTTTGAATACAATTTTCAGTTTATCGCCCGAATCATGTTTGGGATGTTATTAAGATAAATTCGTTTGATTTTCTTATAGTTTCATTACAAAGAAGTGTTGTTATCGCGTTGGTGCCGTACGGTAGCATTCGTGCAGAGGAACAATTGAGTGTCGGAATGTTGGTTTTCATCCATATAAGTAATATGGGTGGGCGATTGGTTGCACCTTTGCAATAACATTTCTGTGTCGTGTCGTATATTTAGGGGTGGAAATTTTAAAATTAAAATGGTTGATTGGTTTGTGTAATGGAATTTGTATGGAGGGGAACGTTTTTTAATATGGCGAAAAGTGATTCTAAAAGGAAGAGGACTCGGTCCTAAGCTTTTGACGCGTGAAGTCGTGTGTGTGGGAAGTCGTTCGAATTAGCGGAATTTGGGGTTTCATCATTGTGCGAGCTCCTAGTGAAATTTATTTAAGTAGCGTTGAAGACTTTCAAGATTAGTCGAATATAACCAAGTTTGGGATATTTTTGGGAAGTAACATTTCAACCGGGCTCGCTCATTAATTTAGTTTATTGGAGAATAACGGCATCTTCGAGTGCGTTTATGATAGAAGTTTGGTTCGTGTTTTTTGTAGTGCGAACCCGAGGACTATTGAATTTCGTGATCAACGAGATATAATTAGAGAACCCTTTCCTAAGAATTAAGTGAACGTAGTGAACGAACACTAACCACACGTACTGTTTAAGATTGTTCTGTTTGTAATTAAACTCACTAAGGTAAACTGTGTAAAACGATTTGCTGAGTGTTTTCTTTTGTTTGTCGAACCTTAACAACTTTGAGTTAAAAGAAATTATTAAAGTGATCTAAACTAGTTAATGCTGCTTCAATAAGTTACGAGACATTATTGTAAATTAATTTAAAATCAAGTTGAATACGTGGTAGCGACCTGATGCGAGTCAGTATTGCCGTCATCAAGGAGTAACATCGAAGACCGTGTGCCCGCTCGAGCCTTACACGACGCTTTCGTAGAGCAAGGATCATCTTCTATTTGCCTGTGGGACCTAGGTAATTCAATTTATATTCTTTTGTTGCTCTTGCGACCTTTGAGAATAAAATTTGGTTGTGTTTCATACATGGAATATTTTATGTAATGTGTGTTAACGAAGGAACCTGTTGGAAGTAATTATTTTTGAATTTATTGTATCATTTTGTTAACGTTCTCGGACAGTTTCCTTTGTCTATTTATAAGCTATTTAATTTGATACCATTAATATTTTATGCAGGAGGTAAATAAAATCTTACCTTCATTTTTCATTTTATTTTTTTCATGTAAGATTTGCGTACGAACGTAATTCAAGTTTATATAATTTCTTTGAATACAATTTAGCTACTGGCCAGATTTCAATGAGGTAAAAGTTAAGAATAGACGATTACCATTTTATACAAATTGACATGCTGTTTAAATTTAAATTTTAATTGTTTCATTTTGAGTTAATAGACGTTTATCTTAGTTACTATTTTGGAGTAATTATTTTATATTAAGCCTTGACAAAGGGTGATGATATATTGCTCAAATAGAAAAGCGTCGCCGAGTTCTAATGAGAGAAGTTTGGAGTTTTTTGTTTTTGTTTTGTTACAAGATTAAGTTAACGTAACGTAATTACCAGTTCAGAAAATCGTTGTAACCGAATTGAAGACAGTTAGGTGTGTGTTATTTTGATTTGTTTAAGGGAGAGCAGTAATTTAACGTAGTGGGAACCTTAGAGATTTGTATTGAGTATTGAATTTGAATATTGCTGCACGGTGGTAAGTTGATCAGATTAAGGTGCAGAGATTTTGAAGCCTTTCAGATAAAGCAGTATTGCGGAAACCTGGATCTACGAGCGTTACGATTTGGTAAGTGTGGTAAGTTGGGTATTCGAGCACTACGTATCGTCGTTTATTTCGCGTTTTAAAACACCCTGGTGTGTTCTTTTGGAATATCCTGGCGCCTACAGGAACCTATTGTGACATTTTCCCGATTTCGACTTTGGTAGATAGCGTAACCTACGGAGACGAAACTGCTTTTCCCGATAGACCCTCACCCGCACGCCGAGCTAGCCTTGCAAAACCAGGTTTATCTGTCACCTTGCCCTAGTGAACATTTTACCGTAACAATATGCAGATATTATTTATGTTTAAGGTCTTTGCGATGCGCGGCAGTAGAATGTTACAGAAGACGTTTTCCGGATAGAAGAACACCAAACCACCAGACTTTTTCTTCGGTCTGCAATTATTCAAAACAACATGGAAAATTTCCTTCTACCAGTATTAGAGTTGATAGGGTTCTACGCGATAACGTCGCAGAGCATGACAATATTTTGGGCAATGTACATGCAAACCCTAAAACGAGCACCAGACGAATTAGTGCACAGATGGGAATACCCCAAACACGCGTATAGAGAACACTAAAAATGGAAAATGTATACCGTTATCATATTCAAGAAGTTCAAAGGTTGGAAGAAGGTGACCATATTCCTAGGCTTGCGTATTCCCGTTGGATTACAAACCACAGAAGAACAATCCTTCGCACGCTATTTACAGACGAAGCCCTATTCACAAGAGACGGTGTTTTTAACAGCAGAAATTCTCATGTTTGGGCAAATGAAAATCCACATACAGCAAGATAGTCTCACTCGCAACATACATTTTCTTTTAATGTCTAGTGCGGTCTAATTAATAATACTTTTATTGGGCCGCATGTATTCGCTCAAAGATTAACAAGCGCCGTTTATTTGGATTAAAATGTTTTCCTGGGCTAGTACACCATAATTTTCGGGGAATGCGTTTTCAGCATGACACAGTGCTCAGTTCATTTCCGCGTTGAAGTTAAGAAGTATTTGAATCAACAATTTCCAAACCGGTTAGATCCCTGATTTCAACCCGGTTCACTTACTTTCTATGGGGCCATTTAAAATAAAAAGGTTATAGTGTTCCCATTGAAAACAGGGAGCAGCTATTAGATAGAATTCATTTCTATTGTGAAGAAGTTAGACAAAATCAATTTTGAATTTTATCGACGTTCACAGAAATGCATCGAGGCTGGTGGAATGCAATTTGAAAATTTAATGTAGGTTCTTACTGTTATTTTTATTATAGTTGTTATGTATACCGCTCTGTAATTTTGTTCTTTCTGTTCCAAATACAATGTTCTCAACTCCGAACCCGGATTTTATTTTTTTAGAAAGCGTGTTGCGTATGAGCGAACAATGTTGGTAAAATTAGCAAATAAACAAATTCAACAGTGCGTGGATATAGCGTCACTTGATGAATTTACTTTAGCTCAAAAGGTTCGCTCAATGCTAAACTATCCTTAAGTGTGCCAAACTGGTTAATGACTTTATTTTAGTCATCTATCCGTGAGCTTTATGGAGTAAAACAAAAATTACAAAAACGATATGCAGGATGTGTTTTGACCGGAGGGCCAAATAATTTACTTTATAAATTACGGTCCTAGAATTTGATTTTTTACTATCTGAAAAGTTGGTACTATAACGTAGACTATTAGTCTAAAACTTGAAGTAAATCCGTCGAACAGTAGAAAAGATGTAGGGTGATATTGATTTTATCAAAATATATATACATATATATATATATATATATATATATATATATATATATATATATATATATATATATATAGGGTGGCAAAAATCTCACTACGTTGTATGGGGAACTTTGTTATTATAGAAGATACAAAGTTGGGCAGAATTACATGAAGATTTAGAACCCGGCAAGAAAATTGACCATTGTTGCCAAGTTTCCGATTTATTTGAGAAAAACTGAAAATCGTTAAAATTTTCAATCAACGTTGGCTCGTTAGTTATTAAAAATACAGTAAAATCTTAAAGAGGTTTTTAATAGATAATTTTAAGATTAATTAGATGTACTACTCAAAAAATTTTTTTAATCACTCCTTTTTGAAATAGCAACCACAAGCGAAAGTTAGCTTATTAAATTCCTTATTTTTTCTGATTATATAGGCAGTGACATGGAAATTGCAACACCAAGAAGGTGTTGGAGTTTTTGACCAAACTTGACAGAAACGTTTAACTACTAAAAAGTAGCAATTGGTTAAAATTTCATTCAAATGGATCAAGTGGTAATTGCTTATCTGATAGTTCGTTCAGTTTTTCGAACAACCTTGTCAGGTGTAAATTGTGCGAGATTGTGTTCAGTTCTTTATTGTTTTCACTTGTGAGTGTTTGCCTGTAGGGTTTGATCATGCCGGGAGTGTGCCAACTTGGAAATTAACTCCAATTAAGCCAATTCGACAGAGCTCGTATTGTTGGTTTACGCGAAGGTGGTTTTCGTTTAGAGAAATCGCAAATCGCCTTAACCAGAACCAAACCACCATCATCCGCTGCTATCAGGCGTGGACTAGGGAGAGTAAGGAACGTCGCAGAAGAGGAATCGGGGGCGAAGAAGAACAAATGAGGTGCAGGACCGCCATCTTCAACTTATGGCAATAAGAGACCGATTCTCAAGTACCAGATCAATTACCGATCAATGGTTAGCTAACCAAGGTCATCCAGAAACCCTTCGAACGGTTTACCCATTATTAATAAAATTATGTTATTTTGTTCTTTTCTTTGAAATTTTAGTCATATATATATATATATATATATATATATATATATATATATATATATATATATATACAAAAACCTCTTTAGGATACTATACTAAAAAACTATTACTTATTCATTCGTAAATTATGTTAAATTTGTAAAACTATCATATAAATATATTGAATGTGGCTTCAAATATTACTACGACAGCGGTTTGCTAATTATCAAATTGCTCTTATTGACACTGGGCAACAACTTTCACTTACGGGATTAAAGTTGTACTTTAGTCCCTTGGTATAAAATATTTATTAATATTACAGCATGCGCTGAAAGAGAATGTAAGTAATAATTTGTTGAAAATTAATATTATCTTAACACTACCTATTTTCAGTAGAATAATAAATTTTATGAAACCCTCTTAGTCCAGTAGTAGTTAATTTTTATATGGAACAGTTTGAAAGATTAGCTCTACAAAATGCACCTAAAGAACCATTTATTTGGTATAGATATGTTAATGATACTTTGGAATTTGGAGACATCGAGAAGAAGAACTAAATGAGTTTTTAGGTTTTATAAATATTGGAGTTTACAAAAAACCGATACACACATACAGAAAAATATCCTCATAAACTATCAAATCATCATCCACGCAATAAATTAGGGTAATCAAAGCTCTAGTGGATCGAGCTAAATGAATTTGTGGTCCAGAATTTTTAGAAGATGAATTTGATCATTTAAAAACATTACCCAAAGCTTATTCCCTTAAAGAAATTAATAATATAATTAAACCTGCTAGACGTGCCGCTAAAGAACAATTACTACTCAGTGTTGGTAGAGATTTTCTTCCTGCCATAACACTAACGCTACGGATAAAATTGGAAAAATATTAATTAACCTTAAAATTAGAACTATTTTCAAACTACCAGAAATAATGAAGAACATTTACAATCACCTAGAGATGACCTACAGATATTTTTTTTTGTGTCGGGTCGTCAAAGAGATAGGTCGTGTTTAGGGTGGCTCCAGCGTATACCTTCGATTAGTGAAACAAATACGGATTAAAATGACAGTATCAATAAAGATACTGTACGGTAGGGGTGAGTTTTTGAACAGATTTTTATACCCAGCGGTTGCAATATTAATAATAATTGATAAAGACATTAAATAATAAACTAACCAGTAGAACTTTTGTAACGTGTAAAAAAGGCGCGTAAACAACATTTTGGACTGCTGTAGGATTGAATTTCTAAGACAAATGGGGCTCTTTTAAACCTATACCAGATGTGATTGTTAAAACTAGTAAAATTGTAAAGTAAACTTTAAGCGCAAATAAATTAATATCCTAAACAAATAACTAGCTTTGTAATCGGAATTCTAAATTAAATACTTTTTCTTTTCTCAAATAAAGGAAAGCAAATCGCGTAGGGAACAATCTAATTTAAATACAAAGTACGATGCTTTTGAATAGATCTTTGTCGGTTTGAATATTAATAATAAACGAAATAATAATAATCAAAACAGTAGAATTTTTGTAATGTGTGAAATGGTTCTTTAAATAAATAAAAAAGGCGCGTAAATAATATCTATTGCTATAGCATTGAATTTCTACGAAAAAATACGCTTCCATTAAACCTGTGTTTTCAAATTTAAAAGTGAATCCAATTTTATTTTTGGGACAATATCAAATTTTAAGTTTAATTATAACATTTATTTCATATTATTTTATATTATATTTTTCTTTGACAGCAAATTTAAAATTTCATCTAACGTTTACCATTGTTGGATATTTAATTTTAATTGCAATTAATTGACCCAAAAATTAGGTAAGTAAAGTTGGGAGGGCTAACAGGGTCATTATCGTTATTTATTATTACCCTTCAATTAAATAAAAAGGAAGTTAAAAAAAATAGAAAAGTTAAGTTTCAATAATAAACAGATTTCATTAAAATGGCATTAATATGCTAGTTGAAACCTGAATAATAAACCAAAGTAAACAATTTATTTCAATATTAATGCTGTCAACACCTACGAAACTAACCATAAACAGATTGGAGTACTATACAACTTATGCACGATCTTTTAATTAGATTAACGAATATCCTGCTTTGTTTTCAGTACTTTATTCAACAATCGTACAAAAACTTTTTTCTTGTATGATGCAATGTAAACTAATTAATAATTATTATTAATTTTATTAAATACATAAATAAAATGTTTACCTCGAGTAGGATTTGAACCTACGACCTGTACGTTGCTAGAGTACCGCGCTAACCAACTGCACCATCGAGATTCAAGCCCCAATCGACGTAAATTTTGTCTTTATTTTAAGACGAAAATTTTTAAGAAGACAACTGTAATTGTTGAAAAGATAAATATATTAACTCACAAAGACGTTAGAATATGTCTATAACTCATTGATGCTAGTACTCCCTAAGATTCCATTCTTATTCTTACATTTTCACTGATAAAGCCATATTGCACTCATTATTTCGATCATTTTTAACAACCTCGACGTACTTATGATCTCATATAAATGAGAACACGCGTTGCAAATCTTGGAGGCAATAAAACACAGTGACGTACGGGACAGTTTAGCTTTTTAGGTTAGCCATAGTAAGTATCCTTAATTAGCTCGTGTTACCACATAACAAAATTTCCCTCCAAGAAGTTTGGTTTTCTGTTCTGCTCATGAAACACGGGACTACAGAAATATTCCTCACTTAATGAGAAGCTACCGTTATCTCGTGGATAATGTGATTAAGCTCAGTTTAGAGTAGAACTCGCCACATCACCGATAATCCTGAATCATTATTCTATGTGTTCGCAGTTATTCTGTTACTGTTTTATATGGGCTGCCATAATCTCGACTCTTCAGAAATTTATATGCTCGTACTCACTCACCATTGAATAGGCATTCGAGATATTTAGACTTTAGTGTTGTGTAGTGTAGTTGCATTGATCCCACTATATTGTGTTGCCAAAAAGCTGTTATATTTCATATAGTTTATTACATATGATGTTGATTACATTGAGTATGAATTATTCTCCTTCTTCTTTCTCTATTGACTAGGATTGCTCCTGTTTGTCTGCCTTTATTTGGCTTGTGTAGCAGTTGTTTTCCGGCTCTCTCTCTCTCTCTCTCTCTCCATCGTGTGGGTGGTCTTTTGCGGTCTTTTGTTGTATGGTTTGTTGTCCCGGCATATGTTCGGTAGTCTCTCCCGGCCCATTCTGTCTACATGTTAGTCCTATTGCTTCGTCTGTTTTTTTTATAAATCTGCTAATGCTTTGTATACCACATTGTTCTCGTATGGTTTTATTTCTTTGTCTGTCCCTTAGTACTCTTATTTCAATGTTATTTATTTTTGTTGTATGTTTCTTGATTTCCCCTATTTCTCGTTCTTATGTATATTTCTAGAGTATTTCGCGATTTTTCTCTTTTATGTCTCAAAAAAGCTGGGTTTTTCTCTTTTACTGCTACTTTAACTTTTTCATTAAGCCACGGGGTCTCATATTCCCGCTTGTTTACTTTTACCATCCTTTTACCTAGGGCCGCCTGTTGTATGGATTCTTTGTTTTCCACATTGTCTCTATATTTGTTTAGCTCCCAATTTCGTGTTTATTCAACATGTCTCTTAATCTGTTTTGGTATAAGATTTTGGTTCCTTCGTTTTGTAGATTTTCAATGTTCAGTTTTTCTTCTGTTATTTGTGGTTCTTTTGACTTGGTAACTTTTTTATCTCTACATCCAGTTTTTCTAACACTAGCCCATGATCAGATCCAATACTAGTAGACGAGAGTCTACGGACATCAATTACGTTTTTTAAGGTAATCCTTGTATCCGACCATCTAATTTTGCGTTGTTTCTTCGTTGAATATTTGCTTCACCTCGTCGATCGGTATATTACCAACTCTGGCATTGAAATCTCCTAATATTACTGTTTTACTATTAGTTTCTTTCTCTTCCTGGTCTTTGAGATAACCGAGGGATAATCTGGTATTAAGTTTAGTGTATCTTTTCCTAGTTTTAAGGATACCATCATCATGTGTTGATCTATCTATTTTATGTTTGTTACGTTTTTAAGGTTCATTTTGAATAGTAGTCCTACGCCTCCTTGTGATCTTTGGTCTCTCTACTCCACTGTAGATAAGATGTATTTGTCAGTGGTAATGTTCTTTGTATTTTCACTCAGGGCGCATATTTCGATGTTATGTGTTTTTATTTCGTTTACGATCTCTTGATCTGTTTGGGCCCACGATGCAATGTGATAGACACCTCGAGTAGGACGTGGTACGAAGTATTTAGTGTGTGTGTGTGTGTATATATATATATATATATATATATATATATATATATATATATATATATATATATATATATACTAATAAAAAGCTTACAATCACTTTAACTAGCATTAAAAAAAAAGAGCTTAATAACTGAGGAACGACCAGTTCTTTGAATTTCTTAAATCATAAAAGACAAATATTACAAAGCTTTTTTCAAATTTATTTTTGAAATAGGTAAACTTTTAATTTTGTTTCTCGTCACAAAATTAAAATGACTTTTTTGTACACATTCATTACCGTCCGAGTCCCACAAGAGTTACTATTTGGGCCGCTATTATTCTTATATCATTTAATCGATCTAGAAACACATCTATGTTCAGTAGCTCTATTCAATGATGACTAAAATAACTTGTACGTAAAAGTGCTTCAAATTTACGTTTGAAAAGTTACTTGAAAAACAATAGTAATACGAAGTTAAACAAAGATTACTTCATGACCTAATAATATAACGTTTTAAGTCAACTCTAATTCAAATTGACACTTGAACATGTTTAATATTCTCATTGAAGTTCCTCAATGCAATTAAGTACATGTATGTAAATAATAACATTTTCACCTGCCAACACAATTTGTTAGACTTTTATGTTGCTCATGACAAAGTAAACGTTTTCTTTTTATAATAATCTGTAAATGCTATAAGTAGGAGGTTTTACAGAGATATAATACTAACATGTTATGCTAATTCCGGCTTTAACTGTACCAAATAAAAGATACTTACTGTCAATATCCAATTAACTGGGAAATTTGTTAATGCTTCTCGTAGACTGACCAAGTAAACAAATATCCATACTAGAGTTAAGATGAAACTAAGGACTGCTACAAGCATGAAGAAGTGTGTAGCTTTCTCGTACCGTGTACTTGCACATGACATACATAATATACCGCATAGCTGTAAAAAAAATAGATACATGTTACTATAATTATTCAAGAAAAAATACAAAACGTTAAAAATAAATAATAGTGAAAGTGCACTTGCTGCTGTCTGAAATGTGCAAAATCCGTAAAGAAAACAATAAGACTAAATCTCATTTGATTAAAGCGTTTTTCTGTTAACAGTTATGTATAATGGGTTAATTGTTGCTATTATTTTTAACAAATGCTTTGTGTCAAACCATCTGAGAGTGAATAATAAACGTGAACGTTATTTTTTTGCGGAGTTTGATTACCGCTCTATTTCATATTCGTTTTTTACCTTTATAGCATCATCATTTTAAAATTATAGAACTTCCGGTCTGAGATCACATTTTTTAATTCCTCAAATTTTATAGGGAAAATTTTAGCTGAAATAGCGACAGTTTTGACGAATTTTGATGTTTGTGAAAACGTGCAATAGCAATTTGCCCGTAGGTTTGTAATTTCGGACTTCAAAACCTATATCAGTCAAGAAATACTATGTAAATTCTGTATGAATGTGAGCCTGGCGGTATGTTTTATGATATTTTGATTTTGTTCGATTAAGTATTACAAGGTGGACTAGACATGCCTCATTAATGCTATCTTATTGGGAATATTTAGGAAACTGTTCAGTTCTGTATTTAATATATTACCGCTGGATTAGTAGACTTCGAAGATCGTTCGGGACAGGCTACACATGATCTGTTCGTGCCAAATCTTTTCAATCTGGTAAAAATAAATTTACCTTTTGGACCTGAATTTCTGTACTTTTTACAAAGGAAAGGAAAGGAAAGGCAACGTATTTCATTCCCTCCCCAAGGAGGGCGGGCTGCTCGAGCTTTCCGAGCTCTTTCAGCCACAATCATGGATTCCCAGCATACATACATACATTACGTATATATTCATGGTGGGATTAAGGATGGGTGTAGTCAGGATCGGATCGGAAGGAACGGAGTTAGGGTTCTGAGGGGTTCTGGTGTGCATGTACGCAGTGACCATGCCGCTACATGTGTATGAGGAAAACCCCCTGAAAAACCTCATACAAGGTAGACGGTAACGGGAATCGAACCCATTACCTCCCGAATGCTAAGCAGGTTGTGTCACCACTACGCTACCAGCTCGGTTGTACTTTTTACAAAAAGACCTAAAAGCATTTGACATGCAGTGCATCCAAACCGGAGGGAAAATAAGCGTAAAAATATTTTAAGAGCAAGTATTGTTGCTAAGTAGGTTGATAGTAGATGCATGGACCATAGAAATAGCAAATCTTGACCATTTTTATTGTTGCCATGTAACATGTGTGACCCATATCCAAATGTTGCCGTACATACCATAGTTATCTTCACATGGTTTCTTCTGGTTATAATATTTTTGTCAAAAAGGCATATCTACATTTTAGGCTAGCTCAATAAAAAATTCGGTGCAAATCCACCCAGTACTTTATGTGTTATGGAAGCTGAACACTTTTAAAACACAGGGAACCTTGGCCGGTAGAACACAAGCATGGAAACAATTTTAATAACGTTGCTAAGTAGTGTTGCTAACTAGCAATGCTAATAAAGGACAAGTGATGTTTTTTAATGTAGTAAATCTAGTTTTTACTCAATTCAACACGTCAAACAACTCTTAGCTTCATTTTGTGTTATTTACAGGCAAAAAAGAACACGGAAGTAGCGTACATTCAAGCATAAAGGAAAACTGCGCCTTTTGGAGGATTAGGTCAAAAACTAGGGGTATCTTGAGCCAGTGGCCTAATCCATTACTAAACATTCTCATTTCTAGTTTATTTGTAAATATCGCGTTAGAGGAAAGGAAAGATTTAAGACTATTTCCCTCCCATTATTTTAACTAATAATTGAGGAGAGTTTTTCAAAACTCAACAAAAACAAAAATGACTAAATATGTGTTATACGTGTACGTATACATTTTTTATGTTCTGCATCGATTGCCGCACTCAAAACTCAACAAGAAGCACGTTATTAGCGTGTGAAATGTTTGGGGTATTGCAAAACTTAACATAATCATAAAGTTGCTGCAAAACACAACAAGATCAGACTTGAATTTCTTCAGAAATACGGTGTCAGTTACTTTATTAATAGTTTACTAGACGTTATGGAAGCCACACGTAGTGAAAATGAAACCAGTGAATATGACAAAAATGTGGAAGGGTGGACGAAAACATCGCAGCAAAGATCGGAAAAGGAAGCAAGAGACAAGACACTTTGCTGTGCCAAATGAACGACCAATATTGATATGTCCACATACAGTATTGCATTACAAAGGAAAAAAGGAATGTTTGGATAAATCCTTAAGAGCGGAAGATGCAGAACGTAAGTATTTTTCTCTTGTTTTTTTTAAATAAGTGCTTTAAAAAACGCACGTATGACGGCTATTATTCGCTTAGATACCATAGTTCTCACGCGTGTTCTCGCTTCAAATTTTATCTCCGTGGGTGCCATCTTTATATGCTAAACGAATGATATAAAATTACCAATTTATTATTGCTGCCTACTTTTTTAGTATTCCGTCAACATTTCTTTTCGCAAACTAACAAAGTTGACCAAGATCGTTTTCTATTGAAATTCGTGAATATCTCTATTCCTGCCCCTCGGAAAAAGGACTGCAATAACAAGAAACCAAAGTCAGTAGTAACGAAGTATATAATAAGAAGAGAAAATAATGGTGAAATAGTTCCAGTGGGTGCAAAGCTTTTTATGAATATCACAGGTATTTGCGTACAATAGTATGTTACACGAGTATATTCGGAGAATAAAGTAGGGCTTTTAATCCTGCGGGCGACATTTTTGTTATACGAGCCGAAGTCGTGGGAACCAATAGCACGAGAGATTAAATATCCTTAGTTCCCCATATGATTAAAATCCCTACTTTAGTCTTTGGACTTTTCGTAAACAAAATATAACGTATTTCAGGCGATTTTGATACGATACTTTTTACATTCTGGTGAAATGTCTCAAGAATGTCGCGGAGAAGATTGGTCAACAACACAAGATAAAGAAATAACTCATTTAAATAAAGCTCATATCGTGTCATACAAATGTCGAGAAACAAGTAGGTCATATTTACCGCCATATTTAAATATTCAATTTATGTGGAAGCAGTTTTGTGACTAAAATTTAAAAAAGTGTTTTACAATGATTTTAATCTGGGTTTTGGCAATCCTTCCACGGATAGGTACGTGCTCAACATGTAAAAGATTTGTTGTATCTATTAAACAGACCACAGACCTAGGCAACATAATTAAGACTCCACAAGCTCAGATCAAAAAAAATTCTATTAACTCTTAAAAGAAGAATCGCCGAACACCACTATAGTGGTATTTGACATGCAGCAGTATCAACCACTTCCTAAACTTTCTGTGGGGGAAGTGTTTTTTACTCGTCAAGTATGGATGTACGGGTGGCCAACTAAGAATGCGAGGTACTGTATCTGGGAAAATATACATCGTAGAGACTTGCGGAAAAAAGTTATTACTAAAACGGCCAATACAAAAACCTGGAAAATATTTTCATGTTTCTGAAATGGCCGCTAGGGCGTAACTGTAATCTTAAATCTAAAAAGTGATGTTTCTGCGAATTCTGCTATATTAACCTAATAAAAATAACTGATCTTTGAAGTCGAGGATAATCTGAACTTTTTGTTTGGCACTTTTTGACGTATCTATAAAAATAAAGTAGTGGGGGTATTCAAAGTTTCCTTAAATCACCCCGTATCTTCGAAACGGCTAATCCGATTTTAACAAAGTTGGGCGCGTTGAAAAGAGCTTTTCTTGGTCTACAAATGTTAAAAAGTTTTGTTAGTTTCACATGTCGTCGCTAGAGGGCTTTGTTCGACATTCCGACAGAAAAGGTTAATTTTCGCAAAAAATTAAATGCGTTGGTATGACTTTTTCATGAACAAGTAGCTAAATGATGCCTAAACAAGCTCGCGAAAACCGCATCTCGATATCTTTTTCCTAACCTAAAATATCGGCCAAAGAAAACTTTATACGAAAATCCCTTAAATTTTAATTTTTTTAACCATATTTTTCTGGAATTGTTTCTATTAAGTTGTGGCCCTAAAAGGACCGATTTAAAGGAAGAAGGTTTTAATGCCCCGTAAATGCTCGAAATGCTGACCATCACTCTGTGCATTGCTGAGGCCTCTTATGGGTAGACAAAACTGCAGCTTCAATTTCGGCTCTGAATGGGTTACCTAGAAATTGCGATTTTAAATGTTTGTAAATTTATTCACAAGTATAGGATCACCATTTTGAAATTATTACGGGCAAGTAAGCAATGCTAAAAGTTATACGAAAAGCCTATTTTTGTTTGTTTAAATGCATATTCACTATGGATATATACGAAAATACAATTAATAGAAGCAGGCAATGGAAACAGATACCTAAACAAAACATACATAATCCTCAAATTGTCAATAGTTATTTTCGCGTTTGCTTTAAGCAATTTTGTACTTTCAAAATGCGTTTTACGAATAATGAAGCTGTTGATATGGTTGGGGTTTATTTTGAATGTCTTCAGAATGCCTCAGTAGCTAAAAGAGTTTACGCGGTTCGATATCCAAATCGGTGTCCTTGCAATGTAAGAGTTTTACCCCGATTAGTGGCGTGCTTACGAGCCAATGGTAGTTTTCGGCCTACGTTTCAACGGTAAAGAATTGAAAGAACACAAGAAAATATTAACCGTGTACTATGCTATATTGAAGGAAATCCTCATCTTAGCACAAGAGCATTATCCACTGGATTGGGCATATCACGGACAACGGTTCAAAATATTTTGAAGGTCCACAGGTAAGTTCTAATGGCCATCAAAATATATAGGTATTCGTTTAAACTTTTTAATTACTTTAAGAATACACCCATATCATGTCGTTTTGCATCAGACCTTGAAAGAGGAAGATTTTGATCGAAGGTTAGACCATTGTCATTGGATGTTAGGCATGATACGCGAAAATAGAGAATTTTTATTTCAAATTCTTTGAACCGATGAAGCCACCTTCAGTAGTGACGCGAGAGTCAATCTGCACAATATGAATTATTGGTCTGCAGAAAATCCCCATTGGTTGCATGAAGTTCAGCGCCAAGGTCGTTGGAGTTTAAATGTATGGTATGGCATACTGGGAGGCAGAATTATTGGGCCATATTTTTCGAGCAACCCCTAACTGGCAATGTATTTCTTGACTTTTTGTTAATCAATTACCGTTGTTGTTGGAAGATGTGCCCTGGAAACAAGGCAAAAATTGTTTTACAGTTGGATGGTTGCCCGTATATTTTGCTATTAATGTGTAGAGCATATTAATGCAGTATTTAAACAGCGGTGGATTGGAAGAGGAAGTCTGTTTCCATGGCCTCCGCAATCGCTAGACTTAACTTGCCTCGATTTTTATTTATGGGGCGATTAAAGGACATCGTGTTTCGGACTCAACCTACTACTAGAGAAGATAAAAACCGGATTCGTAACGCAATACGTAACATACCGAGAGCCGAAATTGAAGCTGCAGTTTTGTCTAGTCATGAGAGGCTTCAGCAATGCATATAGCGTGATGGTCAGCATTTCGAGAATTTACGGGGTCATTAAAACCTTCCTCCTTTAAATCGGTCCTTTTAGGGCCACAACTTACATAATAGAGACAATTCCAGAAAATATAGTTAAAAAATAAAATTTAAGGGATTTTCATATAGTTTTCTTTTGCCGATATTTTAGCTTAGGAACAAGATATCGAGATGCGGTTTTCGCGAGCTTGTTTAGGCATCATTTAGCTACTTGTTCATGAAAAAGTCATACCAATGCATTTAATTTTTTGCGAAAATTAACCGTTTCTGTCGGAATGTTGAACAAAGCCTTCTAGCGACGACATGTGAAACTAACAAAACTTCAAATATTATAACATTTGTAGTCCAAGAATAGCTCATTTCAACGCGCCCAAGTTTGTTAAAATCGACTTAGCCGTTTCGAAGATACAGGGGTTATTTAAGGAAACCTTTAAATACCCCCACTACTTTATTTTAGACATACGTCAAAAAGTGCCAAACAAAAAAGTTCAGATTATCCTCGACTTCAAAGATCAGTTATTGTTTCATTAGGTTAATATAGCAGAATTCACAGAAACATCACTTTTTAGATTCAAGATTGCAGTTCGCCCCTAGCGGCCATTTCAGAAACTTGAAAATATTTTCCAGGTTTTGTATTAAATAACCCAGTTAAATCTAACAAAGAGATATCTTTATCAATATTTATTAATAAATATTTGATGTAATCTTGGATTTGTGAATGCTTCTATCATTTTCAAATTGAAGTTTTTTCACAACTTTACACTTACATCATAACTCGATTAAATTTTGTTAAATGTGTTTTTTGGCTGACGAATTTCATTGTTAGCTTTCGCCGTAGAGAGTGTTCTGATTTGTAATCTTTAAAGCAGTTTAACAATATTTAATTTTTAATGACCTAGTTATTCTTTACTAAAATTTAATTTTATAGTTGGCTTTATACGTTTCTCAAACTGTTATATTAATAGCAGGCTGATGTTTATGTTTTAATTTTTCAACTTTGACAAAATTGTTTACAACATCTTTAACAATTTTTAACAAATATTACTACTGACGAAGATAACTGTAAGTGTTATCGAAACGTTTAGATTGCATAATTTAAAATACACCATTAAAAAACCTCAAAAAAGATAAGTATTTTATTATAAGTGATAATGGTGAAAGTTTACATTTTCATATTTAATTGTAAAGATTGATTTATTTATAAATAAAATGAAATAAAATAAATACATTAATTAATAAGATGTTCAAACTGTTGCCCATTCATTCATTTCAGAATTGAAAAGGTTCATATCTCGCTCAAACCCGGTCCGATTTTTGAGCTTTAAACGGCATTCGATTTGAATTTGATAAGGAACGCAAATTAATTACATACAAACTCAATATCTCCCCTTTAAATGTTTTTAAAACCGATAAAATAGTATTAAAACAGCTCGCACGGCAATAAATCGAATGAGGATATTGAGCGTTTCTTTTAAATTAATTTTATGTAAGTAGCGTACAATATTGAATTCCAATCGAATGCCGTTTAGAGCTCAAAAATCGGACCGGACTTGCGCGAGATACGAACTTTTTCAATGCTTTATAAATAGGGAAAATTCACGCGTCAATTTATAAAAATAAATAATGGCAGTAATACTTGACAAGAGTGCAGAAGTAATTTATTTTTAGACTAGGAAATTATCAAACAGTTAATGAACAACGGTTTGAACACCTTATTGATTAATGTATTTGTTGTGTATTTGCGGTTGTGAAAATTAAATTAATTGGATACACAACAAGCTACAGTAAGCTAATAAGGACTGTAGGCAGAGTAAATTGAATTTAAGAGCTTACCTTTAATGGCTGTACAGTTCTTCTTGATTGGCCAATCGTATACTTCTTTCTTCTCCAGCACACCATTTACATCAGCAACCCGAATTTGGCCGTCTTTGCCGGGCAACAATTTTACAATTCGACCAATAACCCAATGTAAAGGTGAAGAACTATCATTCTTAATTAAGAACTAAAGTGTCAAGTTGAACGGGTTCGGTCTTAATCGACCATTTGTGTCGCTGATTGAGAGTGTGTAGATATTCACGGGACCAACGCTTCCAGAAATGCTGATGAATTTGAGAAATTAGCTGCCAACGGGTTAATCGACTACTTGGTATTTCTAAAACATCATTTTCAGGTAAGGATGCTAAGGTGTCATGAATTAAAAAATGTCCAGAAATAAGAACACGAAGATCGTTTGGGTCATTATTGAAAGGAGTCAAGGGACGAGAATTAACGACTGCTTCGATGTGAAAACTCTTCATATGTAAAGATTTGTCCACCCACGGTACGAACCACGTGTGTTTTGGCATTTTTTTACTGCGGCTTCCCATACCCCACCAAAATTAGGATCCGACGGGGGGTTGAAACGCCATTTAAGGTGTTCCGTGGATGCGGCATTAGCCATGACATGGTTGAGTCTTAATGAATTAATTGAATCTTAATATAAATTGGAGCATCGTCCGCGTCTGGCAATAAAACGTTTCAAGGCAGCTAAAAATGATTTGAGTGGAAAGATCAGAGGCAAGTTCTAAATGTATGGCTTTAATAGCCATACTGACAAAGAGACGCCTTGGAACATTTAATGCCTCTGTGCATGATATTCTATCATGAATATATGCCACACGGTTAGAAACAAAAGTTTTACGTTTGGAGGGATCGGCGTGAATCCAACACAAAACCACGTTGGAGTCCCAACACCGCGTAACAAAAAAATTCATTTTATTTTTCAACTAATTGTGGATGTATTCTACACGCTTAGCTACAAGAACTGAAGCATACAGTTCAAGGCGTGGGAGAGAAAATTTCTTTAATGGGGCCACCTTCGATTTAGAGCAAAGAAGGTAAGAGGAAAATGAATTGCCATTTGGAAACACAAAATATGCAACGGCGCAATTTCACTTTTCACTTGTATCTCCGAAAAAATGAAGTTCACATGTCTCAAAAAATGCAGGGGTTAAAGAACGATGCAATGAAAAATCTTTCAAACACAAAAATTCCCGTTGATATTTTTCCCACAGTCTACAAATGTAAGGCGGAGGGGCTCATCCCAACCAAGCTTTCAAGTTCAAATTTGTTGAATAAGATGTTTGATCAGAAAGGTTAATGGTGATAAGATACCTAAAGGATCGAAAATGCGTGCAAGATTAGATAAAATTGTACCTTTTGTGCATGTTTGATGAATGGGCTGAATTTAGAAATAAAAAGAGTCCGAAGATCTATTCCATTTCAATCCAAGAATTTTAATGGATGAGTCTTCACTGGAATCGAATGAATGTGAATCTAATGCGAAATGAGATGAGGTTAAATCATTAAGTAGTTCAGGTTTATTACTAGACCATTTACGTACTTGAAAACCACCAAGTGCGAGAAGTGCAATTAATTGATCCTTGGTAGTTGCAGCATGTGTTAATGAGGGACAAGAAATTGCCAAATCATCAATGTACATGCCGGTGGGGAAAGCTTCAGCAGCATAGGGATAGTCTTTACCAAAAAGGTCAGCGAGATGTAAAAGGGTGCGAAGGGCAAGATATGGAGAAGAAGAAATTCCATAAGAAACGGTATTGAGTGAATAATACTGAAGCGGATCATCTGGATAGAAACGCCATCTGATGCGTTGATAATCACGATGCGAAGGATTTTTAACATCAGATGTCAAAACAATAGGATGAAGGCGAAAATTCAATAAAATATTGGCAAATCTTGTTGGAGCTTCGGACTTCATGAAAAGTTTATATTGCTTATAAAGTTTTGGGAGCTTAACAAGTTGCTTTTCCAATGATAAAAATCGATTGACAGCTAGGTCGCGACTTTTAGGAAATGCTGGAGTTTAACTAAAGATATATGATCTAAATCAATATATTCTTTCATGAAAAGCTTATATTGATTATAAAGTTTTGGAAGCTTAACAAGTCGCTTTTCCAATGATAAAAATCGATTGACAGCTAGGTCGCGACTTTTAGGAAATGCTGGAAGTTCTGACCGAAATGGAAGAGGCACAGTGAAACGACCAGATTTGAGTTGAACTCGTTGTACAAAATGTTTTCACAGATAGTATCATCTGAGGATACTGATTTTCACTCGGGAATATCTTCTATTTCCCAAAACCGTTGGATTTGATCGTCTAATGAACTAGAAATAGTACAGAAAATGAAAAAGCTAAAGAAGAGGAAGGCAATTCAGATTCACATTTTCCCATTAACAGATACCCGAAGATGGTGTTTAGAGCTGAGGGGCACCATTCCTTCGAAATGTGATCATTAAAAATATTTGAGAGCAAACGTCAGCTCCTAACAAAAGATTAATAGATCCAGGGCGGAAGTAAGTTGGATCATCTAGTGAGAGTCCCTTAATATGTTTCAATCCATCACAGAAACTGCCTCATACGGTAGCTTATCACAAACACTATTAACAACACAAGCTTGTACACTTATAATCCATTGAAGATTATGTAGAGGACGAATTAACAGAGCGACATGGCCATAGTGAGTAAATTCATTCATGGAGTTAATCCCTTGAACTCTTGTAGATGACTTATCTGGCTTTAAACCAAGACGTTGAATAGCTTTGTTCGAAACCAGAGGTACCATACTGACTGTATCGATTAAGCATCAAAACTCATGAAATTGTCCGGTGTTATCTTGAATGGAAATTTTGCAGTTGCCAATAAGACTTGAGATAGTGAAAGAGATGAAACTGTATGAGCGACTGTGTGTCATTTTCAGCAGAAGTTGAAGATTCTGCTGAAAGTGCTGAAGATGTATCGGAAACAACTGAAGTTGAATTATGACGACTGGATGAATCAGAAAAGTGTAATAAAGTGTGATGTTTTGACCACATTTATGACAACCCTGTACACTTGTACAATGCTTAGTTGAACGCGAACGACTCAGTCAATTTAACACTCACACAAATGTTTATGTAAAATGTCAATGAAATGTTAAAAATAACTTGTAATATTAAATAACAAACAAAACTTGAAATATCAGATTTAATAATGAACGAAAACTGATGAAGAGGAAAAATGTTGATTGAAAACACTGACTTTTTTGTTGTTTTTTCTCTTGGCAACGCTTCTGAATAATGAAGACCATTTTACACGATAAATGTATTAATAACGCGAAGCATTGACATCACAGTGAATACGTGACATTATGGATACATTTAATAACAAAACACTATATACCCTGTCAAACGCAATGAAACCCTATTGGAGGTATACGGGAGATGAGCTTAATCTAAATTTCAAGTAATATATAGGGTGCTCCATTTAAAAAAAGTATGCCTGGTAAATATGAAAATAATTTATATATATATATATATATATATATATATATATATACAGGGTCTCCCAAAAGTGCGTATTCGGTCGATAGCTCCTTAGCCATTAAACTTAGAAGATAAGTTTAAATACGAAAGTTGTCTATTTTTATAAGCTGCATATTATAAAAATAGTTTGGTTTCTACAGGGTGTAATATAAAAGCGGTAGAATATAGAACTTTTGATTTGAAATAGAACACCCTATATATTATTTTATTTTTCGATTCATTTTATGTAGTAATTCAAGTAGGCGTATCTAAGTTATTTTTAAAGATAAAAAATAATCTTTGGTATAGAATTTATTCATACACGAGCTTACTTTAATATATTGTCAAAATTCGATTTCAATATACAGAGTGACAAAATTAATTCAATAACATAAATTTGAAAATGCTATATCTTCGTTTTTTAAATGGCACGCCCTATATTTTCTTAATGCCTTGTCTTCGTCTATTAATCGGCTTTCATTTCTATTAAATATGTTCTATACCTATATCTAATAGTTTCGGAGATATTTTTAAGTTTGTTCAATTTTTTCGTTGATAACACTGAAGAAGAGTAAAATTAGTCGATCAAAGTAAGCTATGAATACATAAGAAACTAAAAACATATTAACTGAAATACAAACACTTAAAATTATAATAAATGATCAATGTGACCACCATTTTGTTGCTGGCAAACATGAAGTCTTTGAATAAACGGGTGACCACAAAATTAATTCAACAACGTAAATTTGAAAATGCTATATCTTCATTTTTAAATAGCACACCTATATTTTTAACGCCTTGTCTTCGTCTATTAGTCGGCTTTAATTTTTATTAAATATGTTCTATGCCTATCTCTAATAGTTTCGGAGATATTTAAGTTTGTTCAATTTTTTCTTTGATAACACTGATGAAGAGTAACATTAGTCGGTCAAAGCAAGCTGTGGATACATAAGAAACTAAAAATATTAACTGAAATACATAAATTGTAATTATAATAAATATTGTATGAAACCACCATTTTAATAGATATTTGAGATGTTTTTAAACTATTCATCGTAAAATTAAACAATTTAATTAAAAGAGCGTAAAACAAAAGATGAACGAAAACAAATGAAGAAATCAAACTTGTCAAACAGTGCTAATATTTGTGTAGTATTGTATACTTACTTCCTAAATTACAAAATGAATTTTTCGAAAGAAGAACTTGTTAATATGATTTACGTCCTTGGTGAAAGCGATAAAAATTGTCTTTTAGCTCATCGAATTTATAAGCAAAATTTCCAAATGCACGACACCCGCAAGTTTCAGCATTTGCAAGATTGAAAGAGCGTTTCGAGCAAACAGGCAGTATTCATTACGAAGACAATTTAGAACGAGAAAGAACCGCAATTAACGAAGGTAATGAACATTTAGTTCTTCAATCCGTGATTGAAAATCCTCACGTTTCTTGCCGACAATTGGAATTAGAAGTTGGAGTTTCAAAAACATCAGTTAATAGAATTATAAAAAAATATAAATATCATCCATACCATGTCCAACTTGCACAAGAATTAGACGAGGATGACTTCGTTAATAGATTAAACTTTTGCAATTGGGCCATAAATAAAAATTTAGAAAAACCCAACTATTTTAGCACGATCTTATTTACTGATGAAGCTACTTTCCACAAAAATGGATACGTTAATAGACATAATTTCCATTATTACGATACTGAAAATCCCAGATTTATAATTCCTGTTGATCATCAACACCGCTGGTCACTTAATGTTTGGGCCGGAATTATTGGGGAAAGAATTATAGGACCATATTTTTTTTGAAAACGCGGTCAATGGAGATTCATTTTTAAACTTCTTGCGCAACGAATTTGAAACTTTTATTGAAGATTTACCTTTACAAACCCTTAGAGAAATGTGGCTGCAATTAGATGGCGCTCCTCCGCATTTTAGCAGAAACGTTAGAAATTATTTAAATATCCAGTTTCAAAACAAATGGATTGGAAGAGGAGGCCGATCTCCTGGCCTGCAAGATCGCTTGACTTGACAAAGCTGGACTTTTTCTTTCGGTTTGGATTAAAGAAAAGTCTATCAAACTCCTCCAATGACTGTAGATGATATGAAGGCAAGAATTAGAGACGTCATTCAAAATATAAATGTTTCCACGTTACGAAAAGTAAATTTGTCGTTTATTCAAGGACTTCATGTTTGCCAGCAACAAAATGGTGGTCACATGGAATATTTATTATAATTTTAAGTGTTTGTATTTCAGTTAATATGTTTTTAGTTTCTTATGTATTCATAGCTTGCTTTGACCGTCTAATGTTACTCTTCTTCAGTGTTATCAACCAAAAGAATTGAACAAACTTAAATATCTACGAAACTATTACAGATAGGTATAGAACATATTTAATAGAAATGAAAGCCGATTAATAGACGAAGACAAGGCATTAAAAAATATAGGGTGTGCCTTTTAAAAAATGAAGATATAGCATTTTCAAATTTATGTTACTGAATTAATTTTGTGATCACTCTGTATATTGAAATCCAATTTTGACAATAGATTAAAGTAAGATCATGTATGAATAAATTCTATACCAAAGATTATTTTTGTCTTTAAAAATAACTGAGATACGCCTACTGAATTACTACATAAAATGTCAGTTTTAGTTAACTTTGCAAATATCTCAAAAACTGTAAGATTTAGCTTGTAAGTAATTCTTATAAAAAGATGTATAAGGAGAATCGAAAATAAAATAATATATAGGGTGTTCTATTTAAAAATCAAAAGTTCTATATTGTACCGCTTTTATATTACACCCTGTAGAAACCAAACTATTTTTAGATTATGCAGCTTATAAAAATAGACAACTTTCGGATTTAAACTTATCTTTTAAGTTTAATGGCTAAGGAGTTATCGACCGAATACGCACTATTGGAACACCTTGTATATATATATATATATATATATATATATATATATATATATATATATATATATATATATATGTACACACACGTATATGTATATGTTTGACGCAACAGTTTTTATTTTGTTTCATTTTATTTATAAATAAATCAATCTTTGTTTGTGTAATATATTACAATTTTTGTACTACAATATTCAAAAAAATGTGCTCTTTCATAATATTGAAAAAAAATTGGGGTTGTCATTAAAAAAACAGGCGCCTCCTTCGGCCTCTTCAACGTGCGCCACTGTACATAGAATTAAAGTATTTCAAAAGACGACAAATTTAAAATACCTTTTGACCTCTTCGAGCGTTGTTTCGAGAAAAACGTATTTTGCGAGATATTACAGGTGTCCCAGACTTTTTTTTTCACTGTATATAAATAATACACGAATACTAATATAGCGTTCTCTAAGCGATAGCGTTATAGGCTATCCACATGTGTATTTACTTATTTGTTTAGGGTGTTTAATGTTCCAGCCTCGATTTTGTCTCTGAACTGACATTAAATTTGTATCATCTCATCGGTTAATAACGTGATCAAGTAAGGAATATTTTATATAGCATTCAAAAACGTATTCATATGTGGAAGATGGTAGTGCGGTTTTGAATTTATTTAATTACAAGAAAATATTGTTTTACAGTCTATTACGATGGGGCATCTCTTTATATGACATTTACGTTACAGAAACAGTTTATTAATAATTTACCGAATGAATCATGTATTACAATTCCTTAATGTTATTTATTTTTATTTTAATGTTAGTTTTGGAAGAATCTTATTTGTCTTAATCTTTTTAACATGTGTCACAATATTGATAATTTTAACGTCCCCAATGGCTGATTACTTTTTCTTATCAAATAACATTTGTAGATGTCTTTCAACTTCAAAGGAAAGTCTTACATCCTCATGTGCGACTTTTGGCACATAAATCAATTTAAAGTCCACATTGTAGTTTCACGGTCACCAGCAAGCTTTTTACCACGTGAGTCCAACGTGGTGTCGCGATTGCACTTGTCCATTCATGTCGCGACACCAATAAACAAATCTAAGTTGTGAAGGCGCGCTCCTTGGTGGGTGTTTCTTGTCAGTGTGCATACTGGAGCGGCAAAATGCAGTCGTACGAGCAAGAACACGGAAAGCTTGAAAAATTTACAGAAATTCAATTTGAGAACAAAAATTTTTGCAGGTTTTAGTACGCAATTGTACGAGAGTTTCTCTAACAAATCTGCTATTGAATTTTACGAATATTTTGTAGACGTGGACAGTTTATTTATGATGGCAAGTGTCTAACATTATTTTATTTCTAACGATTTGGATTTTTGTGAATTGTTAGGTAGAAGAGACAAATAGTTACGCACCGCAGCGCCAAGAAAAAAAAGTGCACGTATTACCACGTGGCACAAAACTGTGGTGCCGAAATGAAACGATTTCTTGGTACAGTTGCCTGGATGGAATTATGCCATGTCTCATCTTTACAGTTGTATTTATTTGAACAATATCAAAAATGTAATGTCAAGAAACCGCTTCTAGTTATTATGGAAAACGCTTCATTTCAACAACCATTCAATCACAACGATAACCGTTTGCAGAAGATCGCTCCACTGATTAGCAAACTGAAACATAAATTCAAGGCTGCCGTCGTTCCATCCGAAAACGTTTGCATTGACGAAACTTTGGTGCCTTTTCAAGAACGACAAAAATTCAAACAGTATATTGCCAACAAAAGTCATAAATTTGGTATCAAACTATTCAAACTTTGTCTGGAAATAGTTATACATACTATTTCAACGTATATTGCAAAAAAGAACATGTTGACGGTAGTAGCGTAGCAACAAGTGTGGTTATGAAGTCAATCCAAAGAATGTAGTCGAGTATAATAAATACCAAAGCTTCATTGATATATCAGATCAAATGAAGAGCTATAATTCGATTTTAAGTAAAAGGAATAAAACGGATATAGAAAACTGTCGATGGAACTCTTGTCCAGTACAGCACTTATAAACGCATATTTCACACATAAAAGTCTTTCCAACGAGAAGATGGCGATTAGTAAATCAAGCAAGAGATAATTTGGGGCCTTTTGGGGGTTATTCACTGACGATCAGTCCCAGACTTAGCGACGTTGGTCGTGCAGGAGGAAGAAGATGTACATGGTGTTAAACAAAAAATAGCAGAAGACCAAGGAAGGCAAGTTCCACAGAGAAAGCAACCAACACGACATTGAGGTGTGATGGCTCTAAAAAATTCTATTGCTTAATTGTTTTTTTGTCATGCACTCGGCGAAAAAAACATAAATAGAACGTTAGAAACAGTTTTGACATTATGTTATTTCTATTTTATATGAGAATATAACCTTATTTCGCCTAAAATGTATTTTTACCTAATTTATAATGATAAATGGTAAAAAAGTTATGTATGAATATCGCTCCTGTATGCAGGGTGTTCCACCGGGAACCAAATGGATCAATTGTGGGAAAACTATGCATAGGGAAATTTTGAAAATTTGGCAACGTACTAGTGTTGGTGGACGACATACGACTAAAACATTTTGACAGTTGTGGCACTTCCGATTATACTGGAAGTAGATGTCAACTTGTTTATTTTAAATGAAACACCCATACTATTACATTTTTAAATTCCTCTCAAAAGTTTAGGGCGATTTTGTATATTACGTCCTGTACCTAAGTCAAAAATTTGCAGGCCTTAAAATAATGATTAACTTTTCCTATAAGGAAGCATTTTTTTTTACAGTAGGTAGAGTACCTTGTGGAAAGTGGCCTAATTTATTAGACTTTTGTGACATTTCAATATTTAAAAGGCGATTTCGCTGTGATTTTGATACAATAATTACTCTTAGCTGACTAAGAGAAGACGGCGTTAAAAAACAATTAAATGCTGGATAAATGTAAGAAGCTGTCATTGTGACATTCTACTATTTAAAAGTTGTAAACAATAATACCAGGGCGCCTAAATCACTCAAACAAAGAAACAAAATCAGAAGCCATCGTCATGTGCAGTTACAACAATTATAGAGAATTTCGAGAACTTTGAATCCGTCAAGGCAATAGTACAAAGAAATAAACCGCTTGTCAATAATAAAAATATTGAAAAATTAGTGTTTTGGGATATTTTGCCGCATACACAAGAATGTTAGTAAAACAAGCTCCGTTAGAGTCAGGGTTATCCAAGTCAACAGTTCACAGAATATTGCGAAAAAGTAAATTTCATCCACACACATTTTCCATTGTGCAACATTTAAAAGAAACTGATTTTCCCAAATAAGTGGCATTTTGTGAATTTTGTGATCACTTCGGCGGAAGGAAACAATTTTTTTTGAGAGTATTTGGACAGACGAAAAAGGAGCATTTAATCGGCATAATTCTCGTTATTGGAATGATTCGAATAAATGTATTTAGAGAACATTTTCAAGAATCTTGGCATTTCAACGTTTATTGTGTGGTAAGAAATGATAGCGTTCTGGCACTACATTTTTATCAAGAAAAGACGATCGGTGGATAGCCAACAATGGTCCTTTCCTTTGGCCACCCCGCCTCCGCATCTTTCAGTGCTCGATTTTTTATTTAGGGTACAATTAAGGATCGAGTGTATAACTCTCCCGGAACAACTATGGAAGATTTCATGTAGCGAGTAAGGAATGAATTTACGAATTTAAATTCCGTTTTTACTTTATCTAATTTTAATTATTATATCCAATCTTGAAATTTTCTGTAATTTGTTTAACTGCATATGACGATAGCTTTTGTTCTTGCGGATATAGAATTGTAAATGTGTCTCGTGTTCTTGATACAACTTAAATACATTGTCCGTAAGTCGATCGATTTAAATAATCTTCGTTTGTATAATCTAAGCGGTCCGGTATGATTATTATTTATGAGTATCAAATAGTAATGTGACTAATATGTCATCACTTTTACTGCCACTCTGACAGATGTATCATACTGACAGCTCCATGCATATTTCAGATTTCAATTGTTTTTCAACGCCGCCTTAGCCAACTAATATCAATATCAAAGTCACAGCAAAATCGTTATTTAAAAATTTTAAATTGGCAATATTTCAAAAACTACACATTTTCGGATTAGACAATCGTATACAAACTTACCCTTATTTTTAATCCCTAATCAGATAAAATAATAAAATTTGAGGTTTTCCATTTAAAAAAATTGAGTTTTAGCACTCTTGTCAAGTTCATCTTTAATATTATTTCTTGAACATCCTGTAATAGTGGTGATTGAAATGTTACAAAAGTCTTTTAAAGTACACCCTTCTCAACAAGGTAAATAAGAAAGGTTACCTTATAGGAAAAATTAATCATCAAGGCCTGCAAACGCCATTTTTAACATAAAAACTTTATTATGTCAAAAATCCTTAGACTTAGGTATAGGATATGATATACAAAATCGGCCTAAAAGTGTAAAGGAATTCAAAAATATAATAATATATAGGGTGTTCCATTTAAAATAAGCAAGTTGACATACACTTCCGGTATAAGTGGAAGTGTCACAACAGTCAAAATATTTCAATCGTATGTCCCCCACCAACAATGTATGCTGTCAAATTTTTAATATTTTCCTATGCGTAGTATTCACCCGCATCCGGCCAGCTTAAAAATTGGCAAGACGTCATTTGAAAATAATGATTTAAGAGAACCTTGATCAAATAACACAACACTTTTGGACAATTACATTAACCACACTTTATTAATCAATTTTCCCCGATTAAAATGAGGATAAACAAATATTAGATACATAACCTTTCATTAAGAATGACGCATCGATTTTTTACGCTATTTGAAGTTTTATAATTAGTCAAGTATTCAAGTAACATTTCTGGTATTTTAAACCGTTTAAATTTGTAAACGTAAAAATATTCAATCCATATACCCTATTATTACTTCCGCTTTTGGGCACCGCGTACTTCCGTTGTCCTCTGTAACTTGGCATGCATTATCGCACCCGGAAACGTAACAAAAGTTCATTCAACTGAAGGAGGATTACTACAAAACTTAACAGTTAAATAGAAATTTTTTTAATACAAAAAAAAATTTAACTTTTACAAAAAAAAATCAATCGATTAACTGTTAATCGTTTTCGATTAAATATAAATGAGTGCATGTCTGCGTGCACTACTAAAGTTCTCTGTATGAAATAAATAATAATGTAGAAGAACAGGTGTAACGGAACGTTTTAGTTCAAGGTTACATAAGTCAAAGTAACAGGTATACAGCACGATAAAATTCCTTTACAAAAATACACAATACGGATGTAGGCTAAATCTCGAAAGAAAAAAATTTCTCCGTACTACCTGCACTGATGACATCATTAGAAACACGAAAATATTTTGTAATAATGAAAAGAACCTGTTGACACTACTAATCTTTCTGAAGTTTATAATGAAGTGTTTTGTTACAAACACACTTACATTTTAAAAAACCAAAAGTAATCCAACGGATCTTTCCAGTTTTAAAAATTAAGCAACAAATTTAATTTATGAACAATAAAGATTAAATATTAAATTTTTTTTGCAGAAGGTGGGTCATTTCCCACATCACCACCCACATTTTTGACACAAATAAATATTAATGCTCAAGCCTTGGGTGTTTAAATGTTCTTTAATTGGTACTAATCTTCAAACACACTACATAATATATAAAATTCTCAACCATGTGTTACTATGGACAATACAATTGCGCAAGTTATGTGGGCAATGCCTTGAGAAAAAACTGTTATACCCATATTAATTAATACCATAATTAATGTCATCTTGATGTCATTCATAAAAGATGAATAACAATCATTTTAGTAATACCAATTCAAATACAAAACAAAAACACCTGAATTTGTTGTGGTTAATCAGATAGTTCGTATTAATTAAAAGGTAAATCATTACGTAAGTTAACAATTTGAAGGACTTCCACATATTATAAAATATTTATTTGCATTTCGTGAAAGATACCTACAATCCGCATTCAAGAAGTAAACTTTGGATGTTTACCGAATTCTGTCTACCCATATTCATTTTTGCAACACAAATAACGTGAAATACATGATGGAGAATTAATACAAATAAAATTTCTTCAACCATTAATTTTTAATGCCAGTTGCTTTTAACTGGTAAACATTTTGTCATTGAGTTTTTCATCCTTGGCTTTTTTATTTTGGTCAGTTATCGGAACGTACCGCAAACACAAGTTTTAGTTATTTTTGGTAACTAAAAATCCTACTACAAATATTTATCTTTTTTTTTGAATTTAATTAGTGTATTTTAAGATAAATTATACAAAATTTATATGCTAACAGTTGGGCTGCATTCAGACAACCAACGTCAACCACCCACCGCCATCAACTAAAACGTAAATCAATGGCGCTGGTCACATTAAGCCATTGCCAGCCACTCACCACCATCAACACCCACCGCCATCAACTAAAATGTAAACGTACGTAAATCAATGGCGCTGGTCACACTAAGCCATTGTCAGCCACTCACCACCATCAAATGGTGGCGACCAGCTTGAAGTTTCCAACCTGTTCGAAAATAAGTGGTCGGTGGTTCACTTTGCCCTCGCGCTTTTGAGCTTAGTTTACAACTAGATTTTCATTTCGTGTTTTCGTAGTGGCAGCCCGAGACAGAACAGGTGAGCTCTTAACGTAAAGAATCGTTCTTCAGTAAAAACGGGCGAGTGGTCTCCTGTTGAAATCGATAATTTGATAACATTGGTACGAGAGAGGCGCCAATTGTTTGATCAAAGTTCTTCTGGATATTCTAATTTGAACATCACAGATGCTCTGTGGGGTCAAATAAGCGACCTTCCCGAACAAAACCGGTAAGAAAATTGGATGTATACAGTGTGATCCAAAGTAGAGGGACCATTCAATAACTTCTTTATTTTACGATGTATAAGAAAAAGTTAAATTATTTTTTGTTTACGGCCATGTGTTTAATAGGGCTATCAAATATTTTTTTCATTTCCGGTTAAACCGGAAACGAAACCAACTATTGTTTTTAAATGACACCCTGTATATTTTTTAGACTATCTGATTCCTCATTATTTTTCTTTCTGTAAATATAAAATTTTATGGGTATTATATCAGAAAATTTTGTTGTAAATCGCAAAAGACTGTTTGAAGGAGTACAAGATCACTATTTAAAAACAAAATAGTTATTGCCATGGAAAACGGAAACAACTGATTTGTGAAGTAGTTTCAAATTGTTTCACATCTTTCAAAATTAGTTTTATATGTAATTACTTAAGCTGTGACGGCATTTATAATTACAACGTTATTGTATGCAATTATTAGGCAACTACATAATGAATAATAGTGAAAAGGTCGATTTAATGTTAATATTTGGCGAGTGTAATCGCAACGCACGAAGATCAGTCGCACTCTATGCAGAAAGATTTCCTGACAGGTATCACCCTCCACATACCTACTTACACAAAATTGAAAATTCATTAAGGCAACATGGAGCATTTCCTGGAGTAAAAATCCAAAATAGGGAACCCCAGAGAAATAACCCGATAAACGAAGAACGAGAATTGCAGAGTTTAGCGTATGTTCGACTACATCCACGTTTGTCTATTAGGCATGCAGCTCAGGAAGTAGCAACATCATTTGGATATGTTCAGAGGACATTAAAAAAACACAAACTGTACCCCTATAAACCAAATTTAGTGCAACACCTACGTCCAGCAGATCCCGAACGCCGATTAAGATTTATTGCGTGGTTAGTGGAACAACTGGAAGATGATCGAGGCATTTTAGACAGAATTTTGTGGACCGACGAAGCAAATTCACCAATAATGGTGTTATCAACAAACAAAATAATCGTTTCTGGTCGGACAAAAACCCACATTGGACATTAAATACAAACCATTAAACCGTTTGGGGTACTAACGTTTGGTGCGGTTTAATAGGAGACCTTTTTTTTATGACGCAACTCTCACTGCAAGAAGATTTCTTCATTTTTTAAATACTGAGCTTTTGACCATGTTAGAAGATTTTCCACTAGCATTGCGACAAAGTATGTACTTTCAGTTGGACGGAGCGCCAGCTCATACTAGTAACATTGTTAGTGAATATCTAAACGAATCCTTTAATGGGCGTTTAACTGCCACCCGTGGGCCAGTGGAAATTCCGCCAAGATCGCCTGATATTACACCTCTGGACTATTTCTTATGGATCTTAAGACACTAGTCTATGCAGATCCACCACAAAATGTAGAGGATTTAAAAAACAAAATCCGGTTGGCTTGTATGCAGTTAACACCCGATATGATACATAGAACAACACATCATGAACTTCTAAAGCGGCTAGAAGCATGTGTTATACAAAATGGTGGTAATTTTGAACAATTTATAAAATAATTTTCCTGCGTACGATCTTTGTAGTTAAAAAATACGTGCTTATTACTTGTTGAATTTTGTATTTTGTTTATGTACCCGTTTCCAGATTTGTTACTATTCTAATAAATAGTAATAATAAAAGCAGTTGTTTCCGTTTTCCATGGCAATAGCTATTTTGTTTTTTAAATAGTGATCTTGTACGCCTTCAAACAGTTTTTTGCGATTTACAACAAAAGTTTCTGATAAAATTTTATATTTACAGAAAGAAAAAATAATGAGGAATCAGATAGTCTAAAAAAATATACAGGGTGTCATTTAAAAAACAATAGTTGTGTTCGTTTCCGGTTTAACCGAAAATGAAAAAAAAAATATTTGATAGCCCTATTAAATGGAGCCATGACCGTAAACAAAAAATAATTTAACTTTTTTTTTATATATCGTAAAATAAATAACTTAATGAATGGTCCCTCTACTTTGGATCACACTGTATATGTAAACTGTCATTAGTTAAGCCAACTTCTTTTTTAGAGCAACAACTGCGCAAAAAGTGGCAGATTCTAAGAACTATCTACAAAGCCAGAAGAGGTGAAAAACATCCTTCTGGATCTGGAGCCAAAACAAAACAAAGAGGTGAGCGCAGTTTTTGGAGCCATATAACTCTGAGCACATATAACCTAACTTACCTAATTCAATATAAAATAATATTTGCTAAGGTTGGCAATATGTTTACATCAAGAAGAAATGAACCAAACAAGCGCGAAATTTAAAATTTACACCGTGGTCACTAGTGGCTACAGTGTGATTGCACACGATTATTTTAGTTGGTGGTAGTTGATGGCAGTGGGTAGTGGTGGCTGCAGTCTGACTGCTGCCTTACAGTAAAGTAGGGTGAGATGGCCAACTAGTATAGATGGTCAACTAGTCGTCCTTGTGTATCAGGCAACTAGATGACAGTACCTACACAGCAGCGCATTCATTATTTGTGAAACAGTCTCGCTATTGTGCAATCACATCCGCGTGTAGTTTAGTTTTTTAATAAAGCGATTAAAACTAAATATTATAGTTGCAAACTTTTATGACTATACATAATCCCTTCAAGTAGTGAACGTGTCTGTTGAGATAAATTTATACTGTGATAGTATTAGGTAAGTACAAAGGTGTTTTACGTATTATAACCTCAAACGACCACTGAATGACATGTTTTCCTGGTTGGCCATCTCTGCCGCAAGATTTGGTACAGATCGCCAATGAATTTATAGGATAGTTGGCCACATGCATTATTATTTTATGTTACAGAAAAATCCCAACAGAATATAAAAGGAAGCACCTCAGTCGGGGAGACTACACTGAAGAAAATCTACAGTTCGCAATTCAAGCTGTTAGGGCTGGTTCTTCTCTAAATGGTGCTTCAAAAACGTACGGTATTTCAAGAAAATCTCTTGAAAGAAAAATTAAGAATAATGTGATGTAATGATAATTGGTAAATTGGGACTAGAGAACATCCTTACAGAGGCCAATAAAAGAAAGTTAGTTCTCCATATTAAAAAAGCACATAGATGCGGCTTTCCAATGACAGCGCAAGATATTCGTAAAGTTTGTAGGTAGCGGACGCAAAAATTTTATTATTGTACTAAACGTTTGTCAAATCGCCATTGTTACCGCGATAGAAAACATAATTAGTTGATTTTTGATATCTTTGTAATACGTCATGATTCGCTAATGTTTTCGGAATATTTTATTTTATGTATTTTTATGCACGAAATGTGGGAATGTTTGTAATTGTTAAGTAAAAGTTGAACAGAAAAACGAAACATTTATTAGGGTAGAAAAACAGGTGTTCTGCCGAAACTGGCGTGACGAATTGTAGAAAATTTCTATACGCGCACTCTTGATGTAAAAATGACACTGAATTACTAATTCATTACGCCGGTATACACTGCAATCAAATACGTCGTTTTGGTACATTGAAACTTGAGACCTAAATTTAGCGCTTGTTACGGACGAATGCATATTTTTAAAATTAAGGTGTCGTTCAATAATTAATATGAAACTGTTCCAACGTAATATTTTTTTGTTTTTTATTACTTTTGAAAAACGGGGGTGGTTTTTCGGAAGTAGAGAGGGTTAGTTTGAAATCGTAGGGGAAGGCAGTTACAGTTACAGCGTCGATCGAGCCATATCGATTTGGTTACCTTCATTAAAAACAGTTTGTCTTTAAAATATTTCTTGCAATTTTCTTTGAATTAGCCACCTCTAATTTGTCTTTTCTTTCGGGAGTTAGTTTTAATGTGTTTTTCAAATATTAATCTATAAATAACAGTCACCCTTTTTGAAGTTAATAGGTTAACGATTTGTGTCTGTGATCAATTCAAGTGTAAGTAGGTATTTTTATATAACTTAAGGTTGGCAGTAAATAATTTTACAAGCGTATGTAACGTATTAAAAATCAAACATTGCCTTGCAAAAGTATCTCATTCGCACGTGGGCTCGTTAAGCGGAAATCTGCTAAAATAAAAGGCACTACAGGGCTCCCTCACTCTGGTATTTGGGTGAATTAGCATTGTTGTTTGTTGTTTATATTTATATTTGTGTACAGGTTAGCCTGGCGAAGGGGTACAGGATACCGCTCGGTTAATAATTGTAATAGTCCATTGCAGAGCATACTCCCGTGTCCAGATGACATTAAACACCTCGAATTTTATTTTTGTTGTTTTTATTGTTGTATAGATGAATGTGTAACCTGAGAAAGGGGCACTGTATTTTTCTAACGCACTCAAACTTATATATCGGTCACGATAATCTATTTACAAATTACCCTTGTAAAGCTTTGCTTAATGAGTTTTTTGTGTGGCAGTTTGTTAAGTAGAATTGTTTGCCTGCGAACTAATTTCTCTTGATATGCAATTTATTGTAATTTTACGTATGTATTTTGTACTTTAGTGGTCATTAAACAATTGTGTACGTGTAAATCCCTTGTCTATTTTCTTTTGTCCGTGCCTTTACCGTATTATCACCTGTGCAATTTTACTGTTGTATTTTATATGTACCGTAATTTGCCTTATTGTTTTATGTGCTGATTTACTTAAAGGCCGGCATGATTGGTTTTAAAGGGCCGCATGTTTGGTATTACGATTTTTATTCTAATTATTTATGGCACAATTGTGGGTGTGACTACATGGGTTTTTTTTGTGTTTATGTGTAACTAAACTGCTTTTTATTTATTTTTCTCTTAATGTTATAATTTTGTACGCACTTTAACCTGATTTAATGGTGTTTTGTTACATATTTAACCCTTCCATTGTGTTATTTGATTTATTAATGTACTTGTGCAATTACTTATTTATGATTAAAGTGGGTTTTATTGGTAGTTCTTTCCCACACTAGTACATTAACGGGTTAAACCATCATTGCGCAAAGCTGGTTAATTGTAATTTAAGTAGTTTTATTGTTTACCTGCCCCACATGATGCAACACTTAACCTCGTCCAGCCTATCTCAGTCAAATAAGATTTGAGGTTTGCGAGAAATTAAATTATTGCCAGGAAAGTCAAAGCAAGGCAAGCAATTAATTTGAGTAATAGTAACATTATTGTCAGTAAAGTCAAGATAAATCACTTGGCGATTGTTTTGTCCTTGAATTTGCATTATTGCAAATAAGTTCAAATTACACTTTTCAAGATAGGGTACCTGGAGGACACTACAAGTTGCTTATGCTTTTGCCGAAAGCCTTAAATTAAAGCACACATTTAATAAAGACAACAAAGAAGCTGATTCCGATTGGTTCAGATCCTTTTTAACACGAAACAAAGACCTATCCATCCGAAAACCTGAAGGAGTATCCATTGAACGAAGACAAGGAATGAACCGTGAAGAAGTAGCAAATTATTTTCAACGTATGAGAGCGACTCTAGAAGAAAATTAACTTTTTGGAAAACCAGGCTCTGTATTTAATGTCGATGAGACGGGCTTGCAGCTCAATAATAAGGCTGATCTCGTCGTGGCAGAAAGGGATCCCAAGATGTTGCCACAATAACATCAGGTGAAAAGGGCGAAACCATAAGTTGCATCGCTTGCTGCAGTGCCGAGGGTATTTTTCTACCGCTATGTTTCATTTTTAAGGCAAAAATAAAAAAGTTGAATGGAGAGATTCAATGCCACCTGGATCAGATATTTATATGAAAGAGAAATCGGCGTACGTAAATACCCAAATCTTTTTTGAATGGTTTAACAACTATTTCTTCCACGAAAAGGATATGGAAAAACGCTATTAATACTAGATAGACATGCTTCGCACTGTTCCTCCGTTAACCTTCTAGACACGACAGAGCCAAATGATGTAATTTTAATGTGCCTGTCCTCAAATACTGCGCACTATTTACAGCCTTTAGATAGAGCTTTTTGTAAGTCTTTAAAAACCTATTATTATCAAGGGTGTAGGAAGTGGATACGAAACCACCCGAGAAGACAACTAAAGAAGGAACAGTTGGGTGAACTTCTAGCACAAAGTTGGGGAAAACCAGCTAATGTGGGCAACGCAGTATCAGGATTTACGGTCACAGGAATATTTCCCCTAAATCCTGATAAAATACCTGATCATGCCTTTTCAATTTCAGATGAAGCAGCTGCAGCTCGTTGAGAACACGAACCAAGAGCAAGCTCACAAGAAATACATGCTGGTAACAAAACTGAAAATATTCAGGCAACTGTTCCACAATCTAGCTGTCACCAGGTAGCGAAAGAAATTACTCCTACTCCAAGTACATCAGCCTCAAATATAACTCCTGGAAAATTATTAGAGCAGATTAAACCTACACCGAAAATTGTTTCGGTTGGTAAAAATAGAACAAAAAACCTTGGAGCTGTGTTGACGTCGCCCGAAAACATTTCAGCTGTAACAAGCAAAGTATAAAAAAAAATTGAACTCTGAAGATGAGAATAACATTAATATACAATATAAAGAGGAGAGTGATTGCATTGAAGAGGATGACGCAGAATGTGGAGAAAGTTACAAGGACACACAGAGAAAAGAAGACTGGATACAGTGCATAGTATGCAACAGGTGGTAACATGAAAACTGCTCTTCTTTTTAGAATGTTTGCGAGATACGTGGTAACAAATAAAGATTTTAATTTCGAGTATTTTACCCATTTTTTTAATTCTGAGTAGTTTATCATAGTATTTTGAGTATTTTTACCATTAATTTGAATTTTGTGTATTTTACCATTATAAGTTTCAAGATGTTTTGTACAATAAACTTTTCTTGTCCGTTTGTCCACAGCGTTTAGTGGTTGTCCAGTTTGAATACGTTATGGATAAACACCAATGCCTTTGAACATTCTACGTGCGGATGTTTCACTGATGTTTAAATTTATACGCAGTTCGTCGAAGACTTCTTTGTGGACAATGTAAAACCCGGTCAAGAACCCGTTCTTCATTATCATTGGTACAAACTGCTCTTCGACGACCTGAAGAACCCTTGCACTGGCACAACACACTACCACTGCGACGAAATTTCTCAACAGTTGCTAACATTACCGTTTAACTGGGTGCAGCTTTATTAAATTGCTCCCGGTATTTTTCAATAACTTATTTCAAACTTGGGCCATTTGATCCACTTCCATATGAACAGAAATAATGTTCTACTATAATTACCTCAGTTGTCAGAACCATTTTCAGAACGATTTTAACACGAGCGTAATATTATTATGACAGTTAATGACAAACAATTCAAACCGGCATCGCCGAAGACATTCCATAGCCCTTCATATATCGGTACTGTTTATTTTGGCGAATACTATATATTAGTTAAACATATTTGAAAGTCAACTAAAGAATCTAAATTTTATTTTACTAAAGATTAGCTAGAACTTTAATAAATTAAATATTATTAAACCACCTTGAAAATTGCAAACCGAACACCCTCTAACGGACGAAGGGTTAACAATGTCAATGCCAAAATCAAAAACAAATTTAACACAATTTAATCACATTATAATGTCGGTGCAAAGTTAGGAAAAACTTAAATTTAAAAGATGGTAAACATTAAAATTTATTACACTGGAAATAAGTAACAGTAAGACAGTTCTGACACAGAAAGTACAACCATAAATCAATAGTTTTTTAAAGGTCCTTTAGTAAACAATGAAATGTTAAAACCGACCATAAGGTCACCTTCTCGCACATTAAAATTATGCATTTTTTTCAATTAAACGTGCAGAATGGCTTATGTGATTTGGTGTTTGTTTTCTATATGAGGCTGTAATAAAAATGAAAGATGTTTCGATTGGTTATATGTAGGAGAGCTAATAGGTAGTGGATATAGTCGAAGAGATTCAAAGCTAGTTAGTCTCGTTTTTGTTTCTTTAGGAATAGAATATATTTTAACTAGTTCTTTAGTTTTCAAAAGAATATTTTTTGTAGGATCTTTTGGTAATTTACGATGTGTTTGTGGTTCCAAATTTAAATTTATAATCATTTACACAATTTATAATAATTTATAATCTCTCATTTTATTACATTTAAGATCTAATAAGGCACTTCGTTGGTGGAATGATAAATTACTCTTGACAGCCTTGCTTTGCCTAATATCATAACAGTTTCATACATAACTTCTGTATGAAATTATATTTTCAAATGTTATTATTTTTGGTGTTACGGAAAATTCCCTACTCTAGCAAGTACATCAATAGTCTCATCTGGAAAAACTTGATTACATATTAAAAAAAAATAGTTCGTCTATTATCCAAAAAAGATTTAATGTCTCGTTGTTTAGATAATCCGTCGAATATTGTTTCCGACGTTTTGTAGAAATTTCAAACGTAATTTTCACTAAAGATTAATGTATCAACATTATCCCAATTATTTATATTTAACCTTGATGAAAACTGATAATGTAAATGTAAAAAATCTTTCCTGGTCATATGAATTGGATTACGTAGAAGTAAATATTCAGTTTGGCTCTAAATACGATCGGCTTGTCACTTATTAAAATTTATTTTTACACGATATTAATTTGTATTAATATTATGAATTAAAGTAATTGTACAAGTGCTTGGCTGTGAACTGCCTTTCCACCCCCTAATCTTGACATTTTCACAGTTATACTTTAAAATATTCACGGTTCCACTATAAACATTCGAAGATCACTACCAGAAATCTCAACAGTCAATGAAAGTAATTAAAACAAACCTGACGGAAATTATTCGATTTTATATACTATATTCTACGTACGTTAATGCCTTTGATAATGACACATACTTTTGTAAAGATCGATTTGTAAACAAATATGTTAAAATTGCATTAAATACCGCTTTTATGCGATTACAAGGTTGGGCATAGAACATATTTACTTGCTTCATAATCAAATATTAATTACCTACTATTATTAATATTAATAATTAAAATGCTTACATCTATTTCGTACGTAACTGCAGTTGTAAAAAGCGTTATTCACGGTGATCCAACAATGTATAAACTGCAATAGGAAAAAGTAATACCTACGCCTCTGTACTTCTGTAAAACGAGATCGTAATCGGATTACGCTCAGACTAAATGCTTTAAGACAGCCCATTTTCACCTCTGCGTAACCAACCTTTTCGCCAGGTGGAATGACATAAACTCCATTATACGTAAAGAACATCAACCAGACAGGTCTGCAGTACCGGTCGTGCTTTAAATAACTTAACGCATGACACTCAAATGACACTAATTTTCACTAAAGATTAATGTATCAACATTATCCCAATTATTTATATTTAACCTTTATGGAAACTGAAAATATTAATGCAAAAGATCTTTCCTGGTTATATGACTTGGATTACGTAGAAGTGAATACGGTCGCTTGTCAGTTATTAAAATTTATTTTTACACGGTATTAATTTACATTAATATTATGGATGAAAGTAGCTGTACTTTGAGTTTTATAATTTTTCAGATTGTCAAATAAAACGTTTAGTTTCTTCCCCATAAAAGACAGAAATATGAAAATGTAGGCTTTCACGATTTGAACATATAATTACAAATATTTATTCTTTTTGAACTTCGTGAAAATCATATATTTCAATATAAATGAGACAAAATCTATATGTTTTGATAGCATGTACAGTTATCGTCATCAGTAATAACGACAAATTCAAACAATTTAATTAAAATCTCAAAACAAGTTGATAAAATACTACGATGTCGTGACCAAAAGATTATCTCAAAATTTCTCTGTGCTAAAATAAATTTTAGTAACAGACGAGCCGTTGAAAAAATGCGTAATTTTAATAAGCAAGAAAGTGCCACAAAGGTCAGGTTTGACAGTGTTTCACTAATAATTAAAGTACCTTCAAACGAAACTTAAATACATATATTGATCAAATTTTTCTGAAAGATATATTTATGTTTTAGAACTCTCTTACTACTACTTAAGTTCTGTGACATTTTTTTTGTTGTTTTTACCGAAAACCTACACACACTGCATCATATCTTTATAAACTATCAAATCACTAGGAGATCGGGCTAAAGGAATCGGATCATTTAAAAACATTATTGCAAGCTACGCCCTTAAATTAATAATGTAATAAAACCTGTTAGGCGTACCCGTAAAGAACAATTACAGCTTACTGTTTCAGAGCTTTTCTTTTTTTTTATAACTAATGTTACGGATCAAATTAAAACAATATTAATCGGCCATGGTGTAAACATTGTTTTTAAACTTGCAAGAAAGCTTAAAGAACGTTAACATCACCTAAAGATACTTCAAATCCACTGTTAGCTTTCTAAGTATGTAAGTTGTCTTTTTCTGGTAGAAAAATATTCATTGGAACCACAAAACATAGTTTAACAGAGCTTATGTCATTCTGCCTGGCGAAATAACGCGCAGGTGACGCGCTTTTCACCTGAAACCCCGCCCTTGTGTGTTACTATTTTCAGTGGCGTACGCAAAAGCAATACAATGTTTATTTAGATTGCATATTATTTTAGAATGTTGAACAAGACAACATTTAATTCCGTTATTAGATATAAAAAATAACATTAAAATATAAATAGCATACTAAATAATTATAAGTTTTTGTTATGAACGAATAAGTTCAAAAGTAAATATGTAATTAGAAATTATTATTAATTTTATTAAATACATAAATAAAAAGTTTACCTCGAGTAGGATTTGAACCTACGACTTGTACTTTGCTAGAGTACCGCGCTAACCAACTGTGCTATCGAAGTACAAGCCCCAATCGATGTAAATTTTGTCTTTATATATGTAACATAAGTAATTTGATTGTAATCTCATTATATTTAGAATTTGCATCAGTTCTACATACATAAAGACAAAATTTACATCGATTGGGGCTTGTACTGATAGCGCAGTGTTAGCGTACTCTAAATACAGGTCGTAGGTTCAAATCTACTCGAGGTAAACTTTATTTATGTATTTAATAAAATTAATAATAATTTTTAATTACATACCGTACTAAATAATTCGCTTAAATAGGTATGTAATTAATTACTCATCTTCACTAAAACTATCGTCACCGTCACTGCTGCTGCTTTCACAAATTTTTACAATGAGCGGTTCAACCGTAATGTCGAATAGATTCTTCTTTACTAAATAATCATTTTCAGCTGCAATTACATGATTGCAACACTTTTTTGTTTCTTGAGTCGCTGCCGCAAATGAATTTTCCGATAAAAATTTGGCATCGTCGAGTTTAAATGTAGTATCATGTTTTGCCACATCATCTTTCACTATTCCACAAATTGTATTTAAATTCAAGTGGTATGGAGGCAGTCTTAAAACTGTATCACTGTACTCTTCTAACAATTGATCGAACGTGTAGGTAATTATGCAGCTTTTTTATGGAGCTTGATTAACTGTAAGGTTGGGGTTTGTACATAGTTGGCGAATAATATGTATTCTTGTCAGAAAGCGATTCCATCATTTCCGCTTTTAAGAAATTGGATGTGGGGGATTTATTTCTTTGTACATTATGGTAAGATGCGTTAGCAGTGACCACTACTGATCTGGGAGGTAAATTAGGAATGAATTTGTTTCGCAACAATTTTTCGTAATTTTCCGGGTGATAATCGCTGCTATTCGGTCCTGATTTAATAATAAGCAGGCAATTCGGAATGAATACCATATCTCCAACAGCGTGAACAATGATTAACCTCTTTCCCTTAGATATTGGTGTGAATAATGTGGGTGATGTTCCTTCACTCCAATACTTGGAAGTTGTATACGCAGCGTCAACGTAAGTTTCAACCAAGCCCTTGTCTCTAAAATTTTTCAACTTTTGTAAATAATTTACCCATAATGCTCGTTCATTCTTTTCTACTTGAATTTTTCAGTAGTCGGTGGAACACAGACCTCTTGTCTGTCCACTGTAGCTCATTTCCCAATTTTCGTTAGAGATTATCAATTGTAGGTCAGCAGCTTTCGATATTATCAAAATTGTATACACTGTGTCTCTTGAATTTCTGGACATAGGGAATTCCCATGTTAAAATAAACTATTGTAAATATTGGCTCCCCTAATTATTTTACAGTAAAATGTCAAATGTAAAACTTCTTAAGGAAAAAAGGCTGCTTCTTGTGTTACAATTGCATTTACATTTGGTTCATCCGTTTTCGAGAAAATTAGGAAAAACTTAAGGGCTTTTTCGTAACCGATAACGTTAATAAGCCATGTAATCTCTGTCATTTTGCCCCAGAGGTTTAATATCTTGACAATTACATGGCTTATTAACGTTACCGATAGATTTGAATAAGTTGATAATTTTTGAAATTGTTTCTGCACTTGGAATTTGCCGGTTTTGATAACTAGCCGAGTACAAATCTCTGATATTTCTAAGTGAATTGCCAGAGTAATGCCATTCAATAAATTTTACTTTTTCTTCAATGGTGTAATAATTCATTTTTATAAACAAATTTTGCTTTAAAAAGTAATAATCTGTCCCAAATAAAGTTTTAATGACGAATGAATTGTTTTTGAACAATGAATGATTTAGAATGACAATTAATAATTATTGTTAGCATTGTCTGTCTAAAGCAAAGCAACCTTGACCAGTTACGAAAAAGCCCTTAAGTTTTTCCTAAATTTTTCGAAAACGGATGAACCAAATGTAAATGCAATTATAACATAAGAAGCAGCCTTTTTTCCTTAAGAAGTTTTACATTTGACATTTTACTGTAAAATAATTAGGGGAGCCAATATTTACAATAGTTTATTTTAACATGGGAATTCCCTATGTCCAGAAATTCAAGAGACACAGTGTATAGCATTCCATATGTGGTTAATTTCATAATCTGATACTCCTAAAATCACGCGTATTTTATTTCCCCCCGTTTTTCGTGAACTGAATACTTGATTTCCATTATTTTAAATAGACGAAGAACGTTCTTACTGATCTACAAAATAATGATCAACACGTTATTTTACACTACTTCGCGTGCTTGACTGTGCCCTGCCTTTCCACCCCTAATCTTGACATTTTCACAGTTATACTTGAAAATATTCACAGTTCCACTATAAACATTCGAAGATCATTACCAGAAATCTCAATAGTAAATGAAAGTAATTAAAACAAAAATGACGGTAATTATTCGATTTTATATACTATATTCTACGTACTTTAATGCCTTTCTTAATGACACATCCTTTTGCAAAGATCGATATCTAAACAAATTTGTTAAAATTGCATTAGATGCATCTTGATGCGATTAGAAAGTTGGGAATAGAACATATTTATTTGCTTCATAATCAAATATTAATTAACTACTATTATTCTTAATATTAATAATTAAAATGCCTATTGCCTACGTAATTGCAACTGTAAAAAGCGTTATTCACGGTGATCCAACAATGTATAAACTGCAATAGAGAAAAGTAATACCTACGCCTCTGTACTTCTGTAAAACGAGATCGTAATCGGATTACGCTCAGTCTGAATGCTTTAAGACATTTCCGCGTTACTCCTCATAACGTTTTATAAATTGTATGATGTAATATATTCAAAAGAATGACAAGGATAGTGTTTATTGAAAAAGATGTGTGACAAGTTTAAAAATCTGTGAATAACACCCATTTAAATGGTAAACCTTATTCTCAATGAATTCTTAATGAATTTTAATTTTCCTTCTTTATGAAATATTCCGTATGTCTTTACATGGAAAGAACGTTAAAAACGGTATGGTTTAAATACTGTGAACGACACAATTATACAAAAAGGGAGCGTGCACATAACTCTATACATATAAAACGCTAACACTAACTAGCGGCAATAAAAGCGCAGCCCAAACCGTTTAAGGTAATAACCACTAAGAAAAAATATTCCAAAATCAGCTCACTAAACTTTTGACATACCTTCCTTTTAACGATTTTAATATATTTTTTAAAATTGCTTTAGACATTAGTGTTTTCTTCTCTAACATCGGTGAGGAAAGTTACTTTTCCTCTGTAGAGATGAACTCAGACAGTATTGCCAACACGACTTGACCAGAAACCTAAATAACGAAACAGATCAATATTTAATTACAATATATTTTCTGCGTTTGCATTTAATGCAAAAAATATGCTTTGATTTTTCTATGAATTTTAAAAACTTTAGGTATGCTTTTTATCATTGGTGGCTGCGCTTTGAGGTCCAATAAATAATCTATCTGTATCAATAATTGGATTTGTCACCCAATGTTGGTCAAAGTTGTTAACATAATTACCAACCTTAAATCACTATCCAATTTAGTCACAGTTGCGTAAACTTTGTTTTTACTTTCCACACAGTTTTAGCAAATATGTGTAAAACACAAGAACGTGTTTTTCAACTAACGTTACTTGCTGCACTTATGTATCAAGGTGAACTCGCTTTCTTCTCTAGTTGTAGAAATAGTTACAACCCTTGTGCAACAAGCTTTTTTTTTTTTTGAAAAACAACGAAATACGTCAACTTGATTCTACTTTTTCTATAGAATGCAAATATTAAGTTTCTAGATTTTCAGGAAAATAAATCTACCCAAAAAGTTGTATGTGTATATTTCTTCATTTGTCCACATTAATTCAATAAACTTTTATCATTTATAACAATAGTAAGTGAGTGAAATGTCGTGGTAGAATTTTTGATCTGAAATGATCAATACTCACGATGTTTAAACATTTTGTGTGGATATGATTTATTTTCAATAAATTTTCAACACTAAGTGAAACACGTTTGAAGTTGAATGATCTGCGCATTGCCATACTTACTAATAATGGGTTACAATTTTAATTATTTCTTATGAAATACTAAAATAATTAAAATTATCAAGTAACGTTGATCAATCTATTACAAAATGCCACTCATTTCAAGTAGCACAAAAATACACACAAAATGTCAATGTATCGGGTGGTTCATTAATAAAGGAGACCAGACCGGCTGTATAGGAACAGTTTCGGGGAAAAAATATTGACAGTAAAAGTGGTCGACGGAAATTGATGAAAATTAGTTTCAAATTCCTGCGATGGACGCTAGGGCCTACACGAACACCGAATTACAAAATCGGCTTTTTCTCTTCCAAAATAGTTTTATTATAAACTACATAAGCTTATAAATATTTTCTTTCTTTGCATTTTCACTATTTTGTTAAATGTGGGGGGGGGGGGGGGGTAGGGGTAAATGTTCTCTTGAAAAAATTTCGTGACTTCTTTTTAACTTCTTGGGTATTAACATTGTCAGTTTACTTTTTTTTCTAGTCAGTAAATGGCGTTTTGTGATTAAGCCGTAAATTTTTTCAATTTTTTCGAAAATTTTAAATGTAAGGGTATAATTATTTTTAACTCACGAAAACGAGCGCGAAAAAAAAATTGGCGAAACCGCAAGTCAATATCTTCCTTCGTTGCAAAAATGTCAATAAAAATAAATGTAAAAATATATTTTACAAGTAACAGAATTAGAGAACACGTTTAACCGTCATTGTTTATTAAAATTTATCAATTATTAGACTATTAAAACAATAGGAATAACATTTAATATATTAAATGTCCCCTGTGGGGGGGGGGGCGTATCATTAACTTTGATCTATTTTTTGAATTATTATGTTGCCTTACGAATGTTCTTTTTATAATCTCTGTGGCTCTAAAAAGGACCGATGTTATAGAAAAATGGTGTGCAACAGCCCTAATTCTGAAGAACTAATGGCGCCCCAAATGTTCAAATTGTCAAATGCCAAAATTAATACAAAACAATAGTCATTTTAAATATTGCTTTGCGTCAAAATATTAGCTCCATTAAAGTTTTTCGTGTTTGACCAACGAACCGTTGATTTTAAAATGCAATTGAAATAGCATTTGATATGATTGCTGAATATTTTGAATTCATGAAAAATTTAACTGTTGCTGCGGAAGTTTATGCTGCGTGGTATAGAGAAAAGGATCGTTACGAGAAAATAGTTTTTGTGGGATTGGCGCGACGTCTACGAATTACCGCCTTTCCTAGACGTCGTAGGGGCCGAACTGAAGAAAATATCATAAACATACTAGCGTATACAGAATTTAATTTTCATGGAAATACTGGAAATATTTCTAACGACTTAGTGATTACCCCGGCTACCGTCGAACGAATTTTAAATGACCATAAGTAGGTACCTACAAAACATAATGCCCTGAATTATATATCTTGTGTTATTAATATCGTTTAAGAAAAAAAAATTGTTTCATATTAGGCTACGCCCATACCATGAAATCTCCATCGATTTGGACAGAAGGCTTTATTATTGCCATTGGTCGCTAACTATGGAAGCTTAAAATCCTAGACTATTATCAAATACAATATGGACAGATGAGGCTTTTAACAGCGATGGGCACGTGAATTTGCATAACATGCATTACTAGTCGCAAACCAATCCTCATTGGATGAAAGAGGTGCAACATCAACGCAGGTGGCGCGTAAACGTTTGGTGCGATATATTGGGAGGAATAATCATTGAGCCATTCATATGTAATGAAAAAATGACCGGTGAAATTTACCTCAATTTTCTGACCAACGAATTGCCAGTTCTTTTAGAAAACGTGCCGTTAGAAACACACCAAAACATGTTTTTCAGCATGATGAGTGTCCAGCTCATTTTTCGGCAAATTTTGGACAGATGGATAGTATAGGGCAATATTTATCTTTTTGGATTTATTAATAGAGTATTTTTGTATTAAACGTATACAAAACTAAACGTTTCAACATCTTTAACAATTTTGAAAGAATTATTACTACTGATGAAGGTAACTGTAAATGTTATCGGAACGTTTAGTTTTGTATACGTTTAATACAAAATACGCCCTTAATAAACCCAAAAGGATAAGTATTTTAAATATGTTTAATAATGGTGAATATTGAAATATTGTTTATTTAACCAAACCAACTACCAGGGAGAATATGGTAGAGCGAATAAGGAACGCCATTCGCCGTATTCCAATGACAGAAGTAGAGGCTCTTTTCCGTTTACGCGTGAGAGATTAAAGCTCTGTATTGAGCAGAACGAGCGACAATTTGAACATTTGGGGCGTCATTAGTTCTTTAGACTGTTGCACACCATTCTTTTATAACATCGACCACTTTCACGGCCACAGATAATATAAAAAGAAAATTCTTAATGCTACATAATAATTTAAAAAATAAATTTTATTATCGGATCTAAATTAAACATACGCCTTCTAGGGGATATTCAACATACTAGGTTTTGTTCCTATTCTGACAATTGTTGAATAATTAATAAACTTTAATAATTAATGACAGTTAAACGTGTTCTCTAATTCTGTTATTGTAAAATGTATTTTTACATTTATTTTATCCATATCTTTGTAACGAAAGAAGATATCGACTAGCGGTTTTCACCAATTTCTGTATTTTTTCACGATCTTTTTCTTTTGTTAAGAATAATTATACCTTTACGTTTAAAATGTTTGAGAAAGTTGTAAAAGTTTACGGGTTCGTCACAAAACGCCATCTAAATTTACGGGTTCGTCACAAAACGCCATCTATCGACTAGAAAAACAACTAAACCGACAATGTTAATATTTTATTAGAAGCAGCCGAAAAGCCTCGCGCAAACGAGACTCAGTTTATAAAAATCGGTTGAGTTAAAAAGAAGTTATGACATTTTTTTCAAGTAAACATTTAGCTCTCCCCCCTTCCCCTATTTAACATGATAGAGAAAAATGCTAAAAAATGAAACTGATTCTGAGAGTATGTAGTTTATAAGAAAACTATTTTGAACACATCTTGATAATTCCGATTTAAGATAAAAAGCCGATTTTCTAATTTGGTGTTCGTGTACGGCCCCTAACGGCCATCGTAGGAACTTGAAAGTAATTTCCAGCAATTTCTCTCTGTCACGTTTGCTATCAATATTTTTTTCCCGAAATTGTGCGATGCGTAACTTCTCGTATACAGCGGCCTCATTTATAATGGACCACCCGGTACACATTAAAGCCGTAATATGATATTTATGAGTTATTCAATCATTTGGACATGGTATGTTTCCTTTTTTTCCTTGCACACACATTCCCATTTTTTAATTTGAAGCTTATATTTTTAATCAGTTTTCCGTCCTCCACAAATAATATGACAAATTGATATATTTTTAGAACGAAACTTTTATCAGGTTTCATCTGATACCTATGACGGTTTCTAAAAAAAATATTTGCTCAGTATTTAAGTAGTATTGACCCTGTAACTAAAAATATTGTTTAGAAATAATACAATAATAAAATGTGTGGTTGAGGTTATCTTTTACGTCATACAATTAAGCCATGTTGTCTGCTTATCTTCTCCATCATGTAATTATTATTGAAGACAGATTTTGGCAAATTTCAATACCACTATACAAAACAGAAGTTGGAATTAAATGTAGATGTGTGTAATAGACGTAAATAAATCTTATGGTTATTTTTCGAAAACTTATAAATAGATCCTAATTAACTATGAAAACGGATACGGTACGAGATGAGAGATAACCTTAAAAGTATTTTGAATAAATACTACTATACCATAAACGACTGGTATAAAAAACACAACAATTTATCGTACACTTTCAAAATCTAATTTGATTAATACGAAAGCCAGAAAATTTTTAAGTACGAAATTAAACACGAAAATATGCCGATTCCAACAATTAATCGATTAATTAAGCATGTAATGATGCTAAGAATTTGCAAAAAACACGTAGGTCATCTGTTCTTAATACTTGAGAACAGGGAAACATGTCGAAGTTTGCTCAAAATAAAGTTGAACTGTTTAAATTAGTTGTCAGTTATGTGGATTCATTAGGTATATTTTAGATAGGTATAAATAGAAAACTTGAAGAAGCAAAACACATCAAAAGACACAGAAAAACAACTTGAGAATAATGCGAAAAAATACGTCGAATTGTCCGAGTTATTGTGATGTAAAGATCCCAGTATCCTTACGTAAATCCTTAATTTAATTATTTAACTTAACCATTTATTTTTGCTTCAAAATTCCTATTCATTACAATAATTAATTTTTCCCCCTTTTCCCATAGTAAGAAATCATTTTTAGATTTAGACGCAAGGTATCCCCACCACAATACCACCCACATTATATTATGCAATCACGCATAGGTGAAATTAATTACTCGGATGTATGCCCAGCGTAAACTCTTTTCATTTAGGTTTTTGCCTGAAAAATATTGAAAATTCATCTGGGGATGTTCGCAAGGTGAAATGCCTGTGCAGATATTTTCCTACCTTGCTTGTCTGGAATGTGTATGGCTGTTTTGTCTAGCATCCTTCTAATTAACCAAAGGGTGTATTCCCGTTTGATTAATTAACCTGCCCCGCCGCCACATACCTAACATATACACAGACCAGCTGGAAGACCATCCAGACCTTTGCAGACAGACAAACGCATAATAATCTCCAAAAAGTCCCGTTTCGGTAAGGATAATCCTGTTAAAAATAGATATTTCCTTGATCGTAAATAAATCCTCAATTCCAGTCGTTAAACACTAAAATTATATTTTCGTGTCCAGACAAATAATTAAACAGTCACAGTCCTTTGTACAAGTCTTCTGCGTTTCGTATCCAGAATACTTAATAAAAGTATTAAAACCCGCTTCCTGGAGGGATAAATAAATTCCAATAACTTAAGCTGATTTCGATAAGCCTTGAAAATTAGTATTTCATTACCCATTTGAAGCCTGCCAAAATTTTAACCATCACCACAAATAACGTTTAATACCACGCGATCCGCCACCAGGCAGAATCACGAATTTTATTTTTAAACCATCTGTCCGGTCTAATTATCAAAAGTATTCCCCTTCATTTATATTTTCTCTAAAGCGAACAAAATAAATCGTAATTGTACATAAAATATAAGCCTCTATTATCCGTCAAGAGGAAATAAAGCGTCAATGTCCTTGTAAATCACCATTATTTTTGTTATCAGTCCCATATTGTGTCCTTCCAGGAATAAATTTGTATTTAGTTCTTCGTAACTTTCAGATGTCAACTACTTAGTCTTATTCCTTCAAGAATAAAAAAATACTGTTTTTTTAAGATTCTGATTTCCTGTCGAGTTTCTTAACCCCCATTTTGCGTAAATAATTTAATTAGCAAAGTGTATAAAGAGTATTAAGGAATTAATTATCAAACAACAAAAAAATATCAAAGTGTCAATAATTTTCGAGGATTACTCGTATTTCTTTGATTACTACTTATCACATCCAGAGAGGCTAAAACCACGTCAGAGACTTCAAAGATCGTTTGTGCGCCCAACCCGCCAGATCCAGTGAAGGTAGACGCCGTCTGATCGCCCTTCCTTTTTTTTTTGTGTAGGTGTTCTTTTTTAGAATTTATAGTCCAATACAAAGTATTTGAGTTATTTTGATTAGAAATAAATAACAGTTAAAACAAGTTCGTGTGTTTGTCAAAATCAGGTAGTTGTCACAAGAATTTTCCGAACTTTACCCTCCTCTAATGGAGCTACATCTGGAAAAAATTCAAATGCAAAGTCAATGATAACGTGCCAGTAAATTAGAGTTATTACACTGCCGATAAAAATAGTGTCGCGAATGATGTGAAATAAGTGTAAAGTCATTATATTTAGAATTTACATCAGTTCTACATACATAAAGACAAAATTTACATTGGGATTTGTATCTCGATAGCGCAGTTGGTTAGCGCGGCACTCTAGCAAAGTACAGGTCGTAGGTTCAAATCCTGCTCGAGGTAAACTTTTTATTTATGCATTTAATAACATTAATAATAATTTTTAATTACATATTTACTTTTGAACTTATTTATTCATAACAAAACTTATAATAATTTAAGTTTAAAGTCAAATTTGAAAATCTTGGTATGGGTCGTTATTAAAGAAATGGTTATTTATACAACTAGAGAATAAGTGTTGTTGCTCCAACGCGAGATCACTGTTTGACAATTGAACGAGAGTTGAAAAAACACTCTCTTCTCGTGTTTTACTAAAAAAAATTTAAACTACAATTAAAACTATCGTAAAATTATGGTAATGCACTAATATAGTTCCCTACACAACTTGACGTGTATGAAGTAAGTAACGTATACCTTTTTAAGGTTAGCTTTCATTCATTTCGTTTTTATGGTTTTGTCTGTGTCTGCCTGTGTCTGTGCCTGTGTGTGGGTTTATGCGTGCGTGTGTTCGTGTGGGTGCGCGGGAGCGCGTGTTTGCGTAAGTGAGCGTGTTTGTGTGTGCGTGCGTGCGAGCGCCCCCGAGTGTGTGCGCGCGTGTGTGGTTTTCTTGTAGAAGCTGCGCCTGCTAAATTAGCGGAAAGGTGGTAAGACTTGGAAGTAGCCCCACAGGTAACCTCCCACAAGCGCCTGTTCAAAATCATGAAAGACGTAACATTTAAACGTTTCGCCAAAATTTCAAGGATACGTGGAACGTCAGAAGTTCTTTTTAATCACTTACTTTCTTAATTTTTTGTGATGTGAAAACCAGCAATCAGATTTGTTATAATTCGATCACTATCATCCTGCTTCATATACAAAACCAGGTCTGTGCGTGTGTTTGCGTGTGTGTGTGTGTGTTGTGTGTGTGTGTGTGTGTGTGTGTGTGTGTGTGTGTGTGTGTGTCCGCGCGTCCTTGTATGTGTGTGTGTGTGTGTCAGTGTGTCCGTGCATGCATGTGTGTGTCCGTGTTCACGTGTGTGCATGCCTGCGTACGTGTTAAGTCTCTATAGTCTCTCTTCATATACCAAACCACAAACGACAAATCCTACAAACTAAACGTGCTGCTTCCTGGTAAAAGTTGTTTTCCATAGAAGTTCTTGTGTTTGTGTAAGTTTTAATTCGATTGTTATTGTTTATTCCACCCTATTTTCATTGAATATTGGGAGATAAAAGAATAAGTTCCGGTTCAAGATGCTCCAACATTGCAGAGTTCAAAATATACAAAAACCTTACCAATAGAAATTTACAGAAGCTGGTTTATAAGGGGAAATTTTCACGTAGGACCTGTGCTTAGGAAAATGTTTTTACCTTCCAACTTACATATACATATGTAGGTATAGAAGGTTATGCAATCGACCTTTGTCACTACCGATAAATCAATTTAGCTCATTTTACGACGTTTAGCCAAGTTTTGCCAAGATGACCATGTTTGTGTGTGTAGATGTAGGTATGTTAACATGCACGATAACACCATAACTCCAGAACGACAACATGTACGTACTTAAAATCTTGTATTTAAGCTTGTTTTCATTTCTTCTGGAGCTAATTAGATTTTGGAAGAAATTCAACGGGGGAGAGGGGAGTTGATTAGGAGCTGTTTTGTACTTTTATCAAAAAAAAACAGCAGTATATTTCAAAGATGTGAAAATACCAATATATAGACCTTTTATGTTTGTATGTTTTGTAACTGTGGTTTCACATTAGTTGAGCTGGTCGGCCTATTTCCACAGTTTTTGCTTTTTGAGTGCGACGTGTCGGAAGTGGACTCTGCTTCCATCGTCAGGCGAGGACTGTTTTCGTACTTGAGTCGAATTCGTATGTTATGATTTTTCCCAACCACTTTACTCTCAGATTCGAACTTGGTACCTTTCACTTACAAGTCTGACACCTTTATCGCTGAGCCACTGAGTAATCCAATATATATTTTTTAGAACTATATATATATATATATATATAACTTTTTTGTGGTCGCACAGTAGTTCATTATTTCCACACTAGCTTGGGTTATTGGATACATCGCACTAGCAGAAAATCCAATAAGCCAAGCTAGTGTGGAAATGAAACCCATATGGATTCCAATAATGCGCGAGAGCTTAATCGCAATACACCTGCGCAATAAGTTATGGCGCAACATGCACAATGAATTACTGCGCAAGCACGAAAAAGTTTAATATATATTGGATTACTCAGTGGTTCGGCGGTAAAGATGCCAGATTTGTAAGTAAAAGGTGCCAAGTTCGAATCTGAGAGTAGTCAAGTACTTGGGAAAAAATCGTAACATATGAATTCGACTCAAACGCGAAAAACAATCCTTCTCAGGACTAAGCCTGATGACAGAGGCAGAGTTCGCTTCCGAAACGGAAAACGCAAAAACGGTAAAAATATGCCGATCAACTCAACTAATATAGACCTTAATTATATAGATTAATTATGTTCTACGCAAGTTTTTGATACGACGCGTAATTTAGCGGCAAAAAAATTCCTAAGGTAGAATTTAAGTGTTTTCAATATCTGAATAATGGTTAATTTTTAAGCAAATGTGTAGACATATGTTTCAAGAAAATTTAATTTTACATAACTTTTCTTTATACATTTTTTTAATGTAAAGCGAAATAAATGTAAAAATACGATTCAAAACGCTTAAGCTGTATTATTGATATTTTTATACAAGCGGGCGGATTTGGAATTTTTTTAATTTAGTATCTAGATGTCTATTAACCTCTATCTGACATGAAGTTTTAAACGTCTGTTTGACCATTGGGTATACATTATACTCAATGGTTTGAGGTAGATTATTGATTTTGTTTTTACAATACTGCCGATTTTGGTAAACTTATTACAAAAGAGATTGCATAATTATCCAAAAAAAAATTGTAATTAAAATTATTTCATTTTGTAGGTTGGAAGGTAAGGTTGTTGTGCTTCACCAGATATTCGAATAAAGTATGCAATGCAAGCGTTAACGTAGTCTGATAAGCTTTTACTATCTTGATCTTGACCTACTACTCCGTTTAAAGTTACGATTTGCAACTAAAATTCTTGGACTTACTTTACTTTTGTCTTCCTGAATAACTGGAAAAGTAAGTTATTGCGAGCATAATAAAATCAATTCAAAAAAACCTTTGAATATTAACTTCACCGGCTTTACACACACCAAAAACTAATATTAATGACAGTTTAACGGTTTGTTTGTTTGTTAATTTGAGTAGTTTCAGTGGGAATGAATGTCACCGTTATCATACTGTTAATGAAAGCCTTTAGTTTTGGAACGTTTAATGCAATTGTTGCTGTACATAGGATGACGATACATTTGAGCATAATTTATTATAGCTGTACCACAACTACGGCCTTGAAGCTATGTTTGCGTGCTTATTTTGCACGTGAGAAATTTCATTAACGAAGTTTATGTTTTGATAACATTTATACATATTTCACCTTCATATATATAACGCCATACTTAAATCACATAAATAAAGTGACCAAAATAATCATTACAGAGCCTTTTAGCGGGATAAAAACAACATTGTAGCACCACTCCCCATTTAATTTATCGTAAGCTGTGTTAATTATTAATAACATGCAACATTCCCATTATCATAATCATACAAAAAATGTAGAAAAAAAACAATTTAGCACAAATTAAGAGGACGTAAACTTAGTATTGATATCACCTCAACGTATAGTAATCTGGTGATATACTCAAGAGGATGGTACACGCAAATATGAGGAAACAACTTTGTCTACCAACATTGTTAGCATTTAAATACTTTTAACGGTATTTAGCACACGTAAAATATCCAGTACCAATAGTGTAGGTAGGTGTAGATAATTCTAACGGCTCTTTTGCTTTATTTGATTTTATAATATCCTGTACTTAATGTAATCAATCATTCAGAATGATGTAAGAATATTTTTTGAAATTGTGTTAACAAATATATGAGCAGGGGTTATCTGTTTAATAAACCGAGACTAACCTTGTTTAATATTATCGTTTCGAACGTGCCCATATTATGTGTTCAGGATATCTTCCCAGGATGAATCATTCGGCAATAAATAACATTTAAATAAGTGAACCCGAAAACTTGTGCACAACAGTATCATATAGCTACCTAATAAAGTCCAATATACACATGTACATATGCTAGAAGTAGGTGCGATGAGTGTTTGTGGGCTTAGTTGGGTAAGGATAAGTGTTACGTCACAAATCTTATAACAAGAAAGGAAAAAATTACTCCCACTTTATTAAACCACAACGTATGTTGATCATCCTATACCTTAAATAGATTTTGAAGACATTCACGGACTTTTAAGGAAACAATGTCTTAGTTTATGAATCTGCAATAGTCATAAAAAACTAAAAGTTATTACCAACGATTTTATTATGCAGACTCATTATATTTCTTCTTTTTGCTTCGCAATCAGCAATTTACTCTTAATTTCAAACGTTAAATAACATTGTGCAAATATGGTTGTCTTGTAAGAAATATTTAAGTAAATAATTAATAATAATTTAAAAACAAAATTTTTTAGATATTTGTGTATATCTGCTGGAGTCTCATAAACAAATAGTTAATATTTATCTAAGTTTATTTAGCAGATAACGTGACATTACTTTTACTACAAGAATTTGTGACTTTACTAGATAATGGAATAAGTAGAATAGATTTTTTTAAATATATTCTACAATAAAAGTTCTTTGAATTTAACTTTAGTTTTGATTTGGATGTTTTACATTATTCAGTGCAGTGTACCGGGTGGGCAAATTCGATTAACACTTTAATATGAGGCCAATATTTATCCAATTCGGCTCCGCAAAACCAAACTTCGTCAATTAGTGTTAAAAAATCTTCATCGCGCTTATATAACTTTAAAAGAGCAAAGATATCAACTTAACGGTTTGTACGTTTTTTCTAGCAAATGGAATCTACTTTTCGAATACGATGTCAAAAATACACCGTGTGATTTAAATTTTCGGAGTAAAATGAAAAAAACTGATATTATAACAAATTGTGCGCTCTATCACTTTTATTAGGAACTATTGTGTAACAATGAGACCGGCAATTTAAAATACCTACATTTGTCCTTCAAACAAGCCTTCTTTTACTAAAATTGAATAAGTGGTTTAGAATTTACAGCAATTTTAATGATTACACAATAGCTTCCCCTACTCTTATTATGGTCGGTACGCCAATGAAGCTTAAACCAAAATTATGTAAATTGTCTAGACTTTCTAACGATAGATCTTTAATCCTATATAAAGGTATCTCTTTATGTAGGAGTTTTGGGAGAAATTTCGGATTTTATTGTTTAATTTTTAAATGCGCCCCCTAACGGTGAAATACGGAACTTGAAAATAGTTCCCAACATTTTCTGATGGCCACATTCATAATAACATTTTTTCCCCATTGTTGTCAGATTGACAGGTCCTGAGACACAGCTGCTTTCCCACCCGGTACACATTTGTTAACTTAGGTTACAACAAAGATAATCATATAGAATTCTTTCAACCAATAGTAAACAACAACGTAGAAAGAACTGTTTAGTTTGAATTTAAAATGTAATTTTTTATTTGAAATTGTAACATGTATATTATCTTCTTATTTAAGTGGTCGAAAAATGTCAGTGGTAATACCACTAGCAGAATGATTATTGTGATAATTCAGACGATTTATTAGCTAAACCAAACTTATGTTGAATGCAAATATCGTTGCGCAGCCTACCTAAACTGAGTTTGCTAGTAAAAGTGTGAATGTAAAATGGCCATCCTACGAGTGGTATTTTGCAAGATTATTGCATGCATATGGTACTGAAACACAATAATGTTTATTAACCAAATTAAGAAATGAAAATATAAACAACATAAATTAATTACTTAATTTGTTGAAAGGATCGTAACAGGGGTTTGTCATGTTGAAAACATTGTTTTTTCACCCAATGCTTGCCGCAAAAAAACCACATTACATCTTACTTATGACTGGTTCTTAACTTGTATGAATGAAATAGTCAAATATATTTAATGTAGGTAACTCCACTTTCAGCTCACATAATGGTTACTTAATTTTTTCAACGAATCTATAGACACAGCACAACGTCCACTGGTTTGATATTTTGAATATCGTACCAACCAAAAGATTTCATAACCACAAGTTTAGGTATAAATTTTAGAATCGAGATTCTAGCTACAATGTCTACGTGCATTAGTTACAACGTCCACTATTTGTTCCTTTAGATACATAGCCGATGTCCATCTTTGGCCAGAACTCCCATGCACGTTGATCATAACCTCCACCGGGTTAAAGTCTTTATGATTACTTAGGTTACAATTTATTTTAATCATAACTTAGCAACTAAAATGATGGTTTAAACAAAAAAATGAAAATGTCGACCAAGTTCTAGAAGTGGGAGAAAATTCCCTTGCTAGTTGATTATCATGGGTAAGTATTTATACGTCGTAATAATGTCAATACCTTACGCCACCAATATAACACAATAAGTATGACGATCTAAATTACCACCATTGCGACCTCGTTTGACAAAATAAGTATTAATAGTGAAGGTTTAGTGTGTGATTTTTTGTTTTTATAGCCTTAATACTTCTTGCATCATGTTCATGCTGCACCATATGGTAAATACATATTCGAATGTTAAGACTAAATTACCGTAGCGTGTCCAAATTGACTTTGACGCTTGAAGATCATCTGACCGAGACCAAAACAGAAGGTACACTCAGAAAGAAACAATGAATGGGATGTTTGAGACAACAAAAATTATGTTATGGTCTAATAGTAGAGCAGTACTTAATAGAGATTCATTCAAAAATTCCTATTTCTCAAACACCGCTTTTAATAAGCTTGGCAGGTTTAAAACAATGTCAAGCTTTCCAATGCAACTACTAATAACATGAATTTTGTTCAATCATTTTCTATTGCTTAGTATTACATAGTACCTAAGGGTGGTAAGTAGCCTAGTGCGCACAAGTGCATTATTACGATCACGAGCGAGCGAGTGTCGTAATTTAAACGAGTTCGTAATAGCCCCCCCCCCCCCCCCGTTGTGCACTATGCTTTGTCTGCTCCAATAGAAAGTTTTTTTATTACCATTGTACGTTTTATAAATGTACCTAATTTGATAATAAACGATCATATAAAAAATAAATTACTGTATAAATGTGTAACAGGATTTTTATGGTTCATGTCAATTCCCACGTTAAAAGTTAGAGCCAAAACTGGAATGAAAAAATTAGAACTAGTGACGCTACTGGTTTTGTTGGTTACTTTGAAAGTAAACAAATTAACCCCATTTTATTTATGGTGAATTTAATTTTATTTTATTAACAGAAGTTATTGTTTTAAAGTAATGTTAAACTTAAAAGTACTTACTTAAACCTGTGCATTTTTTGCAATTTACGATTTAACAGTGAAGGAAACGGCATAGATACAAGAACTTTACCTTATTGCTTGCAATATTGTTCAATTTATAAATTGTTTAATTTAATATCTCTTCACCGTGCCAGAAAGGAATGGACAGTAAAAAACGTTGATTTGAGTGTTGCATGATAAAACTAAAATAGATTGGTTGATGTTTTACAATTTTAACGTGCAAAAATGATAACAAATTCTTGTTTATTAAAACCCTTGGTTAAAACTTTAATTTCAGTTGTACCCATTTCGACATTCGCATTTGGCTATAAGATGCTCTGCACAAAAAGCCAGAATCCTTTACAAAAAAAATTTTAATTAATTATTTGTTAATTAGACATTTTTAGTTAAATTGCAGAAATCCCAAATAATGAATCTTTATCCTCTCCGACGTTGTTCCAAAAATATTGATAATTTTGCTACGTCAGAGTCCCCTCCAGTCTAACAACCAATCTCTGAATTATCATCACAGCCAGAAGCCGTCCCCGCTTTCCGCAGACTTGAATAAAACGGCGACCCACGCTTTTTTATCACCATTCTCCGTTTAATTAACATAGCTCCGTCCGTCTGAAATTACTTCCGTCCACCTGGGCCCACTGCTACTTAAATCTGTGGTCACCTGCATGTAAGTTTTATTGCACAACCTTACACATACACTTGTGGACGACGCCACGCCGGGTGTTCATTCCCGACATAGCCTTTCACTTACATCGTCGGACAGAAAGGCTGCCTGCCTAAGTTCTACCGACTCCCACGGTATCGCGCAACGGGCCGCCAGCCCAGAATCTATTAAGTGATACTCAACACATATTTTACACCACTCACACTAATACGCTCCCCCAGGCTACCTAAAGGACGTGCAGGGAGTCTCCGAGTTGGAAGTAACAAGCCGCCCACAATTAGAGCTTTAGTTCCGTCGCCCCGCTCCGTAAACTACGATAGCAGCTGCAAACATTACGTAAAACGAGTGAGTATTAAACTTCTATCTCACTGAACGTAATTACCAGTTTACAATTAGTTTTTAAAGTTTACTTCTTATCTGAAGTCCTGAAACCATATTCGTTCTTGCTTACCCATCGCAAGATAGTAATTTTACTTCCTAACGGAAGTCCTGAACCTGTATCTGAACTAAATCGCAAGTCGCGATAACCCAGAGCGAAGGGAATAATCCTTTCATTTCAGAGGATAAAATAAACCCTGTATTAAAACATTCGTCAAATAGCGATACACGTAAAACGTTCATTTATCCTACCAGCTTGTATATTAAACAGTCGTGTAAACTGAAAGTTCCTGAAGGTTTAAATATCCTACAGCCCCTCCCAGAGTTAAAGATAGTCACCAAGTAGCTGCCCGATCGCTACCACACCCAGCCTGAACGGCGTATCCAAGCTGTGAACGAATTACTCGTTTCTGACTGTATATACAATAGAATATTTAGTATTCAATTTCCCGTGTGTAAATAAGTCCAACTAGTTACGAAACATAACTAGGACATATTCTAATTACCCGTAATTAACGTTAAAAAGACTACCGTTAGTTAATAACCCCTTATAAATATTAATTAGATACGTTATAATTCCTTTCGTAAAAATTTCTATCTATATTATGAAGAATTGTAGAAACACAATCCTTTTATGTCCCTTTAAATTTATTGATTTTCTGAGTGACCTAGAAGCAGACATATTAAAACCATTCACCTCTTTCTTATCGCTTTGAAAATATTTCCAACTCGAAATTACGTTATAATAATGGCATACAGCCAGATACCATCCGTCGTTTTCTACCAGACAGGAACGGTCTTAACATATTCTTGTATTTTTATTTAATTTTCCTTTTGTTTTCTTTCTATATTCACTTTATACAGGAAATTAAGATCATTTTCCTTATGTAGTGTTTCTGTCAATATTGTCGTCAAATTTCGAACTCATCTTAGATTTATTCAATGTTGGAATTGGATTACAATATTGGTTCTTCTTATCTGTATTAGAAGTCGTTATTTTAATCATCCCTTGAGACAACCTTTTTCTGTAAAAGGTCGACATACTCCAATTTGCACAATTTGTTACATATCCGTTTCATTCACTTGTATTATATTTATGTAAGATTTGTTTAATGGACCCTTTAGTTTTATCAAATCACATTTATTTCCTTTCAATGAGATATACAACTTTTCTAATTCATATTTGAGTTTTGCAAATTTTAGATTAGATATGTTAATTTTAAGCATTCTAGAAGAATGTTATTGTTTATATTATATACATAAGACAAAAGTTCAAACATATCCACACTATGACGTCGTCAACGTCGATACTGTTAATTATTTAACTTAAATTGAATAATTATAATTTTTTTGTAAATTTTTACATAGGTTTTAGAATTCTCCGGAACACGCCTTTACCTCGCTGCGATTCTGTTATATGTCATCTCCCCACCTATATCGGCTCAATGGTTATATATGATTTTTTTATTTTTTCTAGCTTATATAAAATCAGTTATATTAAATAGATAACATTTCCATTAAAAATTATTATTAATTTTCTTAACAACATAAATAAAAAGTTTACCTCGAGTAGGATTTGAACCTACGACCTGTACTTTGCTAGAGTACCGCGCTAACCAACTGCGCCATCGAGATTCAAGCCCCAATCGATGTAAATTTTGTCTTTATGTATGTAGAAGTGATGTAAATTCTAAATATAATGAGATTACAATCAAATTACTTATATTAATGGAATGTGAGCCTGCAATATCGCAAGGATTCACACGTACCAAAGCAACTGGACTAATATTAAATTATTATAAGTTTTTGTTATGAACGAATAAGTTCAAAAGTAAATATGTATTTAAAAATTATTATTACTTTTATTAAATACATAAATAAAAAGTTTACCTCGAGTAGGATTTGAACCTACGACCTGTACTTTGCTAGAGTACCGCGCTAACCAACTGCGCTATCTAAAACTTATAATAACATTTCCATTGTTTAAGAATATTTTATAATTAACAACCATTACCATAAATATGTAATCTTCAAAGCAACATATATCAAAAAGATATTTGTTAATTCGTTTCGCTCTTAAAATTTCCGTTTGTAGTCATTCATACGAATTATTATAATAGCGCAGCAGGCGGACGGACGGACCGACATACTTTACAAATAGTGTAAAGAACCTTCTCTCCTTAAAAATAAAACAAAAACTCAATTGAATATTTTAGATTTAAAAAAATCTACTGGTTAATGAAGATTTTGGTAACATTACCATTGTTACAAAGTCAAAACGTAGTATACGTATTTAGTCAGTATCAAAATCCCATGTACGTTCCTTTAATCGTAGGTGACCAAATGTTTTGTCCTTCATTCAAGTGATTAAAACATATCTCCTCGCAACTGGGCGCAAAATTTAATTACATGAATCTTAGTAATATTGTATTAACTTGATTCTAACTTAAAATCTAATACACGCCAGTTATTCATTTTATGAACTATAGTATATAACTAACAAGGTTAGAAAATCACAAATGTATCACAAACCTTTGAAAAGGAATAGTTAACAGATTTTTTAATATTGTGTTTTATATAAATTGTCTTGCAACATAAGGAAAATGTAAAATTCTTCATAACGTAAAGCTATATCAACTATTATTTAGCTTGGCAGGATATACATTTCTGATAATTTATATTTGTGGGAAAATATCACAAAAATTATTTTTTATTTTAATTATACGTAATACATTCTTAAATAGGCACAAAATGTTTACATTAATTTTATATTAAAATTAAGTAGACATCTAGCGATATTTTGGAGAAAGAGAAAATTTTGACGGATTTCTAAAAACTAAGATTAAACTACTTTTATAGCCTGTTCAGAATATTTTTTCTGTCATAAAGTCTGATAACTTGAAATGAGATAAACACGCAAATGTAATAACAAATACATTAGCTATTCTCACGTTAAATGCCATTAGCAAAACAATCCCATGCCTGTTAGTAGAACAGGGACAGACACCCGAACGCAAGCTTGGATTTTGGTGGGAGGTGTTAGCCCCGCTCATTTTTAAGCACCTTTCGATCATCTTTTCAATGTCATTTCTGACCCCTATTCAGTACCGTTCCGGCATCCGATAGCGAAATTTTCGCCCTCATTTAATGCCCCTCAGTCTCAGTAGGTAGGCAACCCGCATGCGCCTTTCCTCGCCAGCCAGCTTCCGATTTGATTCGTTCCTCATCTTCACCCCCACTCCTCTTCCTGTACCAGTCTGTTTATGATTGACCCCAACTTTTCCCCCACCCGTGCAGACCCAACCACCTAGCTAGCGTCCCATTTCTTACATCCGGAACTCTGTCCTGGCGCCATTTCGGTCATAAGGGGACTGGGAGGCCAAAACGGTACTCAATAGGGATTGAAAAGATGGTAGAAAAACGGGACATGGCCGATGTGTCCCGTATTTTAACAATTTGTGTTAGAAATTTTTCTTTTATTTATGTAAATTTACAGATCTATATGATCTATGTACTTGTCAGTAAGTGGATTTATAGAGATTATAGACATAATTACCGTTATCTTTAAGAGTAATAGAAAAATATCACGTGCTATTATTTGGTAGAAGTTAAAGTGCCAGATTTTTATGTGATATGAGTATTCATATATAAGATTATTTAAAAGAATGTGCGCGCTCCGGATTTTGGTAAATTTTGCGCCGCTTTATAATAAAAAGGTGTAAGCTGATATTAATGGTATTGGGAGCAGAACAATGGAAATTGAGAATGTGGCCAAAGGACGCTGGATAACGTTATCTTCTTTGAGTTGCTTTGAATATTAATATGCTTGTTCATGATAATGTTTGGTGTAATTTAAAATTTCAATCAATGTTGCAGTAGAAATTCCGATGCAACAAAGTCAGTTTTTGATTTTATTGAATTTTGAAGTCGGAATTTCGTACATACAGTAGATAATATTTTTTTATTATTGTTGTTTGCATATATGTTTTGGTGTTCCTTACGCAAGAAGAAGTAATTGATACTACTTGTTCTTGACATTCTAGACTGCTGATGAATATGTGGCGCAGCAATATTTCTTTTAGATGTTAGATTTTGTTTTACATAAATTGATTCTGTTTACGCCCTGCTCTATGGGGAATGTTTCATTAATTGTACTTTATATACATTTTTTATACTGTTCTATTAATCATAATATAGTTATTTGTAGTGTAATTTTTGGGCATTTATTTACCTTCACCAAATTAAAAGCACGTTGAATTTATTTCGTTAAATTTTAAAATTACCTAAATCGAAGACATTACCATTCAGAAATGTAAAGTAAGTTTTGTTGAATTGTTTTTATGAATTATGTGACGTTTGATTAAATTACAGACATTTTTAAATATTCGATCGCGTTTTATTTATTCTTGCTGTGACGAATATTCATATTCAATTGAACAATTAACTACCGTGTTGACCAGTTATCATTTTTTGTTAACTTTAAGTAAATAATTTTACGCGGAAGTTTATGCCGAAGTTACATGATGAACTTTGAGCATTAGTTTTCGCTATTTTTTGCGGATTTTAAAAGAAACTTTGCGTAGGTATTTTTGAAATAGAATTTCAGGTAAATGCGTGTTTTCTCTTCGAGTGAGCATTATGGTTTCCTGTTATTTTAAGATCTAGTTCATAGCGTTTTTCCCGCTATAAATCTATTTAACAGGTGGCACCTTAGTGATGCATTCTTACTGATTGTAACTTTGTTCAGTTGTGTCGAGTGCTCTTTTGTATTG
>JARFJB010000754.1:1340000-1592500 GCA_036346205.1 Vesta saturnalis
CTTTATGATAAAGTGAAATAGTTATACCGCCCTACAAAGAAAAAAAAATTTAAAAATAAAAAATAATTTTATATTCAAAGCCGCATTCTACATGGCAAACTTTTTTTTATGACCTTAAAGTCTTCGATGATGACGCTTCGACCACCGAGTAATAATAAAACATTTTTTACCCAACTTTTATTACACTCTTTTTGCAAAAATGTGTTAAAGGTTATTGAAATTATTATTAAGCAAATTATATTGATCCAGAGAAGGACATAAAAAATAATTACCATTCGTTAACGATATGTGCTTATATTAACATTCTAAATTCTGTATTCAATTGCATAAATGCGGATGTACAGTTATCACCGTTAAAACTTTATTTCTTCTTCAGATGTAATCATAAACATCAAAGATGTGCAAGTAAGAAAAGATAAACCAAAGAATGTGGTAGTATAGTTGATTCCTTTTAATGCTTAAATCCATTCAAGGAATTATTTCTCAATAAATAGGTTAGAGACCTCTTAGTACTTTACTTCTTCAATACATCAAATAAACTCTTTTTAAAGTAAGAAAGAGTGACCTCTTGTGCTGTAATGCGCCTGTATTTTGAAATAATTTTTTGATATTAAAAAAAACTAAACTAAAGCTTACATTAGGTTTGGTAGTGTAATACTAGGACTATACCAAATATGGATACTGGATTGCATTTACTTACTGGATTAGTTAGGTTATCTTGATACTTTTGTTAGCAAAAATACTACAATAAGTGGGCTTGTTCACAAAATAAGTTGACTGTCCACGCACATATGTTACAATTATTTCTTTAAATACATGAAGACGTGCCTTGAATTAATTTCTAAAGTCAATGAACGGTAGCTATACTTACATTCTACTTTTGGCACTATGGCAGTTACGCTGCCTTACATAATAGGTCAAGAATGTATTTTTTTCCGCCTGTTATACATTATTCAACGCTAACTCGGTCAATATGCAACAAGTCATAACTGTTATTTCTAGCAAGTACATTTGCAATATTAATTAGGTAATTTTATTACATTAATTCAAATCCATCTACCTGAGCAGTGCGAGAAATCTATTACTTTTCATATTTGAACGAAAGTAATTTAAAAGCTTGGTTTATTGTCTACTTCCTTAATTAACTGAATTAAAAGTGAATTTTTAATTTCACTCTCATTCCTCGGAACGTTACCAAATGTGTATACAGTTCAATCGGGAACATCTTAGACATATTTAGCTGGTCTTTTTAATTCCTTTGCTTTTGAAAAGGAAAAAAAGGGACTGTATTTGTCAGTTACCACCAAAAAGTTTACCTAGTTGATTTTGAACGCAAGAATTTGGAGCCATTTGCTGCTTATACTATAAGTATCACTATAATTAATTCCTTAAATAAAACAGTTCATAATAATAATAGTAATTATGCAATATACATTTTACTCAACGGTTTATCTGCAGGATATCAAAACCATGAAATAGCCAATTTCCCGGGTGATTTTTGATTTCAATAATTGCCGGCGTGATGAAACTTTCAGAAATGGTGTTTTCCGATGTGAAAACAGGTAATTCATGTTTTGCATACAAAATCTTTCTCGGGAACGATTGCCATATTGAAAAAACGTTAAAAAAATCGCCCATTTTGGAGTTATCCGGAAATAGCTCTAAAACTTTTAATTTTTCGAACTTGGACGTGAAATACGAAAATGTTGGCGCTAAAATTCTGCACAATTCCTTTTTTACATTCATCTTTCTACGACTAATAGAACCGAAGATAGAATTTTTTATAAAATGGTCAATTTTTTCACAACAACTGCCATCTTTTTGTTCTTTACGCGCAAATTACTCTATGATCGCGGCTCGTAGGCTAAAAATGCTTCAATTAAGATCGATAGACAATTCATTTATCAACAAAGTGCTTTTTTGTACAACCTCGTACGACCAAAACTTGCTGAAATACGACCCATTGGAATAAATTTTGGTAATAAATCGACAACGGTTACTTCTACTGCAAAAATCATTCTTAGACAATCGAAAGGTTTGTTGCATTTTGCGCACTGTCCCGTTTCTTTACATAATCGTATACTTCCGAAATGTAGCTATATTAGCTAAATACGATGGTTTATCCGTATGTATATATTCAATTATTTACATTCGGGTGATTATTTCAATGACAAATTGAATATTTGAATAACACTGAATGGACAAAAGTACAAACAAAATTTTAGTACCGTCTACGTCTGAATGTTGCCGATTTATAGCCTTTAAAAATTCGTTAATTTCTTTAATACATTTAACAAAAACTGAGTCATCTGTAAAATAAACTGTAATAATGTCGTTGGAAAAATTATGTTTTATACTTTTATACTACTTTAAACAACTGTCTAAACGACCCCGAAGTTTAAAACGAGCTAGATATAAACGGATTTCACATAGTGTCATTGTGAAAAAATGCCACTTTTTGGCCCAATTGTTAAAAAACAGGATGTTTTTTCGGTTTTTTCGACATAACTCTGTTTCTATGAGGTTTACGTCAATAATGCTCTTAAACAAAGTTGAAGCTTACAAAATTTCCGATAAAAAGGTCCCTGTATCATTTAATTTCCATACTTAGATGGAGCTCAATCTATATAATATTGTTAGAAATTTTACAAATAAAGGTAATAAAAAAAAAACTAAACATAAAATTTAAATACTACACGTGCGATTTATTCGAGTACAAAACAAATGAGAGAGCAGCAATATATCCGAGCACCGGAAAATCTTACGATATATGCCAAAATTAGGCGTAGTCAACCGCAATGTTTTCCTTGACCAGTAGCGTCCTCATAAACCTACAAAGTCAGCATTTCCTAGTTACAATATTCTGACATATTTATGAGCAAACTCGGGTACAAACTTTCGGAAGTAGTCCCATGAATTTCCTAACTCGTTTAACGGATGTGGGTATAGGCGAGTTGATCAAGGCTTCAACTTGAGCTTTACCAAGCCTTATACCGTCACTGGATATTTCTCTTCCTAAATACTCCTTAGTAAGTTGCAGAAAACGGCACTTTTGAATGTTAAGCGAAAATCCATTCAAATCTAACGCTTCTAACACTTATTTAGTGTATGCTAAGCCCTCTTCGGGCGTCAAACTAGGGAAAATAGGTATCCTTCAACTGACCCAGTGCAAGTTTGATGGCTCTCTGGAATACAGAAGTGCATTGGCTAGGCCAAAAGGCATCCTCACGTACTCTAAATGTCCGTCGGGCGTCACGAAAGCAGTTTTGCATATGGAATCCTCGTGGATGGGTATCTGATGAAATCCTGACGCAATTATCCAAGGATGTGAAAAACCTTGCCTACCCTAGTCTAATTGATCTTCAATCAAGAGGAGAGGGAATCGGTCTTTAAAATACAATAATAGTGCTTGCCCTAGTAAAAATTGTTATATTGTTTATTTACTGTAAAGTCAATAAAACATTTCATTTCTAACACGGCCAGACTAACGCTGGCGACGTTCTCGGAGCTTCTCATCCACATACCTAAACAGAGAGACCGTCAGTCATATTGTGCATAGGGGAGACCTCAGCCGCCACTTGGCTCTACCACTACCGGGACAGAGACCATCAAGCATATCGTACATAGTGGGCACCGCAGCGACCACTTGGCTACATAATAACGAAAATACAATAATAGTGCTTGCCCTAGTAAAAATTGTTATATTGTTTATTTACTGTAAAGTCAATAAAACATTTCATTTCTAACAATATTGAGTTACATTTGCCACAATTTCAGATTTTTCGAGGTGATATTACTCGAGAAATGGTAAAATGTTCCCTCCGTCAACTGTGAGAGTCGCCCAGGTAGCTGAAATTCCAATATTTTTTGACAACTGCGTATCTCTCGGGCCTCTTTTGATGATCTGGCAACATTGCATGTTCTTATTCGATACATCCTCCTAAGCAACTCGCGTTTCAGTATAACGTACTTTTCACGGCAGTCAGTTTCAGTCGGCGAAATGGCTGAAGAAATCGCGGAAAAGTGTTCTATTTGCGATAATCTTCTAACAGAAAATGTCGTGAGTGTTATTTCGGTAAAATAATCATATCTCGGCAAGTTTTGGTCGCACGTGGTTGTAAAAAAAGAATTTTCTGCATAAATGAATTTTCTATCGATGTTATTTGAAGCATTTATTGCCTACGAGCCGCCATCATAGCGTAATTTGCGCGTAAAGAGCAAAAAGGAAAGTGAAAAAAGTGGCCATTTTTTTTTAAATTCTATCTTCGGTTCTATTAGTAGTAGAAAGATGAATAAAAAACGAAATTGTCCAGAATTTTACCACCAACATTTTCGTATTTCACGTCCAAGTTCGAAAAATTAAAAGTTTTAGAGCTATTTCCGGATAACACCAAAATGTGCGATTTTTTAACGTTTTTTCAATATGGCGACCGTTCCCGAGCAAAATTTTGTATGCAAAACATGAACTACTTGTTTTCACATCCGAAAACACCATCTCTGAAAGTTTCATCACTCCGGCAATTATAGGAATCAACAGTGGCAAAAAATCACCCGGGAAATGGGCTAGAAGTGGGTTTTTTAATTATATCTCTAAATTATGTAAAAATATTTTTAAACTATTGCAGTTAACCTTAACGACAAAATTTATTTAAATATAAGCGTTCAATCATTAATAAGTTTTTCATACTCAATGTATGTACAGATATTTATTTAATGGGTAAATTACGTACAACGAAATGTTACTCAGAACTTAGAATTTAATTGCTTTAAATTCGCATAATTTTGGACATTGCGCATATTAAAAGTAGTTTGCGAATAATTATGCACAACGGAGAAAAATGTACAGTTTAGTTGTAATTAGAGATTATGATAAATCAGGACCGTAGCTAGAGCAGTCTATCTATAGGCGACCTTATAGAGCTATAGTGGTGGCATTAGAAATTGAAGGAAGCCCAGGAAGGAAGGTTACGTAAGAAACCATTTTTACAAATACTTTAAAACACAAAGTATTTTTTTAATTATTACAAGTTTGTTAGAATAAGTTCAAAAGTAAATATGTAGTTAAAAATTATTACTAATTCTATTAAATACATAACTAAAAAGTTTACCTCGAGTAGGATTTGAACCTACGACATGTAGTTTACTACGGTACCGTTCTAACCAACTGAGTAATCGAGATACAAGACCCAATCGACTCAAATTACTTATATTAATTGAATGTGAGCCTGCAGTATCGCAAAGAGTTTTGTTGTGAGCGAATAAGTTCAAAAGTAAATATGTAATTAAAAATTATTATTAATTTTATTAAATACATAAACAAAAATTGTACCTCGAGTAGGATATGAACCTACGACATGCTCTAACCAACTGAACTATCGAGGTACAAGCCCCAATTGATGTAAATTTTGTCTTTATGTATGCAGAACTGATGTAAAAAGTATTGTTCTTCATAATGAATTTTAAAACATCAAAAGCTCTTGTAAAAACTCTAAACAGAATTCTAATTAAATAAGTAACTAAACAATATCTGGTAATAACACGAGAGTAGTTAAATATGCATCGTGTCCGATATAATAATGAACAACATGGGAATATCTGAAACGGTATGAGATAGATCAGTTAAATGGGACAAAAATGATCTAATAACGAAATCAGGCTAGAGTTCCATGCTCAGGAACCCGAAAATTAAGATAATTACATTTTAGTTGCATAGATTAGACCCAGACAAGTTCATGGGCACCTCACTTATGACGCGGAATCCTGGGGATCGAAAGTTTAGCATGGTAATCGATAAGAACGCGGAAAGTTTACAAGGCGCCAAGGTAACATGTAGCAAATATTAATAAAATTTTTCTTTTTAGATTTCTAACATTCCAGTTGGGGAGTTAAATCGGGCAAGCATTCCAAGTCATCATTGGGAACTTCCCAAAACAATTTCTTGGGCGCCATGTGTTGGTTTACTACCGGCCGAACTGAATTGCCGCACACCTCGCCACGAATGAAACTCTATGGAGAGGCTGGATTTTCTTGTGGAAGATAGGTCTGCACAAAGAAGACGTGCACTAACAAACGTAGTTCTAAAAATACTCACTTTGTCAGAAATTTGTATGTGGCGGGTTGTTAGTTATGATTACCGCAAACCTAACTAAAACCTGCCCCCAATTTTCCTCGGCCATAGGTTATTTGGAAGTAAAAAAACGCTAAACTTAAACCTAGCCACTAAAGCGGCTAGGTTATTTGTAAGTTTAGCCTATTTTTTTTAATTGATGCAAAAACAGGCACACGACACTAAAACAAAAGTTTGGAAAAAAATGCTACACTTAAACGTAGATTGCCACAAAGCGCCTAGGTTATTTGTAGGTTTAGTATATTTTTTCCCAATTCATACAGAAATAGGGAATCCGCCGCGGCTGGCAGATGTATGCGCGAGGTCTAAAACCACTTTACTTAGACTCAGGGCATCATTTACAACAATTTGATACCAAAAAATGTTGATTTCAATGTATTTCTCATAAACTGTTAAATTTTTATCCCTTATAACCTTTGGATCCCTAGGGTTCCGCGCAATAAGTGAGGTATCAATGAACTTGTCTTGGTCTACTCTATAGTCTTATATTACAATTGCTCCAATTATCGGGTTCCTCAGTACGGAACTCGTATCCGATCTTATACACAATAAAACAATTTTTTTGTTTTTTATTTTATTGTTTTCTGGAGACACTGAAAAACAAAAAGGACTTTTTCATTGTCACTTTTTCTACTTTATTAGACGATGTTAACTAAAATTTTGTACGACGTTTCGTTTCTGAACAACCATCACCATCTTTGGTTTTTTAAGTACATCAAAAAAATTCTTTTCACTTTCTAAACATAAATAAGCCCTTCTGTTGAATCAAAAACACATGATAGCATATCTGGAGCAATTGTGTTAAATGCAGCCATAACGAGTCTTAATAATTTTCATAAGTTTTAGAACACACTTGATTTTTTATATAACCCCAGAAAAAAAAGGCTAGAGATGTTAAATCAGGTGCTCTCGCTGGCCAAGATATGGTTGATCGAGCGCCACTCCATCTTGCCGGAAATTGATTAGACACGTAACTATGAAAAATTGCTGCAGTATGGGCTGGATCACCATCTGGTTAGAACCAGCAATTCTGAATAACTGCCAGCGGTAAATTATCTAACGCCTCAACAACATTATTTTCGAGTAAATTTAAACAGCGTTGCCATGTGAGTGATTCATTGTAAATAAATGGTCCTATTAGCATCCTACCAAAAATTCCTACTCACATTTTAAATCCGAAACGACGTTGAGATCTAGAGGATCTATTTCTAATTTTTATATAAAAAACACTGTTTTCAATGGCTACTTGATACATTAAATATGGATACCAATAAAATGGCTTTTTTTTGTAAAACTTGCAGATAACACATGCATGTGTTATATGGCTGAATTTGTAATAAAAAAATGCTACCACAACAAAGTTGATGATGGTTGCTCAGAAACGAAACGTCGCACAAGATTTTAGTTAAGGTCGTCGAACTTAGATTCTCAAAACATCTCCAAATTTCGTTTTTTCTAAGAATTGAATTTTCATTAGCATACCTCTAAATCGAAGGATTCCGTTCTTCTTTTTGTAATACCCAATAAAATTAAGTTCGCCGGTCTTTGCCAGCACTGAAAAACTGGACTCGTATAATGTTGTACTACATCCAAATGTCCTTTCAACCGCAACTCTATCTTTATGCAGAAGCGAAAATTGTCAAAAGCAGTATTTTCCTCTCCTATTTGTTGAATCAAAAAAATTTGTTTTCTTGTTTTGATGGTAATTTGATGCCTAAAGTTTCTGGATACTTCTCGACATCCATGCTATCTTCCGTATTTGCTAAAGAACAGTTTAAGTACTCATTATTTTTTAACAGGCTCGTCAGCTTTGCCTATGAAGAATGACGATTTAAAAGTAGTATTAGGGTCAACAACATCACCATCACTAAACTAAAAGTGCACATGCTTTATAAAGAAAATTTAATTTTACAAAAGTTTTGTTTATAAAATTTTTTAATATAACGCAAATTAAATCTAAAAATTAATTAAATATGAACGAAAATGGTTAACCCGAATTATTGATATTTTATAGAAGTGGGCGGCTTTGGAATTATTATATGTTAACCTATTTATGTCTATTAATCTCTATCTGACATGAAGTTTTAAACGTCATTCTGACAGATTATTGTTTTTGTTTTTACAATGTTTGCCTGTTTTCCTCATGAACGTATAAAAAAGAGGTTGCATAGTTATCCTAAAAAATTATATTTATAATTATTTTTGAATTTATTGATCCATTACAAAACTTATTATTATGGTTAAAATTATTCAATTTCTATTAATTTCCATTTTGTAGGTTGGATGGTCGTGTGTTGTTTCACACCAGATATGTCTTACAGAAATTAACAAGTTTCATATTTATATACCTAAATTAAACGTTATTAGGTCCACACTAACAATTCAACATGTAATATGTTTCGCCACCGCGTGGCGATACAAACGAGGAAATCCCGTCCCATATTTACTTCATAAACAAAAGAAAAAAACGCCTCGATTGATTGCACCCTGCAATTTCTAATACGTATTAATACTATTAATAATTCTCTGGCACATTTTTCTGGTTGTGTGCAATAATTTTTCAAAGTATTTTGTGGCTTGGTGGATTGTATGAATAATTTCATAACATAAGATTACCGGTGAGTACAAACTTATATAATCTGTCCATGTTTAGCAGATTCCAGTGACTTAGGAACCAAGGATCTGGAAGTACCAGTTACTTATCGAAGACCGTTTGCAATGAGGTTATTCTCTTGATGGATCATAAAGTCTTCAAACAGATATAGTACATGTGGACCAACTTACCCTCATCGTTAGATACGTTTTGGAAACAGGAAAACCGTGTGAAACATTTCTAAAGTTTTTACCCTCAGTGGACATAAAACTGAAGAAATCTTTGCAACCATCATTTAGGAACTCAAAACACTGGGCATAAATATTGAAAACTGTCGTAGAAAATCATATGATAATTCCGCGAACATGTCTGGTATGTACAATGGCTTATAGACTAAAATTCAAAGCCAAGCACCTTTTGCTTTTTTTCGTTCCTTGCTCTGCCCACTCTTTAAATTTAGTGGCAACTGCGGCTGTGAATCTTGCACAGAAGCTTATGGCTTCTTCTAGTTGCTTCAAGAAATCTACGTTTGACACAACGCTGGCAAAAATTAATGACTGAAATCGGAAAAGGGAGAGTAAATCTAACACTTTGGTCAGCTAGAGAGGACGCATGTAGAAGTTTGAGAGATTCTTGGCACGAAGTCCTTGAAACTATGGTATCAATCAAGGGTGTAACGCGAAACGAAGGTACGGGAATATTTTTGAATTTAGATAAACTGGAAATCGCGGTAATGGTTGTTATACATTTTCAATGCCACCTTTCTTCTTAAAGAATTTTGGTAAAACCAGATTCTGGTTCATTGAAAAGTCTATCTTCGTTCCTGCGAAAACATAATTTGCAAAACGTTTATCAAAACTTGAATATAACAGTTCGCATGGCTCTATGTACACCAGCAACAAATTGTTCTGGCGAGAGAAGCTTTTCTTGCTTAAAACACTTAAAACAGGTGAAAAATGATCTAAGGTCTACTTTAAGCCAAAAAAAGCTAAACGCCTTAGCTCTTTTGTGCAAAAGGTCAGAAGTAATGAACAAGATTTCATACGACTACATAATTGATGATTTTGCGAATAGAAAATCGCGCAAAAAGTTATTGTAAAATTTTCATATCTTAATTAATGTTATTACATCGTCATTATCAGCCGGATTGTTACCTTACCCCGCCTTATTAGTAGTACATGATTGAGGTTTTATTAGCTCAGAGATATAGGTAACCAAAAACCATTTCTTGTGCAATCTTAACTAAATCGTTGGGTATTAAAAATAATCTAGGAACTGACAAAAGGTGGTGTAATTAGGACGATAGTGCACAAATCATAAACTAGGGTATCAAATGTGTAAATCCGCCACTGAAGTACGTACCACAAACCGTTTATTACTAAAATATAGTTGGTATATAATTAAAAATTGTTCTTAATTTTATTAAATACATAAATAAAAAGTTTACCTCCAGTAGGATTTGAACCTACGACCTGTACTTTGCTAGTATAAAGTATTTTATTTAATAAAATTAATAATAATTTTTGATTACATATTTACCTTTGAACTTATTCGTTTATAACAAAAACTAATAATTTAATAGTTGGTATGTATCTATTCAAACATTTCAAGAATGTCGCAGCAAAGTAAACATATTGGCTCGTTATCGCGGGTTACACACTACCTAGAAAAATTATAATTACTTAAATACCTGCATGTTACGTATAATTAAATACAATATAATAACAAAAATTGCAAAAACTATCCTTTAAGTAGCTACCAAACATAAAAAGAGTGCTGCGTAATTTGAATAGATACTAACCTCTCCCAATAGCAAAAAGAATCTAAAACCTCTCTTTTATTTGGTTCAAAATTGTAATGGTAGAAATAAAAATACAGCCTAATCTTGAATGTAATTAAAAGTAATTACCATGTTAGGTATTTACTTAAGATACCAAATAGGTACGTAATACATGCAAGTACCTACACAAATGTAAATGATTTCACCAATGACTAAGTTATGGCTATACACTCACTTAACTGTGTTAAATTCATGGTCACAATAAATAAGTCATGCATTAGAAAACATTTTCTAATGTTATTTAAATACAAATTTAAACCCGCGCCTTTATATGTAAATAGAAAATTACCATTATTCGAATAATTTGATAACAGAAATTTCACAGACACTACCTTATTTTTTAAACGTTTCACATTAACAGCATATATATATATATATATATATATATATATATATATATATATATATATACACACGGGGACCGCCATAAAGTTGGACACATATGGGAAAAATTTGTACTATTGAAATTTCTGAAGAACTCTATTGGCGGTTCGTTTCTGCATGTCTGACAACAAAAAAATTCATTGTGCCATTTGTCACGTGACCATAGATTTGGCGGGAATTTTGAAAAATGTTAACTGTGATGCCGCAAAATGGGTCAAATTGACAAGATATCGAAAAATTGTATCCAGAAAGTGTATTTACAATATAATAAAGACCCCACATAACAATTTTCAACCAAATCAGAAAAAAAAAATAAAAATACCATTTATTACCCTCTGCTTTTATTACGAAACATCATAAAAACTTGTTTTACCTGGAAATAGTTTTAATAACATAAATTACATAATTTTAGGTATCTTAAACTATGAGGTGCACTTATAACTTAGTAGCCGAAATATTTGATTTTTCCAAAGCCAACTTATTAAATTCAAAAATATCACTAATTTCAAATGTACTAATCAGTATTAAATTTAATAAGGATAAACAAATAATGTGTTGTTAAGTTTTAATTACAAATATTAGTTCATTTACATTTTATTTACCGGTTAAAAATATTAGATCAGCTCATACGCTTCAATATACAGGGCATGAACACAACCAGTGACGAGGCTAAATCGTATTTTCTATATTTTCCTCTCACAAATTGTCTATTTTACAAATATTTGATTAATTTTGACCTAAAATGATGTAATTTATGTTATTAAAACTATTTCCAGGTAAAACAAGATTTTATGATGTTTGTTTCGTAATAACAGCATTTATTTTTTTTCTGATTTGGTTGAAAATTGGTATATTGGGTTTTTGTTGCATTCTAAATACATTTTCTTAATTTTCGATATTTTCGGTTGTCAGACATGCAGAAACGAACCGCCAATAGAATTTTTCAGAAATTTCAATAATAAATTTTTTCCCCATATGTGTCCAACTTTATAGCGGTCCCTGTATATATAAACCCCCCCCCCCATACATACACAGTGTATCAATAATTATTCATTTCATTGGATTTTTAAAAATAGCCGACAAGAAATTTATCGGAAACAACGTTTGAAACTTAATATTATCATACAATAATGCTTTACTCTCATGAGGTTATGATTACATGCATATGTACTTTATTAGCTCAGTAAAATATTACAGGTAAAACATTGGTGCAAATTTATTTTACTTATATGTTGATATTTTGTTTATTCTTACCTCTTACAAAGGTCGATTCAATTTAAATGCATCTGCTAAGAGTTGAATCCTTTGTTTTGACAAACTAAATATTCCCGAGAAATAATGAACTTAAATATAATCAGTTTTGCATCAAAAATAGTTAAATTTAATTAAGCATTGTTAACCAAAATAAAATACTTCCTTGAAACGATTAAAAGTTTTAATTTGTACGCAGTTACTTATACAACCAACAAAAAAGTTATTGTATTCTAATTGAATAAGTATTAGTCATTCTTGAATTGTTTCAAACACTTTTGTAAAAGTGAATTTAAAAGTTTCACTACTTAAGTCTGAGTAATTTCAGCAAAGATTCAGGTGTCATGATAATGTCACGAAATAGACCTCCAATAAAGAATACAAACAAACCATAAATTGAACTGTGTCATGATTGTCGATATCTCTGTTCAAAACAGGGAATTAAAAAAGAATGGTGAACATTCGTAGTGCATTTGACGTTATACAATATTTATGCACAAAGTGAGTAATATTACATCACAATCACAATCTTTTACACATTTTGCACCGTACCATTAAACGTTAGTTGAAAAGCTGCCAACTTCATCCTTGGACAAAAGGCAATACGGTTTCCTGGTTAACACAGAATCACATCAGTCACGATCACACACTCTTCAACACCGAGCTGTATGGTCTAATTAAGTCACTTCAAATACAAAATAGGCACAAAGATGATGAAATAATAAGAAGCTATGGAACGAACTATTAAGAATACCACCATACCACTGAGAGTTTAATGCGATAGAATTAGTATGGGCATACGCAAAGGATATTATGACAAGCATATTGGACGAGATGACTGTAAAGATGAGAACGTAATTGCTATGTGGAATGAAACTTTACAGCAATGTAATGAAACCGTATGGGATAATTGTGTGCGATATGCTGAAAAAACAATAAAGCAATGGTATAAACGGTAAGAAATGTTGGACATCACAGTTGACGAACTGGTTATTAACATCGGAAACTATTCTGAAAGCTCGGGTGTAGATAGTGTCTCCGATTATAAACTTTTACACTTTAAAAAGCATGTTTCTACAACGTACAATTAGTAATGCAAATGTGTTAGTTCATATTTAATACAATTTTTATTAGTAATCTATTTCAGTAATCGTAAGTACAATATATGTTGTGGTAAAATGGTTCTCAATATGTTAATTCACACATTTCCTATAGAATTTTTATGTTCCGCATTACATGTCATCTTCCTACGAATAATCCATTTTATTTAGGCACGTAGCTTAACATCCATTTTGTGTATTAATGTTACCATCGTCTTGTGGGCCATCATTGCTACTGAATTGGTATCAACAATAAGAAATTATGATTATGAAACGTAGTAGCCTTGCGAGGTGTAAATAGTGAAGCTCGACAGTGGTTCCATGCAAATTGTTTAACCTATAAATTGAATTCTCTAATCAATTGTATGATTGTTTATCAGAAACTTACAACACAACCATTCTCATGTTTTTATAATTCCGCTGCAATTATTAAATGTTTACATTTTGTTGATAATTACATTGTTTGTGGGTTATAACCTACATAACCTTCAAGCTGTAAAAATAAACTGTTAGATTTCAATGATATTGTTTTTCAACCGTTATCATCACGGTAATCAACGTTCTCTAATTTTACAAAATAAATCACAATAAATCAATAATTGTATTTTGGAATACTTCAGCTTTAAATGCTGCCATCTCGGGGTATATTTTCTAATCAGTATTTATTATAACGAAAATAATTTTGACTCATGTTTTTCATATTGCACCATATGATTGTATATGATGACGTAGCGGTAAACTTTCCTGGCGAGGACAATAGTAAAAATTAGTTACTCGTGTATTGAATTTCAAGCAATAGATAAGACAATCATGATCGTATAAAATAAAATTAGAAAAAAGATTAAAATTCCGCTGTTCCATTTATAATTCAAAATCATATAGGGTATTGCAGGCCTATTTTTTCTGGACGTGTGTGTAATCCTACTCTTGAAAAAATAAACTACACTCTATTATAGAGTTCAGAACAAAATATAGTTGTCGTTTGACAAGATACAAAATTTTTTTTTATCTTACACCTAACTACTAGCAGATGTGTTCGTAATATCACTGAATAAAAGCGGACCTAGAAAACAGCTAAAAAATGTTTCGTTTTAGGCCGAACCGTATACGTCAATATACAATATATAGTTTGACTGTTTCCCACATATCAAAGTCTTATGACGGTAGGTGAGTAATGAATATAACATAATTGTTTTCTTTATTTTTATTAATTCTTTAATACAATGAAGGTATGAATATCCATGGATGTTGTTGCTCGAAGTGGAAATGTCAGTTAAATACAATAAACATCTCCATGCACTTATATTGAATATTGAATGTATATCTCATATGTTTTGATATTATGCAACATGTTTTGACATATCTATATATTCCCTATAAATCATCTCCTCAACTATCGCTTTCAGTGCCATTTACCTTCGCTCAAATTAATAAGTAAATATTAATTGCCTTTTGGGTATAAATAGTGTATTAATGACTAATACTTACCTGTTTGCTTAAACTGCAGTTGTTTGATACCGCATACAATTAACTAATATTGACTAACCAATAAGTCAAAGTTGACTATGCATGTGTCAAAAATTTGACCTCGCCGCATCTTAATGCACGGTATTGAAATTTCAAAGCCGACGAAGTAGCGCAATAATTCTGTAGTTACCAGAGACCATCTTCAGATAAGTGATTCGCAAAATTGACCTCATTTTACACATTAATGTCTATTTTCATTCAATGATAACATGAAATCCCCTAACTTTAATTACAATTTAATAAGTTGTCAAAATTGTTTTTATTTAATAAGAAATTACTGTGAATCTAGTCCAAAACAATTTTGAATGATACGCGAGTGTCATCTGCAAATTATGCCATTACCACTAGGTATAAGTTAATCATTCAGCGATTTCGCGTTACTCATCATTGTACCACCCGCTACCCTGTCAGGTGTTATTGATTCAATGGTGTTACTAATTTGTATTTAATCTGCAAAATAAAATTCTAGTACTCTGTTTTGCATTTTAATTGGAGCCACACAATTATTTGCATCTCAATGATTATGCGCATAATGCTCGGGAAGTGTTATTTATTGTTACTGTGAATTGCTTCTGTTTGTATTTTTAAAAGACATTTTGTTTTTTTTTATCTGAAGCACAGCGTGAATAATCTCAGCTGAATGCCAAATAGCCAAAAATTCTTTACTTACATAACCTTGTTTTAGCAAAAGTTACAAATGTAAACAAAAAGAACGAATTACTACAAACTGTAAAACGTAATAGTATTTTACATTATTAGCATGGTAAATAGATTTTTTGCGCAGAGGAGAAGTTTGTTGGCGAACCTTCAGGCTCCTAGAGTCAGTGAAAACCGTTACTAAAAGGGTACTGACTCTATTGCAATAAACATAATTACAGTGATCATATGATTTTGAATCAAAGTCTCGGATTTGAGTTTAAAAGGTGTGGAACCTTTTCAACAATCCTATTATGTGAAGACGCAGGTAAATCAACGTTGTATTTGTTTTTTGTGCTTTCGTCCTGCAATACTGGTTTTCAATCTCCTAAATAGTCCAGAAATTCAATGTTTCTGGCCTAGGTTGGCATAACGTAAAAATGTTTAGATGGGCACCTTGACTTTATATACATGAACATTTACTGATAGCTATTATACATATTAGAGCTGTTTGATTGTTGACCAAACAAATGTTGAGTGCGCGTCCAGAAACTATTTTTGCACTATGATCATTTGTGTTCTAGTGATACAAATAACTGTTGCGCAACAAACATCCGGTATGTTTATATACTTTTTACACTAAATGGCTTAGAAAATATAAGATATAACTCTGCAGCTATATTAAAACAAAAGTAAATTAAAGTTGTTTTTCAATGTAACAAAAAATACTCAACCATTCGTAATTGTCTACTCTGAACTATCTGCCAATGATATAAGAAGGCTAACGACGTAAATGATCTTAACCGGCAAACGTTAAGCAGATATAATTACTAAACTTATTTATTACATTAAAATCAGAACAGATATGTTTAAGAATTGAAGAGCTAAGTGGATAAAAGTGTTAAGCAATATTTGGGTGAAAATTGCGATATTTGCATGGATGACGGTGTTAAGTACCTATCGCCTATATCCTCAATCATTCATCATTTTCGAAATGAATGAAGCTGTTTTGTGCCAATCTGATAGCGCTATCTATAGCAGTGTCCCGGTTTACGACAGCGTCAAACGAACATTGCACCTATATCCATAACATTTTTGTTTGGTGGAAACGCATCGATTTTTGTTTTGCTCATGCAGTTTTGAGTATGTCTTTATGGAGAAAATAAGTTCAAGAAGTCGAAGAATTGTTCAAATGGCTTTATAGCTACCAGGAAGCACATCTGACGATAATTTTATGTTAGCGTAAATTCATCGAAAACATATAACCTACAAAATTATTGTAATCAACAGCAACCGGAGGGAAGTGATGTGGGAGTAGAAGATGGCGATTTTCTTCATAACGTGACATTGTGGTCCGAACACAATTCGTTATCATCAAGCTCAATATTTTATAATTTTTCAAGAAAAGGTTTTGTGCTCCCCTAACGCCATACTACAGCAAATAAGTACTCGACTTTAGACGAGAAATTGGGGATGTTATTCGTAAGTACAGTATATTTAAGCACCAAGTTCATGACCTTTGCTAACATTATTATCATGTTACCCTAAAGAGAGTAAACCATTATATTCACAGAATACAGACGTTTTTCATCTGAAAGGTTACTCAAAACCAGAGTAAGGATATATCATGACGGTAGGTAAGAGTTATTATTTTGTGTAAACGTGGATTGAAACAAACAAAACTTATCCCTTAATCTTAAACTAATCTTAATCTCTTTGCTATTAACCTTATGTAATTGTTTACTCGGCAACGAGGTATGTGAATTTGTAGATAAACTGTTGCCCATTTAGACGGATTTTCGAAACTGAATTCAGTTTATCATTTGGATACCCCCGTAGTGCTTGTGATACCGGGGAAGGAAATACAGAGCACAAATTAATATATGCAAAAGGAACGATAGAACGAAAGTCGAAAATGATAAAATGGTAGTCTACTTGACTATAACAACCATGCTGCTCCGAAGACTACTTTTAAGCCTTTTTATAACCTTGGCATACATACTATCACCAGCAAACAAAAATGGGGGCAACTTCTTCACCTGGAGCGGAGATATTGCAATCCGTGGAAAAACAGAAGTAGCAAGCTAATTGTTGACGTTGGTAAAATTTATGACAGTTTGAGAGAAAGAAATCATCTAATAATCCGGTGCTGCCTTAACAGTACAGGAAAATTGTAAGTAAAGGTGTTAAAAATAACCATATGACAAAGATGTAACCGTATTTACTAATCCAGTTACAACTGGTTAAGAGAACAAAAAATACTGTTGAGGACAAAGTGAACTTCAGGGATTCAGTAAAATGGATCGAGTTTGAAAATGTAATAATTCCATTAGGTTATGATCTGCTAGTTTAGTAATATTTTCACCTTCAGTGTTCGTTGAGGAGGGGCAATAACTGCAATTAATATAATTACGAATTAATAATTTCTTAAGTATTTTGATTGAAAAATGTATACTGAATAGTTTCCGTGACTAACAAACTATTTTGGTATCCTAATTTATAAAAATTTCTTGTTGAAGAAAACAGTTACAATTGCTGTTGAAATGTTTAAAGTTAGTAAATGTGTAAAAATACATTACTAAATCCAAAAAGGTATTTGTAAATATGTAAGATATTCATTCATATTATTGGTCATTAACTTCTTGGCAGCAATCTAGGTGTTGTTCAAAGTTTTTAATAAAGCTGTAAATGTAGTGATCTGTAATTGCGTGCCGTTCGATTTTTCAAATTCTCAAAGTATTCCTTTCTGTCATAAAATTACCACACCAGAAAAATCTAATAGATTAACAATTTTGATCAGCTACGCACAGTAAAAGCGAAGAAATTATTTAGATACTGAATTGTGGGTTATACTTAAGTGATCCATCCACACACTTGTGGAGTTTAATGACGCGTGAACTGTAGAATTTAGTCATGTTTATAACTTTTAACTTCGAAAATCTAGACGTTCCAACAGTATAACGTGCCAATTCTTGTCTATCGTTACCTTAATTTAAGTTTCGAAATTTGTATTATTATTGCTAAATATATTTACATTACGTTGGTATCTTTTTTCTTTCAATAATTAAATTTTGTAATCTCGATATTTTCTTTTTAGTCTACATAATTACGAATCCTTGTGTATATTTTAGACATCAATTTTTGTTGTTCTATGCGCAACGTGAATTGAACACGCTTACGCATTTCCGTTTCTTCTGCCGTACCATTCGTTACGTTATCTTTTTAAGTTTTACTCCCTTGTATAAGGTATATAAAGGCTTTTAATTACATTTTGCAAATATTATATTTAATAGGGAACAAAGAAAGGGTACAAGGGTACGTCTCTACATTAAGGAAACCACTTGTGTGAAGAAAAAGCTGATATTTTAATGAATTTTGTATTTGCAAAAGCGTGGTCGTGACGTCATAAAGTTTAATAAAATGGCGTGGATGATATGCAATTTTATCTTGAAAGATTAAGAATTGAGGTAGCTTTGGTTTGTGCCGATATCGCATGCTGTTAGTACGCCTGCTGTTAGTAGTCTGGTCTACCTTTCGTTATTGGAAATGAAGCAACATCTGCTGTAGTGGTTTGAGCCTACACTTCGTTTCTTTGTACGTTAGTGAGGATAATTGAAAATTACCGTCTCGTACTATATGTTTATTGTATGAATGGGAAATGAACTTCTCAAACTGTAGTTCGTTTTAAGACGAACTTGATATGTTTATTTTGAGAACATGTAAGTAATACGTATCCTTTTATTGCAATATACATTTAAGGAAATAACAGATCAGTATAGCGTTATTTTGATACCGTTATAAAGGACAGCTGAATTATGTTCCTATGATAAAAACATTTGAGTTCATAACCTATCGTACTGTAATATTTGTTGACATAGGTCAGTATACGTTTTATTCTTGACAACAGTGTTGATCATATTACATTTTGAATTTTAAGTAAATATAGGTTATAAGATTGGATAGTTGTGTTGATTTTATTAATTTTAAAATCGTAAAATTTTACGAGAAATATCGTTTTAGTTATTTTATGCTGGAATTATTCAGACATTTTGGTTTCTGAAATATACATATAAATATAGTTGTTTGGTGTTATTCAGATTACCTATGTTATTAATTTCTCATTTTTTGTTGTATTTTAATTAAACCTATAAATTGAGTGGCGTCCAACAAGAAATGCATTACTGATTATATCTATGCATATATCTCTGCCTCCCTCACGACCTGTTCAAATTACAGTAAGTTTCGTAAACAATGTACCTGCTTCAGCTAGACCGTGGTGCAAATTACCTTTTTAACATATAAATCAATCACGCCTAATTTTCTATTTATTATAATATAACAGTATGACTTAAATTAACCGTAAATCGTAAATAAATAACGTTTAGAGTCTAGATTACACTTTATTATTAAAAATTTTAATAATTTGTAATGGTTAGTATAATTTTTAGCCGCTATAATTGATGTTTTGTAAAACCAGGTACTCTGCTGCAACTTAAAATTCAAAGTTAGGACGATTAGCATTACCATTAACCTTAAGTTTTCGATTTTAAAATTAGATCCTCTCAATAGAACGTCTTTTCTTGATTTCTTGTTTTCTTCTTAGATGAATGTTAGTTTTAATATGAGAAATTGCAAAGGTAGTAAAAAGTAGGTGTGCAAAGAATATTCGGCAGACAGAATAATCATTTTACACTTAGGCAGGATACTCGGTTTGGCGAAATAATTTTCACACCCATTATTCGGCATATTGGAAAATGTTCTGTAATAAATGAATATTGTCAAGAAATTAAGCTTCTCACAAAGAAAATCAAATAGTACCTTATTATAAACATCCAAAAACAACAACCATAAGATGGAGGTAGGTGTAGGTGCTACCTATTTGTAGTGCGTACATTTTAATGCTTTGAGCTTAGTTTTGGTAAATTATGATTTAAAAACATGAGTGCATCTCTTCATACTTCTCCCACCTCAGAAAAGTCTTTCGTTACAAGTGCTGCTCCCTGAAGAGCATAGCAATTTTTGTGCAACCAATGACAATTTTGAGTGCGATTCACAGCTATTCCGCCACCTCTCAACTGCACTTTTGATTCAATTATACTCATTTGATAAAGAACGGAAAAAATGTATCATTCATCATGTGTCATAATTTTGTTTTTGTCGAAACGCACTGAATTTGTAATGAAGTGTTAAGTCAATGTAATTTTATCGTTAAATAATAGATACGCAGAGCAAATACACTTTCTTACCCCACCAGAAATCGCAAACGGAAGGCAATTATTTTTTAAATAAGTATTTGCGGTAAACTTTCTTGTACTTGAGAATAATTATACAACACATTCATGTAAAAAATAAAGAAAAAGTTGTTTACTGCATCCGTTTAATTAATTTAAATCCGTATACACAAAGCGTAATTTATTTGGACCATGGAAATACAAAAAGCGCAATTTACAATGCAAATACATCTGCAATGTATCAGATAAAAGCATTGTGAACCACAAATATCACTTCAATTTTAACAAAATTATTAAGTGTCCGTTTTCTACAATTATATATATATATATATATATATATATATATATATATATATATATATATATATATATATATATATATATATGATATATTTAAGTACATGGATTTATTAGCAGAAATAGAAAGTCGGTTAAATGGTCAAAAATGATCTTCGATTTAATCACAATTAAGACCACAAATCATAATTTACATTTACTTTGTCGTTATTGAAATACGGGGTAAAATAACAAAATGGCCGATTTTAATTTTGGGCTCTAGAAGCGTTATTTACAAAATATTTAAAATTCTAAAAATGCATTATTAAGGCAACTTTTTGAGTACTTTTAGGTGATGTTAAAAAAAATTTACACTAAGTAGTTTGCTTCTTATCTACACTTACTTTTGTTTTTCTTATGGGAACTATTTTGTATTTTTACAGCATTGCAAAGAGCTAAAAATTTTTGTTTCAAAAATGTATGCATTGGTGCTTAAAATTTATAAATAACTTCAAAAATAAACATTTTAATTGTTATTAAGAATAATGCGTTGACATATCGGGTTAACCGTGTAAAACAAATAAGCGTCGCCTATTGGATCTAAATTCTACAGATGGAATTTAAATTTAGCACATTTATAACGTTATTAGTTTAAACTAAAAAAATAATTTATGAAGTGTATTTTAAGTGCAATTGAAATGTATAAAAAGCAAGAGATCTATATTCGGAAAGATATCCTGAAAGAAGGGATATCTCTTATGATGTTTAGGCAGGCGCTTGGAAAGTAATTTGAAAATTTACGGGTCATTTTCAAAAATTAAATCGTTGTTATTAATGCTACTGAAGAGAATCAATCGCTATCGACAAGAGAAATACGCGAAATGACAAACCTATCTCATTCAAGTGTTTGGAAAATACTTCGTAAAAATAAATATTGTTCTTATAAAATAAATTTAGTGCATAGTTTACATGAAGGAGACGCTGAAAGAAGAATGGAATGGAATTTAGTCAACTAATATGAAAATAATCCTACAATTTTAAAACAAATATTATGGAGGACGAATCGAATTTCACAAATAAAGGTATTTTTGATAGAAATATTCATCGATATTGGTCAACAGAAAATGAAAGACGATTTATGGAGGTCAGACCTCAAGTTCGGTTTAGTTTGAATGTTTGGTGCGGGATATTTGATAGTAGGATAATAGGACCTTTCATATATGAAGGTCATTTAAATCCCGAAAGATATTTGCACTTTTTACAAAACGACTTGGAAAATTTTCTCGACGATATTCCACTAAATCAACTTAATTCAATTTGTTTTCAACAATATGGGGACTCTGCGCACAATGCCGCAACAGTTCAAAATTATTTAAATCGAAAATTTCCCGACAGGTGCATAGGAACAAATGGACCTACATTTTGGCCGGCTAGGTCTCCGGATCCAACCCCACTAGATTTTTGCTTTTGGGGTTACGTGAAAGATAGTGTTTATTCGGAAAATACTAACAGCATTGAGCAGTTAAGAGGAAGAATTACTGTTTGTAGAAATATCCCAAGAATTCATCTTCGACGTTCTTCAGAACATGTTCTCAAAATTGCTTGACGACCAAGGTCGTCAATTTGAACATTTACTTATTGTGAATTGTGATGTGCAAATAGTTTTAATAGTTGAAAATTCATTTTAATTAATAGTTGTGTAAATACATAGTTGAAAATTCGTTGTAATTAGTAATAGTTTTTAAATCTAAATTTATTTGTTAATAGTTCATAAATTGTTTTCTTTAGTTTAAACTAATAACGTTATAAATGTGCTAAATTTAAATCAATCTTTAGAATTTAAATCAAATAGAACTTTTGATGTTTATCTTAATTTGAAATATTTTTTCAATTATAATTTAACTTGTTCTTTGTAAATTTTTGTTGCTCTTGTAACACACCTTCAACATACCGACTTTATCGCAAACTTTGTTTAATTGTAAAGGCGACGATTTTTGAAGATATTGATAAATTTTTAATAACACATGCCATGCATACATTTTTGAAACCAAAATTTTTAGCTCTTTACAATGGTGTAAAGATACAATACAGTTCCCATAATAAAAACAAAAGTTAGTGTAGATAACAAGCAAACTAATGACTGTACCTTTTTATTGTAAACTTCACCTAAAAGTACTCAAAAAGTTGCCGTAATAATGTATTTTCACAATTTTAAATATTTTGTAAATAACGCTTCTAGAGCCAAAAATTAAAATCGGCCATTTTGTGATTTTGCCCCGTACTTCACTAACGGCAAAGTAAATTCAAAAGTGGGTTATTTTTCAAAATATCGAAAGCAAATTATTAGAAAAAGTTTTTCTAAATGCAATTTTTAGCCCATATGCTAAATTTCAGCTATACAAGATCATTTATATTTTTTGCCCATTTTTCGCAAATTGCAACACTGTTGCGAAATAACACAACGCAACCTACAAACACTTACACGCACGCACGCACGCACCCATTTCGATATTTAGGATTATAGACAACTATCAACTAAATTCACTAACAGTAAAATCACCATTCAGTACACAATACATGAAATTCATTAATCACTCAAATTTAGGAGCGGTCTTTTGAAAATATTATATACGCTATTTATGAATAAATAAAAAACAATAGTAATCAAATAATTAATTAAGATAATATATCTGTTTGCTGAGTTATTACAGAAATCTTGTTAATATTATGCAAAAAATTTATCTTTATTACTTATCTGGAAATGTTACGATAAGTAAACATCATAATAGTTTACGTAATTTCCAGGATAGAGTTAAACATCTGAGTAATACCAAATCCTTGCCGCCAATAATGTTCGCTTACTAAATTTAAATTTTCAAGTAAAATTTACTATTTTAAAGTGGTTTAAATGGGTATAACCTAAATTGTATTTAAAGAATTATAGTATACCTAACACTATTTTAATCTCGCAAAGCGCTTTCTGGCAAACCGCCAATTTGCTAAGAAATCAAATAAAGTATACAATAGTAGTTAAATATAGAAACCATAAAAAATACTATTAGATTAAATTATTATAAACCCGGCTCTTACAAAAATAAACTTTAAAAGAACTTTTTATAAACATTTTTTATGTCATCATAATAAATATGACTTTTTTTTCACAAGCTTAAAGATATTTGACATAATAAAGTACGTGAACTAATAACTAACACAAATCTTTGAATTCAACTGAATTTAGAAGTTACTAAAAGTAAATGAAAAACGTCGGAATTAAATGACCAATATGACGGAAGTGTAAAAAGAGGTGGGGGTAAAATAATCAAAAGCCTGTTTGAATAAACTTTTGTAACATTAATATTAGTGTTGGTTTTATTACACTACAGCAAGGCCTTTGACACAATAAATCATGATGTACTGCCGCCAAAATGCACTTACTGCTAATTAAAAGTTTTTTAAGTCACAGACATCAAATGGTTAAAGTAGCACATAATAAGGTCTCAAGCTTACTACCAGTAAAGAACGGTGTTCCTCAAGGGTCAATTTTGGGACCACTATAGTATACATTATATACGTTAGTTATGCTGCGTCTTAAAGACATGTAAATATCACCTATATGCTAACGATACACAGTATTATTCATTCCCACCTGAAGAAATAGAAACTGCTTTTCAAAAAATTAACCATGATTTAAACTTACTATCTAGTTCCTCAAAACATCATAATTTGACTATAAATCCTAAGAAATTTACTACTGCAATAATTTTTGGGCGTGCTGAGCACTCCCGTTTGAAATTGCGTATTAACGATGTTATTATACCTTTTATCTCCGTTGTAAAGAACTTAGGTTTATACACTGACAACAAATTGCGATTTCGCGGCAGAAAAACAGCATACGTAAAGCGGATGACCTGAAAAAATAAAGAGATGCTCTTCATGTGATTTACTGGGTAGACAACTATTCTGTCCAAAACAAAAATTGGCCCCTTTTGACTTCATCAGTTACACTGGTGAATTTAAACATAATAGCTGCTGAAGATCTCATTTTAAAACCTTTTGCTGGTCATACATTCATGAGTGCCGGTTAGGTACATCATGGTGTAGAGCTGAGCATGAAATATAGGAAAAATATCTTTGATTTTAATGACTTTGTTAAGGCTGTTGAAAGTTCAAACTCTAAACGAATGAGAGTGCCTAATATGTATGGAAACAGAAAATATTTTAGCGTGGACCAGTGGAGATTCCAAATCAAAATTAAATAGTCAGAAGCAAAAACGACTTCTTCTTGCTGACATGTGAGTTGTTCAATTTCGACGAAATTCACGCTGTTTGTTTTACAAAGCAGATATGACAGACACTGGTTTTAAAGAATTTAACTTCTTAAAACCAAATTTAAACTTGAAATGCCACAAAAAATTACGAGCGGACCAAGAGGATTAAGTTAAGCGCCGGAAAGAAAAAATTAATCATATCTCAATTAGTTCCCTTCATGCCAGAAAGTAGAAAAGATTTCTGGATAAATTTCCATAAAAACGAAGCGAAAGATCTAATTACGTATTTAGAATAACTAGCATTTTTATTGTTTCGCTAATTAAATAAATTTGTTGCGCCTTAGCATTCAATTAGTATTACTTACTACTAAAAATAATGGAAAGTTCCATACTAGAAGTTGAGGCAAAGAGCAGTATGTGATTTTTTTCAGCTTGCACTGGGAATTTCAGAATAACTTATTTTTTTTTAAAATTACTAGTAATTTATTACATGTATTACACTTTCATTAAAACTTGATTTACTCAATGCACATTTGGTCACTTACCTACTGTGTTCGCCTCCGGTGAACGCCGAATTTTAGACGTATACACAGATTACCCCTCAGGTACCCTAATTACCTCACCCTACACCACGTCAATATACCCCAATCACAAACCGTATCCAAAAACTCCAGGAAAACTTCGCCTCTAAAGGAATTTTCGGCAACACTATCCCAACCAAAGAAATCCTTACCACTCCCTACCGCTTTCCCAAATTCCTCGAAAAACCCAAATTAAAATTCAAACATCCTCCCGCAATCCTCACAAAACTCCTCGACGACCTCCCTGAGGAGGTAGAAGAATCCTCGATAATACCCCATATGCCCTCCGCATCCCCCGTCTATTCGATGACACTTTTTTTCTTTTTATTACCAAAAATTACCACACCTCATGATTGTACCTACAGAATACAATAACACAAAGCAGCGCAATACCAACAAGGGAATGACCAGGGCTGAAGAGGAGAAGGACTCCTGAACAGTCTACAATAAGATATATATAAGCTAAGAAGTGAAGTTGATAAGAAACCTGTAAAAATCGAACCTAAAGAGGAACAACGAATAAATGCAGTTCTAATCCTACAAAATGTTATGGTAAATAGTGACCTAATAAAACAAAAAATTGATAATTCTGATAATCTACCGTTGCACTATAAAATTAAAAATTCATTAAGTTACGCTAATATTGGCCTAGATAATAAAAAAAATAGTGTTCAATATTCCACAGATACGAGCTACCAATGCAAACAATGTAATTATTCCACAAAAGTGAAAAGCAATTTACAAATACATTGTACTAAACGCATTTCAAGTCTGTACAAATGTCACCACGACCGCGAAAATTTTATTATTATAATAAATATGTTCAAATCGCAACTGTTACCGCGATAGAAGAGTTAATGAATGTGGTTCGATATATTTTATTATATGTTAAGTCCTAATTTGAGAATGGTTTTCGGGATTTTTGTAACTACTAGTGGCTAAGGGCTGGAAAACAAATGTTAGGGTAGAAACAAGCAGGTGTACGCTCGACATTGCTTTCTTGCCGGGGACCGTAACGAAAGTTGCTGTATACACATTCTTGTGGTAAAAACCTCATACATGTAATAATTAATTACGTCAGAACATAGCGCAAAACCAAAGGGATCTTTGTTTGGTACGTCGAAACTCGAGACCTAAATGTAGGGCTTGTTACGGACGAATGTATATTTTTAATTATTGAACGAAATTAAGATTTCGTTCAATAATTAATATGAAACTGTTCTAACGTAATGTTTCTTGTTTTTTTTTTATTACTTTTGAAAAACGGGGTTGGTTTTTCGGGAGTAGATATAGTTAGTTTGAAATCGGAAGGGAAGGCAGTTGCGGTGGAAGGTTTGATTAGCCGGATTGCTATGATTGTTAAACTCCAATTGTTAACCGTTTGCTCTATAAATATTTGTCGTGTACCTTTTAGAAAAACTAAAACGCTAATTCGTTCTTTTCTTTTTGTGTAGGTTTTAATGTAAGTTTTTCCAAAAATTAATCTATCATTCATAGTGGTTGTCTCGAGTTTAAACCACATACCTTAACTCGTCGTGTTGTGGCAAAGTGTTTAACAAAAGGGAATATAGTCAAGAGTAAGTAGGTATTTTTATATAAATGAAAGCTCGCAGCAAATAATTGTACAAGCCTATGTAACGTATTAAAAATCGAGCATTGCCTTGCAAGGGTACCTCATTCGCACCCGGGCCCATTAAGCTGAAATCTGCTAAAATAAAAGACAGTACAGGGCTCCCTCCCTCATCACTTGGCTGAATTAGGATTGTTATTTATATTTATATTTGTGTAGAGGTGGGCGTGGATGAACGAGTACAGGATAAAACTTGGTTATAATTGTAAATAAACAATTACCGAGTGTTTACATACTCCCGGGTCCAGATGACCATTAAACACCTTGAATTTTATTTGTATTGTTTTATTGTTGTACAGATGAATGTGTAACCTGAGGAAGTGTATTTTTCTAACGCACTCAAACTTATATATCAATCACGATGTTATGAACTATTTATAACTTTCCCTTGTAAGACTATGTTTAATGTATTTCTTTCTGTCTTTGATTCAGTCTGGTTAATCCGAGGGGTAATTAGAATTGTTTGACTGCGAACGTATTTCTCTTTATATGTAATTTATTGTAATTTTACGTGTGTATTTTCTCACCTATTTTTTTTTTGTTTGTCCTTGCATTTACCTTATTATCAACTGTGCAATTTTACTGTTGTTGTATTTCATATGTGCCGAAATTTGCCTTATTGTTTTATTTGCTTATTTACTTAAAAACAGGTATGATTGGTTTTACAGGGCCACATGTTTGGTATTATAATTTTTATTCTGATTTATTTATGACACACTTGTGGATGCGATTGCATGGGTTTTTTATTGTGTTTATGTGTAGCTAAACTGCTTGTTATTTATTTTTCTCTTAATGTTATAATTTTGTACGCACCTGACTTAACGGTGTTTTGTTATATATTTAACCCTTTCATTGTTTTTTTTTGTGTTACTTGATTTATTAATGTACTTGTGCAATTACTTATTTATGAATAAAGTGCGTTTTCGTGGTGTTTCTTTCCCGCGATAGTACATTAACGGGTTGAACCATGCTTGCGCAAAGCTCGTTAATGTTAATTTGAGTAATTTCATTGTTTACCTGCCCCACATGATGCAACACTTAACCTCATTCAGCCTATCTAATTCAAATAGCACAACGTACCTACCACGAAACGGCCAATTCTTTTGATAAAATTGGAGGTTTGCGAATAATTAAATATCAGACTTGTAAAAAAATTCTAATGTTTCAATGTAAAGCAAGCGATTGATTTGTTCTTGAATTTACAAATAAGTTCAAATTACACTTTTCAAGATAGGGTACCTGGGGGACGCTACAAGTTTAATTCACATAACACATTCTCAATACAAATGTGACCAGTGTAATTATTCAACGAAAGTAAAACGCAATTTACAAGTACATTTTACTAAACACGCTTCAGACTTGTTATACAAATGCAATCAGTGTCATTTTTTAACAAAGTGGAAACAAGTCTAATCGGCATGGTTTAAAGCTATTGAAAAGATATTTAACAAATCATCGTACAAAACACACAAATTATATATACAAATGTGACCAGTGTGATTATGTCACTAAATGGAAACAACCTTTAAAAGAGCATAGTAATATTCATACAAGTTTTCAATACAAATGTAAGTATTGTAATTATACATCAACAGTGAAACGCTATGTACCACATCATCTTACAAAACACTCAAGTTTTGTATACAAGTGGGACCAATGTGGTTTTATAAGTAAACAGAAACGAAGCTCAAAAGATCATAGTAAAATACACACATCACCTTCTCAATATAAATGTTATAATTGCAATTATTCTACAGTGGAAAAATATTTAAATCGTCATCTTGCACGACATGCTTCAAGCTATCAATACAAATGTGGACATGACCAGTGTGATTTTATAACTAAAGCAGCATAGTATAATGCACACCTCCAGTTCTCAACACAAACGTGACAAGGTGAAGAGTTATTTAAGGTATCGTAGATGTGATCAATATGATTATACAACAAAATGGAAACGAAGTTTAAAACAGCATAGTTTAAATCATACGCCAAGCGCTCAATACAAATGTAATAAATGTAATTTTGCAACAAAATGGAAATAAAGTATAGAACAGCATATTGTGGAAAAACACTCTTGAAGCACTTAATACAATGCACATGTGAACTTTAAAACGATGTAGCAAAAAGCAACAACATTTAAAACACATGTTATAACGTATAATTAGAAATAGATTTATATGTCAATTCCCTTGATTTAAAGCAACATCTTACAATAACATACGTCTACAAATGTGACTAAGACGATTACATAACAAAACTGTAAAGAAATTTAAAAAAATATTTTATAAAGCACAGTCTAGTTTTGTTGCAATCGGTTCTATGTAAATTTATACTTAACTTAAAATTATACAGGGTGTAGCACGAAGAGTTTTGATTAAAAGTAATGGCGGATACAGTTATGTTAAAAATCTGAAATTACGAAGGTGTAGGTTTTGGATGACGCTGAGTTCAAATATAATATTGTCCTGAATGTGGCACTTCCGGTTATACCGGAAGTAGACGTCAACTTTGTTATTTTAAATGGAACCTAATATTTTTTTATTTTATTTTCGAATTCTACATGAAATTGTAGATAAAATTTGTGCACAATGCCCTATACCAAAAATGAAGTATTTTCGAGATATTTCGATTTTTTTAAATTTTGAAAAATCCTAGTCCACATTGAATAACGATATCTCCATCAATGACGAAGCTAGTGACGTGAAATTGTAACCAATAAACAACAAGCATATATCCATCTCATTGATATTTCATACAGGGTGTTTTAAACTTAGCCGCCACCATGCACAATTTAAATCATTATAAGTTGCTTACTTTAAATAGAACACCCTGTATTTTATTACATTTTCCGCTGTATTTTTTAAGCCAATTAGTTTGGTATCAGTATTCCTATGACTTAATCAAACCACTTTTGAGATATTTCATTATCTTAGTTAAAACATAACAACACTTAATTATTTCAACATTAGTAAAGGGTAGGCCATGATTTCCATTATTTAAGGTGATATTTTGTTATTTTTTCATAAGTTATTAATTCTGAAACGTAACCAATAGCCTGAAAGGATTATTAATTGTGGATATCATTAAAAACGTTGACTAGGTATTTTGTATTAATTTAATTAGATAACTTACAAACAAAAATATCTAAATGTAATATTAAACAAATAAAGTTTTATAATAAGTGTTCAAAATTAGCACCATCTACTTCCAAACATTTATGAATCCTTTTCATTAAGTTATGTCTTGTAATTCTGGAAATATGGTCGGGTGTTTGGAGAATTAAAAGCAAGTAAGACTGCATCATATCTTCCTTTGTCGTAACATTTTCCGCTGTATTTTTTAAGCCAATTCGCTTGGTAACGGTATTCCCTATACCTAAATCCAACCACTTTTGAGATATTTCATTATCTTAGTTAAAACATAACAGCACTGAATTATTTCAACATTAGTAAAGGGTAGGCCATGGCTGTCAAAGATTTGATAGTTAGAACGTTAATTGTCTATGTTGTTTTGACAGTTTTCTTTACCAGTTTGTATTTCATAGTAAATAATGGTAAATGTAGGATTTACTAATGATGATTTTTAAATCTTATTATTATTTACGGCGAGTGTAATAGAATTGTTGAACAGACTTGTCGTGTTTTGCAGAAAGATATCCAAATCGACCAAATGCAACTGGTGATATTGTAAGAAGATTGCTTAAAAACTGCCGTCAATTTAAGACAAAAATTAATAAAAATAAACCACTAGTGGACAGTGACATAAACGAAATTAATGTTTTGGGTTATTTTACGGCCTCTCCAAATACCTCCATTAGAGATTGTGAGAGAGATCTTACTTTGTCGACGAAAACAATTCATCGCATTTTAAAAAAACACAAATGGAAACCATTTTCATATCATATGGTGCAACACTTACAATTAGGTGATCTTCCTCGAAGGGTAGAATTCTGTGAATGGTTTTTATGAAGACCCAAGGGGATGAAAACATCATAAAAAAAGTTATATGGTGTGATGAAGCAAAGTTTATCAAAAATGGATTATTTAATCGACATAATTCCCATTTTTGGTCTAATGAAAATCCACATGTTAGTAGAGAACGTTATTTCCAAGATAGTTGGAGTTTTAATGTTTTTTGTGCAATAAAAGACGATAAAATTGTAGCATTAAAATTTAGAAAGATGGAGCACCTCCCCATCACTTTGGGCCTGTTGCTCAGCATCTTTACGACATGTTTGATGATAGATGGATTCCCAATAAGGGTCCGTTTCGTTGGCCAGCTCGCTCTCCTGATTTGGCTCCTCTAGATTTTGGTACTTGGGGTTACATTAAAAATCATGTATTTTCCAAACCTGTTACGACAAAGCAAGATATGATGCAGAGAGTATTACTTACTTTTAATTCTCTAACACCCGACCATATTTCCAGAATTACAAGACATGACTTAATGAAAAGGATTCATAAATGTTTAGAAGTAGATGGTGATAATTTTGAACACTTATTATAAAACTTTATTTGTTTAATATTACATTTAGTTATTTTTGTATGTAAGTTATCTAACTAAATTAATACAAAATACCTAGTCAACGTTTTTAAGGATATCCACAATTAATAATCCTTTCAGGGTATTGGTTGCTTTTTAAAATAAATAACTTATGAAAAAATAACAAAATATCACCTTAAATAATGAAAATCATGGCCTACCCTTTACTAACGTTGAAATAATTAAGTGTTGTTATGTTTTAACTAAGATAATGAAATATCTCAAAAGTGGTTGGATTTAGGTATAGGGAATACTGATACCAAACGAATTGGCTTAAAAAATACAGCGGAAAATGTAATAAAATACAGGGTGTTCTATTTAAAGTAAGCAACTTAAAAATGTTGGCTAAGTTTAAAACACCCTGTATTAAATATCAATGAGATGGATATATGGAGTTAATGGGTAAGCACTTGTTGTTTATTGGTTACAATTTCACATCACTAGCTTCGTTATTAATGGAGATATCGTTATTCAATGTGGACTAGGATTTTTTCAAAATTTAAAAAAAAATCGAAATATCTCGAAAATACTTCATTTTTGGTATAGGACATTGTGCACAAATTTTATCTAGAATTTCATGTAGAAAAAGTTGACATCTACTTCCGGTATAACCGGAAGTGCCACATTCAGGACAATATTATATTTGAGCTCAGCGTCATCCAAAACCTACAGCTTCGTAATTTCAGATTTTTAACATAACTGTATCCGCCATTACTTTTAATCAAAACTCTTCGCGCCACACCCTGTATATGAAGTTAGTCTTATCTTGTTCGTGATACATTGACTATTTAAATAAGTTAGATTGAGAATTTGAAACATTTTCAAAATATTATGAAATTTTGAGCATATTCGCTAAGAAATAATGAGCGTGATAACACTTTACCTAGTTTCGATGTACAATAAAGACTTATTTAGTAAAATAGTGATTGCTGACATTTTTGCAAAACACAAAAATGTTAAGGTATTAAATTAAAAGTCAAAAACCTAATTTTTATCATTCCTTACAATCCCACTTTTTCAATATTACACTTTTACATATGAAAGAGTGATTGTGTAATATGTAGACCACTAAATAAAAATTAAGTAATCTGTGTGGTTAGATGGTACTTCCTACATTTAGATATTAATAAAAATTCTCCTACATATATCTTAATTAAGTGAAATGGTTGTACTTTATTTAGATAAGTAAAAAATTATCCAATCGTATTAAAATTTATTTAAATTTTACCCAATTTACCAGTTGGAAAAAAGTACCTTTTCAGTTACGTTTAAAATAGGCAAGCTTTGTACTAACTAAAAATCATCTAGCAGCAGTTAATAACCATAATATGTCAAAATATTAGAAGATTGCAATTTTAAGTAGTAAAAATTTATAAATATAACTATTTAATAAAACAAGATATGGGCGTTGTAACATTCTACATTTACGTAAACTAATTATAATGTGCAACAAAAAATGTACTTAATGGAGTTAAATTCCAACAAAAATAAAATAATCTGTAATATAGCCTACTTTACATATTACTATGCCCAATTATAGTATTTTTAATTGACCTATTTAATTACAGCATACATACTAACATTACTTTAAATGGAGATATAAAAAGGGGGATTTAAATTAATGATACCCACGTAACTTCTAATTTATTACGCATCCTACTATATTAAATTATGAGACCTTTTCGTAATTTTTATTTCATGTTGTGTCACAGAATAAAACGAAATGTAACATACGATGTTATCTAAAGTATACATGTGGAACTACTTCCTTTAAATATTTGGTTAAATATTTCAAATTCAAGGTTAAGCATCAAAGCACCAGTACCTCAAAACTAATGTTTATTTTTCATAAATGTATTAATAAATAAAGTACCTTCCGGATGTAAACTGCTTATCAATGAGGGCTAGATAACACACTGCTGACGTTAAAATTTTTAGTCACTATTTACAACAAAAAATCACAGCATAAGGGTTATAATGCTGTGAAAAAGTACACTTTTTCGCAACATACATATTATTATCCTCGCCAGGAGTGTTTACCGCTACGTCATTAATTTATACATTTAGTTATCCAATTTGTTTATACTGCCTTCTCATATAAAATGGTGAATTAAGTAAGGATGGTGAACATTCGTAATGCATTTGACGACATCGACATACGGCATTGAATATGCAAACGTAGTAGAAAGAGTAAACCTATAAACCGTAAAATCAATTTGTTTTATGTGCATATGAATTTAATTATCATTTGACTTATACTACATAACCTCCATTTGTTAGTTTCCTCATTTCCTGCATTTACTTCTTTTAATCATTTATTACACTTACACATCTGAAGTCACTACTCCGTTTGTTACTCATTAATCAACGATCTCTAATTTTTAGAAAATAAATCACAATAAATAATTGTATTTTAGAATTATGCAGCTTTAAATGCTGCCATCTCGAGGTATATTTTCTTGCCAGAATTTATTATAACGAAAATAATTGTGACTCATGTTTTTCATATTACACATAATTATGATTGTATGCGATGACGTAGCGGTAAACACTCCTGGCGATGATAGTAAGTAGCTCGAAAAATACAAAATCTTAATTCATTTACAAAATAAGAAAAAAATAATAAGACAATATTTTTTTTTCAAAATGTGCATGTTTTGGTTACATACAGGGTGGCCCAACCTGAAGGTCGCACCCCTCTTTATGACTCTCCTGTTAGATTTAGCAAAAACGTTCGAACACGTCAACGTTGATTTCTACGAGCACATCTTGTCCACTAAAACTCCATTATACAGGTGTGTCATTTTTTGCTGCTTCCTGAAGTTTGTAGTAAATTGGGTATTACATGTCCTATACCGATCTTCAACCGTTTTAATTTTATTTGCGTTATTATACCTCAAGTAACATTGTATCATCGATAGGTTGAGACTTTAGGAAACTTTGTACATTATCGTTTCTATGGATACCTTCGACCTCGTGATTTTATTGCAACAAACTCTACTGTCAATATTTCTTTACACAGGAAGAGTCAGAAAGAAAATGTAACTTTTAAAAATTGCCTTAAATTTAAATAACTCAAACAGTAAGCAGTAAGATTAATTCATTAAAAAAAGAAATAAGCTTCAATGTCGTAATAAGTGTAGAAGTTGAAGTGTCCGTCTTTCTCCATACAGTAATATCTGTAATTCGGTGATCTTCAATCGACTCTGATTTCGTTTCGTAAATTTTACTTTTTAAATGTCCCCAAAGAAAAATTCAATAGGACTAAGACCTGGGACCTCGGTGGCCACTTAATTGGACCTCGCCTACCAATCCACTGACCACGAAAATGAGTGTTCAAGAACTGACTTACAGGAGCTACGTAGGTGGGTGGTGTTCTATCATGTTGAAAGTGGAGAATGTTTTCGTTATGGTTATTGTCGTTTTCTATTTTTTTCCGTAATTAACGAGTCTATTGTATTTTCCAACATGTCTAAGTACAACTTGCCCGTCAGGTTTCCACGGATAAAAAGAGGTCCTACAATATTTTCGCCTAAAATGCCTGCCCAAACATTTAACTGTTGCAAGTGGATCTCTAAATAAACGGGGATTAGTGTCATTGCAATAAGGTCTATTTACAGCACCGCGTAAATAGAACGTGCATTGGTCTGAAAAACAAATATTGAACAGCAAATTTCGATTGATGATTAACCGTTGGCTCATTTCTTCGCAGAACTCCAACCTTCTATCATAATCGTCTTTATTAAGTTAAAGTACAAGTCTTATCTTGTAAGGATGAAATTTCTGATCTTTCAATATGCTTTGTATTGACGTGCAAAAAACTCCAGTTGGCGAGTGCTTTAGGTATTGTCCAGTGCTACGTGTCCCAAAACCGCTATTTCTATGGTAATGTTTCTCAGCGTTCGATTTTGATGGCACTGAATATCAATCACAGACCTAGTGTCTTCAAATTTCCTTATTAATCTTCCCACATACTTAGTGTTAATAGTTTTGTCTGGATATAAATGATTAAATAAGCGGACGGTAGCCCTGGCGTAACTTTCAAAATGTTATTTCTACCCTTTCTCGAATGGAAAATTTCATAGCAGTTCTATTTGAATTCAAAAAAGTGTAAGGTTACACTGACATATCTTGACAGAGACTGCAAACGATTATTACTAGTTCGAAGGCATCCATGGAAACGATAGTGTACAAAGTTTCCTAAAGTCTCAACCTATCCATAATATAATAATTCTATTTGAGCTATAAAAACGCAAATAAAACAACACGGTTTCTATTCAAAAATCAAAAATGTGAGTAGTATCTTTTTTATGAATCACCCTGTAGTTTTTTCTAAATCTACCAGAAGAGTCATAAAGAGTGGCGCGACCTTCTCATTGGGTCACCCTGTATACATATTCCTGCCCAAAGAATCAGTTTTTCGGGATGTGTATGATATACCACAACTGGTGGATCTGTTCCTATTTTAGTTTATAAATTAAAAGGCCGGTTGAATTGAAAGCCTCTAGTAAATATGGGCGGCTGTTGTATATTTTGATAGTAGAAATAAGGAGTGCTTGGAGGAAAGAATTGATGGGGTTGTTAATTTTGAATTTTTTGGAAAAGAAGGAATGTATTATTTTGTGTAACATAGAATAAAAAGGTAGTGCACTAATTGCATTTTCTTTAAGTAAAAGCTTATAATTACAACATTATGATCTCAACAAAAGAGTACTTTTATTATAAGATTAATATAACTTGATTTGAAGACAGAACGTTCTTTTATAAATTGAACTAAATAATAATTGAAACTAGTATATGATTTATATTACAATACCATGGTAACAGTGATTATTCCATCTAATATAAATTAATGATAATTTGAAAGGTAATATTACATCACAATCTTGTTATTTAATGTAGTGAGGTATCTTGATTTCATTTTTAATATATTTTGACACCTATAATGTAGAATATTTTAAGATGGATGTTCCCTTGTAAATGTAGTGGAAGCCTAAAACGGCTCTCGGGTAAAACTGGCATAATGCTGACCATGGGGAGATAACTGGTGCAACACTAAAGTATGTTCTCGTAGGAATATGACTGTTATGAAATATGTTACCTTTTGATTCGTTAATTGTAAATGTAAACCCTTTACATGTCTTGTACTGCAGTTACCTAACTGTATCACCTGGCAATCACCATTTCTGAAATACAGGTCTATATTAAATTACTAATATATTGAGTTATTAAGGTTAGAGTAGGGTGATAACAATTTAATTGTGCAATAACAATAGAGTCTGAATACGTATTCATCTAGGTATTTATAATTAATACTGATACTTTATTTATGCTGTTATTCTTGTTGTAAAAGGCGATGAGGTTTTTTTTTTAGTTCTTTTTCTCAATTCGCAATAAAGATATCAGAACTACATTGCACTTGCTTATAAATGTGTATACTGTGTTGCCATTTTTTTATCCTCCCTTAGATACCGCAACACATATCCCGTAACAACTCTTTTACGCAACGTATAACTGGTCCTACCTGGTTTTTCATGACGATCATTTGGTTTAAGTAAGTTCGTGCATTAATTCTGTTCTTGCATTCCAGTTGTGCAATCATTAAACTGGCCTGACTACATTACAGGTGAATACAAAATTATAAAATCGAGTAACGGCAAATAATGAAAGGCAGCTTACTACACATTAAAAAAACAGTTAAATCACACCCACAACTGTATTAAATTCGTGTCACCAGACATATGATCGTTATTCAACCAATCATGCTGGTAGTTAAGTTAATAAAATAAAGTACGTTTTTGTGGTTTTTTTAAACTTTTATTTTGTTCGAATTGTTGTCTTGTGCTTGTAAAGATTAGTTTACATTACTGGTTTGTCACATTATTAGTGGTTAAATTATTTAGAGTTACTTTTGATTGTTTTTTATTTATTGTATGATAGTATTTACTCTTTCAGTGTTTAGTGTGAGAGTAACTGCTTATTCTGTGTAGTCGAAACGTATATGTAAAAAAATGCTCATTTTGAATACAATTTAGAGGATAAGATAAGTGACTTTTATTCCTTATTAAGGTATACTGAAATAAAATAAGTTTGCAACACTGAGTAGAACAAGTGGAAGTTTAAAGATGTCAGGTACTACTAATTAACATTAAATAAACTACATTATACGAAAATCGAAATAAGCCCAACGTAATACCATTATTTATATAATTGTGTATACATTTCAAAATTTTAATTCCTTTTGTTCAAAAAATAGCGTTTATGCCACGAGGGCTCGACTATCCTTTAATCCCTTGAGTGACTATTTCGTAAGAAAATTAAAAATTGTACTTTAGTCCCAGGTAGGTATACTATTTAATCCCTCCGGGATTAAAAGTAAAACTAAATAAGACTTGGCACAAGCGGATTAAACTCATCCCATCGCTAAGAGAATGTGTTTGAAATTGCTGATGAAGGTTTAGAAGCATTTACTTCTTCACTACGTTGTAAAATAATTTCAGTAATATTATATTTATTATTACATAACCATCAGTGATTACGGTAGATTGTCACTCAGCGTCTTTTTTTATTAACATTCCACATTTGCTCCAGAATCAGCCGAAACGGGTGCGTCTGAAGTAAAAGCCTGTGTAGTCGGGAAATTTTGTTACATTTTTAATTAATTCGTAACTATATTAACAAGATAGGATAGGCTGATCCTTGAGTTTTATTTTTAAAAGTTCTACACCTTTCACAAACAATTTCAGATGTTAAGTAAGTCAAATGTGTGCAAAAAATAACGTATTACCGCGGATCTAAATTACTGGTAAACCATCGAGTTATTTTTGTCCTTAAATGGCGTTTAGCTTAAGAAATAATCAAATGTCACATAAAGGAACACTAATATTCTTTTTAATTTTTAATCCTGATGAAAGTAGATTTCGGATCTGCCCAAATATATCGATTCAAGGCATTGGTAATAAAAAAGATTCACGACAACAGTTCTTGAGGGAAAAAATACTTCAGCCCCGAAAATTATGCTACAGACCGGAAAAGAAATCGCTCACAATAGCGCATTTTTTTTAGTGCACATTTGTCGTACACCATGAAGAATGGCGAGGCATTGAGTATTTAAATAGTTTGGACATCACATTTAATTTTTAAAAGAGCTTATTTAGGTTAAGCTATCAAAAGGGTCGTTTTTACGATATTGATAAAAACTTATCATTTGACCTAACCAAATATCTTATGATAACCTATAAAGATTGCTACAATTGACGATGTGAGATGGCTACTTTCATTTTCATATACTAGCATATCTTATACACATAAATCATAAATTACAGTATTTTGGCGAAGGAGTAAAAAAGTAGATCTTGTCTCACGAATATACAGATTAAAAAACTTAAGGAATGTATGTCAGCAGGAGCCCTATTAAAGTCTGTACCTACTGCGAAAGGTGTCTTATGATTCATAACAGAATACATAAAGCAAAGAAATTACAACATATACTTATTTCTGTTCCTCATAAATAATATACGTATGGAAAAGACAAGGGAGATTTTAATGAAGAGTGCTGAAAACGTATGTCTCACATAAACATCACACATCACAAACAACTTAACCTCACAATTTGTTTGTTTTGATCTGTCACGTGCATTTATCCCGTTATGTAGTTTTTATTAAAACTACTGGAATTCTTTAAAGGCGATCATAAGTTCTATACTACGTTCGGGGGTGAGAGTGCAGTACAGCGCTGTCATGTCTCCGCAAACCTGTGCAAGTATGATGCTCACAAACAAATCCAGCCATTGTAATATAGCATTGTGACAAAAACGATTTTTCAAAGAGAATTTATAAAAAAAATAAACAACAGCAATTTATAGATATAATATAATAGAATCCTTTGTGACATACCGAGCTGGTAGAGTAGTGGTGACACGACCTGCTTAGCAATTGGGAGGTAATGGGTTCGATTCCCGTTACCGTCTACCTTGTATGAGGTTTTTTCAGAGGGTTTTCCTCATACACATGTAGCGGCATGGTCACTGCGTATATGCACACAATGTGCGGCTACTTAGGCGAATACTGGTGTAGTATTTCCCCCCTCAAAACCCTAACTCCGTTCCTTCCGATCCTATCCTGACCACACCCATCCTTAATCCCAATAATGTATGTATGTATGTTGGGAATCCATAATTGTGGCTGAAGGAGCACTGAAAGCTCGAGCTGCCTGCCCTCCCGTTTGGGGAGGGAATGAAATGCGTGAGCTTTTCCTTTTCTTTTTTTTTGTGACATTAACAATATAAAAACAAAACATGCAAGAGGGTGGAAAATTACAACAAAACGGCTGAAATACAATTATAAAGTTTTGTTATTATCGCAATACAATAGTAGAAAACCTATACAAAAGTTGAATACTAACAAAATAAAATAAGATAAACAGTAAACATATTTTGTACAAGAATTAGTTTAATGGAACAATCAAAAATGTAATTATCGTATAATAAGACAGATCATTAACAGGATAAAAAAAAATAAAGAAAACCTGAAAAAAGTTTAAAATGACATCAAGTATTACATGGGCATTTATTTGAGAACTCCCGTTGTTTCATTGAGCTTATACGAGCATTATCGCCCGTTGCATACAACCGGCAACGTCGAAGCAAAATTCCCATAAGGAAAGCATTGACTATCTTCGCCACACTGCACTCTCACCCCTGAACGCAGGGACCGTCGTAGCTATTTCGCCGCTCTGGGCAAGACTATAATCTGCCGCTCTTACTTTTGATAGAAAAAAAGGTGTACAGCGTTTTTAAGGTTACGAGTTTGTTTTAGAGTTTATTAGATGTAAAAATTTTCTGCGCATTTCGAGTAAAAAAAGAGATTACAAATAAATATTATATGTTCAGTAAACACCACAAAAATAATAGATAAAAATAATAAAAATATACAAAATATAAATATAAAAAATAATGTTCTAGGGAGTCTGAGAGCAAGTAGGTTTTTTTTATAAAGAACAAATTTTTGTACAAAATAAAAAATAACAATCTTTTCCCTCATTATAACTCAATCCGGAGATATACTGTACCGGCTGTCCCAAATTTGAGGGCAAGCATGGGGATCTCGCTTATTATAAGAGATAGGATATAGGTTTAAATTCGGCACTTTTGCTAAATTCGATGCCGAGTAATAATCTGAAAAGAAATTTGAGCTAACTCGAATGGATTTGGTTTTATGCTCAAAAAACTAAAAATTTCGATTTTCGTTTTTCGCGTTTGGCCACCTTATTATTAGGAATATTCAAAATTCGATTAAACATTATTAAGGCACCTTTTTACGCACAATACTAATACGGTATCAAAAATATTATGTGACGTTTCGTTTATTCTGAACCATCATCAGGTTTATTTTTCTTATGGGGTTAAGATATACATTTAAACAATTAAAAAAACATTAACAAACAACTCAAACAAGTATGTCTATGTAACACGGTCATAATAGCGATAACGCAAATTTATCGATAGGTAACAACAAAATAATTACACAGACAAACAAATAAAATTATTATAATCAATGTTCGAACAAGTTTCCTCCTTCTTGAATACAGTAACGAATTCTTCTTCTACAATTGTTTACGCTTCTTTGAATCGTTCGCCTGGGAATTTACGAAGTTCATTAACAACCCTATTCTGGAGTTCTGCTATATTTTGCGGTGGCGTCTTATAAATCATATTTTTTAAATAGCCCCAGAGGAAGTAATCTAAAGGGGTGAAATCTGGACTTTTTGCTGGCCACCTAAGTGGTCCCCTATTTCCCATCCATGTATCAGGAAATTCGCCGTTAAGATATTCACTTATTATCGCAGCATTATGAGGAGGAGCTCCGTCCATTTGCCACCAGAGAGTCCATCTTTCGTTTAGCGGAACATCATCCAAAAGGTCTGATATTTCGTTTGTTAGAAATGCGAGGTAGCGTTGATAGGTTAGGATACCTTCGTAAATAATTGGCCCAAGGAGCCTATCCTTCCAGATTCCAACCCACACATTAAAGGACCGGTGGCCTTGTCCTCGCATTTGCCTGTTAATTCGTGGATTTTCAACGGACCAGTAGTGCTCGTTATTACGATTAAACATTCCATTAGTGGAAAAATTGCACTGATCCGTCCAAATTATTTGATTGAGCAAGTTTCGATTTTCCAGCATTTTGGTATTAAGTTGGTTACAAAAATCCAACCGTCTCATATCGTCCCCAGGCCGAAGAGTTTGACTAACGTATAACTTAAATGGTTTATAACGGTGTTGCTTTAACACTCGCCAAACTGTCGTTTTGGCACTTCAATAGTTTGCTCTATTTCTCTGGTAGATGTTGAAGGATTTTCTTGAACCTAAGATGGATAACATAAAGTCATAACTCTCCAAAAAAATGTCTGCTGAAATTAGCAGTGAAGTGAGTGGAAATTCTTATAATTAGTATAATACTAACAAATAGTACCTGATGTAATATTTCTTCTTCGGAATCTCTGTCTGGTCTGCTACCATATGCGTTTCGAGGTTTCTGAAAACATCCAAATTCTCGCAAATTTTGGTCTAATTTTAAAAAATATCTCTGGTTTGGTTGCTGCCTGTTCGGATATTCCTCTAAATATCTGTGTTCTGCTCTGACACTATTTCTATTGCAGCTATAAAATATCCTTATCATGTCTGGTTTTTCTGAATTTGAAAACATTCTAAAGAAAGTTGCAAATTTTAAAGCACTAACACGAAGGATCTTGCAGTTATTACCCTTTTTACAATTAGAAAATGACATGACAAAAGCCAACTCCTGAGTTTTGTTTGATTCAATTTGGGACAGCCTGTACATAAACATAAATTTATACTGGTATTGAAACAATACAAAAATGAAAATGTTTTCTTCCTAACTTTTAATTTGGCAAATTCTCTTATAATTTGCCTAAAATCTGTTTTATTGCATACATCATGCTCAATAGCATATGGATGGAAAAAATGTATGGCGAAATTTTTTTTGCTATTTGCTGCCCTTGTCTCTACCGCTCTGGGCCACGTAAATGTGCCAGGTAAATCTGTAAAAGCATGTGGAGTTACAGAAAAAAACCTTGATACGTACTAAAACACGAGTTGCTGATCAAAATGTACTTAGTACACCTCAGAAGAAAAGCCAACGTCAAAAGATGTATATGACTACATAAAAAACATGGTTAAGAGAAAAATGTATAATATGTATTTGAAATGTAAGAAATACGTAAAATACTTATTACATAAACTGGCTTAATTATTTTAGTGTTGCCAGTTAGAGTAAAAAGCTTAATGAATGCGTTAAAGAAGGATAACATTTATTCATTTAATGCAACAAATTTAAAGCGACTGTTACATTTTATTGGTTTCGATTTTAAAATGGATGGTCCCAGAAGAAGATTATTCGAACAAGATCATATAGCTGCTGCCAGAGCAACATTAAATATGTACCTAGGTATGAAATGTATTTCACATAATAGCAAGTGACATTTTGACGCGACTTACGCAGTGCGACAAATTCGTCTTATAAATGTGATTTCACACGTTGTATACAGTTGCATTTTATTCAACGACCAGTGACAAATTGGTTTAATGGCTTCACGTGATATACGACGTTTTGTCCAACAGTTGATTTTTTTAACGAAAACTAATTAAAAAAATAAACAATATGAAATAATAGAGATTATTTAAAAAAATATAAAAAATCAAGCAGCCAGGTCTTGGTTGTAATGGCTTACTTCACTCGCCATATAAAATTTAGTCACTAGTGAATAAAATTTGATTTTAGTCACTGAAAACTAACGTATAAAACACGTGAAAATCTGCAACTGTTGGACAAAAACTATTATTGAACTTATAATTTTATTTATTGTATTTGACTTAAATGGAAATCAAAGTAACGAATTCAAAATTGTGTTTAAACCAACTAATGATTAATTAGGGAAGTTCTTGTAAGTACTCCTTATAAGTTCTTTGCAACTAATTCGACTTCATTTTACAACAAAAAAACATGTAGGTATTTAAACAATTATTTGTAGGTTAATTTTTTTTTATAATCAGCTGATTTTGTGTTGTTTAGTAACTTATTTTTGTTACATTTGGCATAACTGAGTATACTTCTGAAATTATTAACGTCATACGTTTTCTAAAAATGAACTCATACATTTCGTAAAATGAGTCATACGACACCTTTCGTGGTCCCGACTTTAACACTGGAATGTACCTACATAATAATAGTATATTACGAACCGCGCAAGGAAGAGCTTCATTAGAGCCGAGCGTTGGTTAAAATGCAAGGCAGTAATGAAGCCTTCCTGCAAGATTTGTATATAGTATTTTATTCGCAATCATCCAAATAATAAATATCCTGATGTAATAAATATAAAGCAAAGTAAGCTGGGAATGAAAATAAATACATAATATTGTAAATAAGTTTTAACTATGAAAATCCAAAAAAAGATTCTTAATGCTTTTTTTTAGCTAGTTTTTAAATACGTTGTACGTCCGTTGATTAATAAATAATATCAAATAACAACACATAATTTAATTAACTGTAATGATTATGACGTTCATGATAGTTATGCATTCCTCACCACAGGTATGTGATAATTTTCGGGGTATGTAATAATTATTTCCGGCTAGTTTCATTATTCTCCGCTAGTTTCAGTAATAATCTAATTCCCAGCTGTTGTCATGCCATGAAATTGACAGATTACACTATGATTGCGAGTAAAAGAACTTACATGGCTATGAAATTAATTATTAAATCTATATCAGAGAGGGTGGGGAGAGTGGACTTTCAATGTTAAATTTGGTAGACTTAATAGCGCCCTCATACAACTTGGGAGAAAGTAAGTAGTAAAATGTAATTTTTTTAATGCAAAAGCGCAAATTCCCATTTTTTTCTGTACTGTCAAATCAACTTTGTGCAAGAATATCAAATAAACTCCAGGATACAACTGTACTTAGCTAATCAACTTAATTAAGATAGTTATTTTTTGACAACACCCTTTCAGGTTTTTAAAACACATTGTGGGTAAACGAACATTATTCAAACTTCCAGAACTTTGTAAGACACGATTATTTCAATGTTGAAAAAATGAGAATAATTTCACAATGTAAACCGCACAAAAAGCGACCGAAAGTTAAAATAAATTAGTTAAACAAACTTAGAGAAAAGAGACTTAAAAGTTTCAAGCGCTATAATGGCAAACGTCATTCATATACACCTAAACATCCAATCAAAAAATTACTAAATTGTGTCTTACAACTAAGTATGCATTGTGTAGTAATCTGTTATTTTTTACTTTTTATGGCTGCCCTCTATTTAATTGGGAGGAAGTAAACTTATCTCAAGATTGCCTATACGAGTGTCCACTCTCCCCACACTCTCTGATCTATGTCATTGACTGAATAGAAAGCAGCCATTACCTACATCAGTTTTAAAAAACGAAAATCTAGAAAATTCTTATGTATCTATGTATTTACGTTACGTTATAGTTATTTATATATCAAAGGAGTTAAGGGTATGTTAATTACTGAGGGCAACGTATTGCAATCCAGAGGGACGTTAGTTCCGAGGGATTGTTAAGTTGCTCGAGGTTATTAACATACATAACTCCCGTGATAGATAAATAATTTTATTTCATACTAATAACAAAAAAAAACGAAATTTTGTTGGTTATTAAAATGAAAAAGGTACTGTGGATATATCAACTGACAAGTTTGCAAATATTTGTCAGAATACATTAGAATGATTACAGGGCAGTTATAGATCTATAACTGCCTAGATACCAATTCATAACTCCCAAGAGAGTTATGAACGTGTTTATGGTTACGGTAATTAAGGGTTTATTTGCCTATAATATATTAGTATGAGATAAAACTTTTAATAAGCTTGCACATTTCAAAAATTGATATAATAAATTTGAAGTTCTAACAAATTTTACAGCCAAACCATTACCACAAGTATTTGTTACTTATTAAATTTGTCTGTTTCCCACTAATACAGTTTTCATACATTTTTCTAATTATTATTTTTGCATAACATTTTGTAATTTTCTTAATTATATTAAAATTATGCACATTACACCTGTCTAGACAGTAGGCCGTATCTATTTTTAGTAAAGATTCGAGTTATTGAAGGTTTTACAAACTTAGCTGGGTTATTACTTTCAAATGACTCACATTGCCAACAGTCTTCGTGTTAAATCACAGTAAAAGATTTATTCATATTCCTAACTTCCTTACTATATAATTCATAGGAGAATTTAAACTTTGTATTTTTTCGAAAAAGTCTATATACATTAACTTTATGTTTATATCGCGCATGTTCACGACAGTAGTGTGATATGGTAGGCTTAAAGATTTAGATTTACTCTACTTTTTTTTTCAGAGGGATGTTCTGCTTTTTTTGGAATTAACGAGGTCTTTAACTGACGTCTTAGGAAAAACATTCATTATTATTCTATCACTATGGATAGGATAGCCCACGGGTGCAAGGGAAAATTTCTTACATACTTGAAAATCCAAATCTTGTGCATCTTTTAAATAATATTTAATGGTATTTTTTCTACGAGAGTTCTCCAACACAACACTTCTTTTATTGGTATTTTTAATTGCACTAAATATAAATAGGTGTTATTAAAATATTTAGCTTCTTTGGATTTTTTAATGGTGTATTTTTGTATTTATATTTTCTATACGTTTCAATAATAATTACAGTGATCGTCCTCAGTAGTGCTTCAAGAATTATTTAAGATGTTAAAATACATTTATGAAATGAGTTAGTATTCTGGATCCGTGTTAAAAACTTTAAGGAGGTATCTTTTTTAACACAGATTTTAACACGCTTTTTTATTAAGCTAATGTTGGCGGTAAGCTGCCGATTTGACGCCATGGTTAAAAGTTTTTTTGGATTGTCAGACATTTCCTTCCCAAACCTTATAATCATACATCACCTGCTGAGCATTCGGGAGGCAATGGGTTCGATTCCCGTTACCGTCTACCTTGGATGAGTATTTTTCAGGAGGTTTTCTTTGGACACATATAGCGGCATGGTCACTGCGTATACTCACACCCTGTACGGCTATTTAGGTGAATTCTGGGGTAGTATCCTCCCCTCAGAACCGTTTCTTCCGATTTTATGCTCACCGCACCTATCGTTAATCTCACCATGGATACGTACTTAATGTATCAATGTTGGGAATCCATGATTATAGTTGAAGGAGCTTGGAAACTTCAACCCACCCGCCTGGCGAGGGAATGAAATATGTGGCCTTTTCATTTCTTTATAATAATAAAATTGTGTTACTTAACATGAAATTGTATTTAAAAACTTACTGGGGATAATTTGAAAATGTTTTTTTTTGAAGAACTGTCATTTAAAACTGACTTGTACCGTTGACTGAAAACTTATTACACAATGCTTGTACATAATATTTATCAACCGTCAAAACAACAAATTTTTTATACAGAAGTCTTTTACCTCCATTACATTACATTACATAGCGTTCACGCCATTCCCTTGCGGGGAATGTAAAACAATCCCTGCCTCTTATTTGTTTTTTTTATTTACAATCTTTCTCCATGCTTTCCTATCTCTGCAAACCTCCCTAGCTTCCGCAAGATTCATGCACTGTTTCTGACATGCGCTTTTATTTTTAAAACTCCTTATCTTTCTTTCTTTCATCATACATTCTACTGCATTTAGGCAAGTTTTACGCGGAATACTACGCCCTTTTTTCCCACTAACTTCGCTCACATACATTTGTTTCGTTAATCTTGCGTTGTTCATTCTTTCAATGTGACCAAACCGTATTTCTTTTATACCTGTCTATCATCGTCTTTTCCTCGCCACACTCATTCTTCATCTTATCCCTTTTAGTTATACCATGCGCTTCTTAGGACTCTCATACCCGCGACATTTAGTTTTCTTTCGTGCTTTTTTTGGCATAGCCATGTCTCAGTTCCATACAGTACTGATGGGACAAACACGCCATTATAGATTGCTCGTTTCGCAGCTACCCGTCATCTAATCTCGCCATCCATAGTACCATCTGCAGTGAACAGTCTACTCAGATACACCAACTCATCCACTTGTTCGACAATCATGCAGGGTAAGTACTCTACTCTCATTTTCACCTTCTCGACTGAATACCACAATCTTAGTTTTGTCACGTGTACTTTTAGGTCCATACTCTCACAGACTATATCAAACTTCCTCAGAGCAGTTCGTAGCTCGTCACTTAATAAAACTGTGTCATCTGCGTACACCAGAACTGGTACATTTACGTCGCCAACTATTACAAGATTTGTATCGGTACATGCTTGCCTAACACATTTATTCATGTATACATTGAACAACCACGTTGACATTACACAGCCATGTCGCACTCCTTGCTCAATATTAAAGTATTCACTCACACCTCCTCTCACCTAACACATGCCTGGCTACCGTTATATACCGTTTATCAGACCTTTACTTACGCCATATTCATTTATCATTTCCGGCAGCTTCTCCCTATTCACTCTGTCATATTCTTTTTTCAGATCTACAAACGCAAAGTACAGTTTCGTTTTTACACTTTTCGATCACCTAGTGGAGACCATCCATCTGACCAACACATCCCCTCCCTGGCATAAAACCACCCTGCTCATCCCAATTCTTAGCTTGTGTAGTTACTCGTACTATTCCAAATACTTTACCAGGTACACTGAGCAGACCTATTCCTCTGTACTGATTGCAAAAACTACAGAGAAATCTTTTACATCCCGGCGAGGTAAAACACTTGACATTTTTAAGAAAATTTGAACTGTGGGATACAGTTTTTGAAAAAATTTTGTGTTATACTTGATTGCGAAATTCTTTTGCATTCTCGAGTAACTTTCTTCTCAAATGCAAAAATTTCACATTTCGCCATCTAGTATAAAATGAATTTATATTCTTTAAACTTACTTTATGAAATTCCACATTTAATACCACTAATATTTAAAAATCAACATAATTCCACAATTTCTTTTATATAATAATGTATTTCTCTAAGTGTTTCAATATAACATGTATCAAGATAAAATGTATAAGTAAAATAACAAACAAGTAGTTACGGTAACAAATCATTAAGGTAAAATAGCAAACGATGTAAATTATAATTCTATATTTAAAATATCTGTAAAAGGTGAATCTATAAGATCAACCTGTTCGTTCATTACACGTACTTTCTGTTTGTGTTTATAAGTTTCGAATGCTTCCAAAACATCTAATTTGTCTTTTTTATTATAAAAATGTAAAAATTTAATGTAGTTTGCATTAAATCAACATTTAAAAACATTGTTATTAGTTTTGAAAGCTAGTTCGTACTTCCTGTTCTTTTGTAATACGTAACCTACTTTTTATGTTTAATGCGTAAATCTAGAAAATTAAAGGCTCTATTTTGTTCTTTCTGTAGTATAAGTTTTTGGATGTAAATGGTTAACATTAATTAACAACACATCAATGAAAAAAAACAATTAAATTAAATTGTGGAATTATATTGTTTTTAAAGCATTAGTGCTATTTATTATAAAAATAAATATTTTACATTTAGGGTCGATCTTTCCATTTTCTAATAAATTTATTTACCGAACAAATTGCTATACAATTTCATGGGTATCCAGGGTAATTATGAGGAGAATACAGTAATTAGGAGATGGAAAGACTGAAGAAAGTATACTCACGATAATCTGACTGAAAAATGCGCCAACCGCATAAAATACACTTTTTTTTTTAATTTCCGTTGTGTTTTGAACACTTCATAGGCTGCCCTTATTACGGTTGTACACGTTATGTTCTACTATTCAACAAACACCACAAGAGCACACGGAGCAAAATAAACATTCACAATAACAACAAATCCACTGCCGCACACGTGTCGTTAAATTCATAAACATAATCTAAATTTTATCCTCATTGCTAAATCCAAAAGTCTTGACTTATAACGTTTACGACAAATCCTAGTAAAATTGAAACCTTATGTTTCTTGTACATATTCTAAGTCCGTAAGACGCATCTGAAATCATCAAGCATCGAACAGATAGGACAATTTAACTTTGCATTTTAGGAACTCATATTTTTTTTAATATTATCATTAAATTTCGAACTGCTAAGTATGACTTTTGGACTAAGCACGAATAAAATACGATATTTTGAGCAAGTACAGTATGAGCAAAAATTTTCGTCGTCGAGTGGCCGTTGGAATTTAAGTTAATTAAATGTTGGCAATAACTGACAATAACACTGAAGTGTACTTATACTGAAACGAGCACTGTGTCCGCCAGCCCGATCTGAGAGAGAGAGGGCCACAAGGGACACCTCTTCCTACTTTCGAGCGTACGTGCATGCGTAGAGCAGCCGACTGTCGTGTTGCAACGTTTGAAAATGATTTGATATGTTTTGAATACTTTTTTGCACGATTGGGCTTTTTCGTTTATTTACCATATCTGTTTCCAAGACTGTAGGACATGTTTACTGGTTGCGAGGCCCAACTCGTCGGTAATATTTTACTTACCGACGTCTTTTACTTACCAACGTAAAATTATATATAGGTATTATAAGAAAAAAAATTTAGACATTTCTATTTAAAACGTCACTTTTGACTTTTCGTTATTTAGTAGAAATTAAATAATTTAAATTGTGGTAAATTTAATACAATCGTGCAAAAAACAGTATGAGCATCACGAACATTAAGGGTTGTACCGATCTCCAGCCAAATTGGAGGCTTCGCTATCGCTCAGCCTTCCAACATGGCCATCGACCGGTAAACGTCCCTTACTGTTCTTGATACTCAATATACTATAATGATCCATTTTTCAATAATTTGTTAATAACATGGGCATTTACAAATATCCATTGAAACTCATTTTACCTACTCTTATACTCAGTCATATTACAAAAATAATGAACTACAAAAATAATTTCAAGGCATAATCAATGCTATTCATTAAACTTCGCATTTTTATTAACCATAAAAGATGATTTTATAAATTACACGTGCCCGCATTACATTAGCGGTGTGTATAAAAATGGTAATCAATTTGTAAATATGTATAAAAATATAACCGTAAAAAACAAACGTGATGACAACATTATATAAGTTGGTGTATAAATGCAACAAACAATAACCAGTATAGTAAAAATCAATAATTAATAGTAAATGATAATTAAATTTTTGTTAATTTGTTTGGGAGCGACGGTCTGCACTTTCGCACAGCGCATGCGCGCAAAGCGTTATACGAAAAGGACAGGGGTGACCCTTGCGCGCCATCTCTCTCACCTCGCGGCTTTTCTATGACCAAGACCGCCAATGCGCGTTCCAGTATAAGTACAATTCACTGGTTAATAATAACAATCATTTTGAACACTTACTTTAATAGACAAGTTGTTTTTCTGTTTATTGCATTTCTTCTAAATAACCTCAAAACGAAAGCGCGCTGTCAAACACCGACAGCTATCGCTGACGGCGCAGCGTCAGAATTTCCAACTCTTCTTAAATTTTAAAAACTAATTCGCACCGCCTTCCCAACGACAAAGGTATTTGCTCATATGGTATTTGCTTAACATGTCACAGATACGCCACATATCACCATTTATTTTGCGTATTTGCAGTTTAGGTACGACTTTCCGACTTTGTACGCCGATAGATTTCATTTCATTAAAGCCAACTATGCAAAAATCTTAAAATCGAATTATTGATCAATTACGATCTTCTGTTTTAGTACGGAGGAATTGAAACTATGGATTACGACAAAACTGAGGCAATGCTTACAAAAAAGTACCATCACACACCATTACTTTTGAAAATAGACATTAAAAAATTATATGTGCTTTTTTTACTATAGTATCCACGGGGTACGCTAACATAAAATATTAATCATCAATTAATATAAATGGTAACGGAACTGTAACGGAACTAGAGAAGATTAGATGAAAAAAGTTAACACAAGAGCAACATTTGTCTTTAACAAGCAAGTTGATAATAATCAATCAATCTTTAATAACAATCCCACTTATGAAAGTAGGTGACATCAAAACAAGTATAAAATCTTCCATAAAAGAGAGAAAGATAGAGATTAAGTGTCACCGTTTCAGATATACTAATTATGATGTGGTCAACTTATAAAATTTCCTTCTATTAGACAAATTTTTTATTTGGAAAATTAATGGCATGGATGTTACTAACATAACGGTCTCTCTTAAGGCATAAAAGACTGAATTAGAAATGTGACCCATTCAGATAAACTGTACTGTTTTATCATTTGTGTTTTTAACAATCTCATCTTAAAAAAATCTGTATATTTAGTAAGTAATCATCATTATAATTAAAAAATATATCTTAATGATATGAATGACCTTAATAATTTCCGTATATTTAAATTATTTTCTGGCCTGGCATCAACGCTTAAAATATATTATTTAAGCTCAAAATGAAAAATGAAATTTCAGTGATGTTCAAAATCACATTCAGTAATCATTTAATTTTAGTAACACCTATATTTAAATTTTTACAGTTACTAAGAGGAAGCTTATAAATACAGCTGTTATACATCAAAAACTTTCTGTCAGTATTTTTAATCTTTGGTACAGGACTTTATCAACGTCAGTGTCTAAGTATCTTTTGTCAAAACAATATTATAGTGTGAAGTTTAAAGTGAAAAATAGAGTAGAACTATCTAAACGGAAATTGCCTTTCAAATAAAATTATAGAAAACGGAAGCTATTTGTCGTCTTTCACTTACAAAGCTGGAGTATTTTGGTGCATCCCAATTTCGTAATATTAAAAATAACAAATTGATGAAACAAAAACTAAAGAAAGTTGCGTGTTTATGCACAGGCTTCTGTGTACGCATTTTATTTACTAAGTTTCTCTAACCTAAATTTGTAATCCATGAGAAAGTAGTATTTCTACTTTTTGAAATTTTCATTATTTTGTACTCCGAGCATCCTTTACGCTTTTACAAACATGGAGAAATACAAATATGATGATAAAATATTATTACAGATAGCTGTTTATAGAATTATTACAGAGTAGTAAACACATCCGTTTCTGTTAAAAAAACTGTTATAAAACCCCGTTCATGATAGTACCGTATGTAATCTATTAATTGACTTTAAAATACCTGGTTCAATGACCGTAACATATGCAGAGAATTATCAATAAACTGTCCACATAAATGAACTTTTATTTCATAGGTACCATATATATTTAGTAAAATACAAATTTGAAGTTAGTTCTCCAATAAGAATTTTGACACATACCACCGACATACCACACTACTTTTCACCAAAGAAATGTCAGAAATGTAATCACATTTAATTTCTAAACAAACATTTTACGTTTCCAAACACTACATTCCTAGTTAAAGTGTTAAATAAAATAGCGAGCCCGCAATCCAAGAAGAGGCATTTAATATAATCTTTCCAGCTATTATCTAGGAAATTAATAAAAAACGATTATGACTTGTGTTGTAAGATGCAGTTTGGTTAAAATATGGAAGTATATATATTTGCATCTGAATAAATACGGCTTTAGGTCGCAATTACCGTTGTGACATAGTATCATGGACATTATATTTTGGTAATGTCGCGTATTTCTAGATACGTTTACAAACTTTAAGCATTCTCACAGCAACCGTCGCTGTCTTCTTCAGTAAGATATTTTTATCAGTAAACGTAACGTCAAGCAATTTTCTTTTACTTCTAATGCACAGCAATGGTAGTTTTTGCGACAATCATTTATAAGATATTTTTTAACTTACGCGTTTTCACTTTGTTAGAAGCGTGTAACTGTTAAGTATATAAAATGAATAATTAACAACAATGAAACCAGATTTACTTATTAATAGTGTAGTCAAGGAAACGTATTTCAAAGCTGTTGTAATTTAATCTTGGAATTAGTAACTTGTGTTCTAATTTTATTAATTTACAGATTTATATAGGAGTTTATAGAGCATTTACCATTTTGATCAGAATCGCTTTCTGTACCTCGCTTCGTTCGACAGGCGCATATTCAAGCTCAGCACCCAAAGGACAGATAGATAAGGTAAAAGTTGCATTTTTCACGTTTGTATAAATTTCATCAGATAAAATTAATAATCAAAGTCACTCAAATCAAGCTTATATTTCTAAGCTGTTTCGGAAAATAAAAGTGACTACCTATCCGGCCAGCGGGGGTAAAAATTTGAAATTGAAATTTTTTGAAATCATCAACATAATAAGCCGTTATATTGATAAAATATAACCAAAAGTAAAATAAATATAAAAATAAAATTATTTATAAAATTAATAAGTTTTAATTTTTACATTACACAGGGTGTGTACAGGCTGTCCCAAATTCGAGGGCAAGCACGAGGATCTCGCTTATTATAAGAGATAGGATATAGGTTTAAATTCGGCACTTTTGCTAAATTCGATGCCGAGTAATAATCTGAAAAGAAATTTGAGCTAACTCGAATGGATTTGGTTTTATGCTCAAAAAACTAAAAATTTCGATTTTTGTTTTTCGCGTTTGGCTACCTTATTATTAGGAATTTTCAAAATTCGATTAAACATTATTAAGGGAACTTTTTACGCACAATACTAATACGGTATTAAAAATATTATGCGACGTTTTGTTTATTCTGAACCATCATCAGGTTTATTTTTTCTTATCGGGGTTAAGACATATTTTTATGGCGTTGGATGGAGAATGTTATGCTGATTTTAGCAATATATAACACTTCATGGTTTGATCGACTGCGAACTAAAATACTCTTAAATTAAAAACTAAATATTACATTATCACGATACCCATGAATCAAACAAAACTCAGGAGTTGGCTTTTGTCATGTCATTTTCTAATTGTAATAAGGGTAATAACTGCAAGATCCTTCGTGTTAGTGCTTTAAAATTTGCAAGTTTCTTTAGAATGTTTTCAAATTCAGAAAAACGAGACATGATAAGGATATTTTACAGCTGCAATAGAAATAGTGTCAGAGCAGAACACAGATATTTAGAGGAATATCCGGAGAGGCAGCAACCAAACCAGAGATATTTTTTTAAATTAGACCAAAATTTGCGAGAATTTGGATGTTTTCAGAAACCTCGAAATGCATATGGTAGCAGACTAGACAGAGATGCCGAAGAAGAAATATTACATCACGTACTATTTGTTAGTATTATACTAATTATAAGAATTTCCACTCACTTCACTGCTAATTTCAGCAGACATTTTTTTGGAGAGTTATGACTTTATGTTACCCATCTTAGGTTCAAGAAAATCCTTCAACATCTACCAGAGAAATAGAGCAAACTATTGAAGTGCCAAAAACGATAGTTTGGCGAGTGTTAAAGCAACACCGTTATAAACCATTTAAGTTACACGTTAGTCAAACTCTTCGGCCTGGGAACGATATGAGACGGTTGGATTTTTGTAACCAACTTAATACCAACATGCTAGAAAATCGCAACTTTCTCAATCAAATAATTTGGACGGATGAGTGCAATTTTTACACTAATGGAATGTTTAATCGTAATAACGAGCACTACTGGTCCGTTGAAAATCCACGAATTAACAGGCAAATGCGAGGACAAGGCCACCGGTCCTTTAACGTGTGGGTTGGAATCTGGAAGGATAGGCTCCTTGGGCCAATTATTTACGAAGGTATCCTAACGTCCCAACGCTACCTCGCATTTCTAACACACGAAATATCAGACCTTTTGGATGATGTTCCGCTAAACGAAAGATGGACTCTCTGGTGGCAAATGGACGGAGCTCCTCCTCATAATGCTGCGATAATAATTGAATATCTTAACGGCGAATTTCCTGATAAATGGATGGGAAATAGGGGACCACTTAGGAGGTCCAGATTTAACCCCTTTAGATTACTTCCGCTGGGGCTATTTAAAAAATATGATTTATAAGACGCCACCGCAAAATATAGAAGAACTCCAGAATAGAGTTGTTAATGAATAGAATAGTTTTACTGTCAGAAAAGAAAATTAATAATTAAATAAGCATTAAAGTTTTGGACTTACCGACAAAAAACACCTAACCAAAAATTAGATCAGCGCTGCTGCAAACAGAGAAACGCACTTCACGGTCCAATGAGGCGAGCTGACTGTCCGTTTGCGTCGCTGTCTGTTAGAGGCCACCTTCCCTCGTACTTCACGTGGCGTGACGTGTTGCTACGTTCTATTTTGACAGAGTTACGGAGGTGGGCGCCATTACCCAGTAAGCACCATTCCCCCTCCCTACCCTACCAGAAATACGTGAAGAAGTTAGAAGACGTGTAGATTTGAAAATGATAATTTACTTTGTTATTTCTGGATATGCGGTTATTTTCCATATAACACGTCTTCAAAGTTGAGAATAAATAAATTTATGATTCCGTTTGCGGAATTAATACTTTTGGATTAAGCGCTTTTTTCAAAAAGCCCGTAAGTGTTCTTTTTTGATCCGTTTATAGTAATTGAGAATTGTAAAAAAGCGTAAACATGTTGAAAGTACCATGCACATTACTTATGCGAGGTATATGTTTGACTTACCTATTTCAGCGCAGACACCCACCTCAGGATATATTTTACCCTAAACTTGAAGAAAAATGGCTAAATATTACTTTCAATCTTCATAACGTTTACATAATGTTAACCTACTACTCTCATTAAACACAGTCCTTATTTACTGGAGAAGATATTAACTGTAAGTCTGACACTCAGGTATGCACTGTCTGTGCTCACCAACAGCAAACGTTCATGTTCGTCAGCACATGAACGCGTGTACAGCTACTGACAGAAGTAATGTCCGTCACATAGGTAAACAGCAATAATATGGGTAAACAGATCTAGTCCATATTAAACAATTCCTTTTCAAGTGCGAATTTAAAATAAAATGGCAACAGTTGGATCAAAGAACGTAAACATTTTTACTTGCATAAATATCGGTATAACCAAATTCATTTCTGAACCAAATAATTCAGATTAATTACCAAAAGCAAGCAAACATTGGTTTACATTTTCACTTTTGAACAAAAAAACGTCAAATTCCCAGGCGAACCATTCAAAGAAGCGTAAACAATTGTAGAACTCGTTACTGTATTCAAGAAGGAGGAAACTTGTTCGAACATTTATTATAATAATTTTTGTTTGTTTGTCTGTGTAATTATTTTGTTGTTACCTATCGATAAATTTGCGTTATCGCTATTATGACCGTGTTACATAGACCTACTTGTTTGAGTTGTTTGTTAATGTTTTTTTTTTAATTGTTTAAATGTTTTTATATTTTTTTGGATGTTCTAACGAGTTTAACAAATTAAATAAGTAGAACTACTGTCATTATTCCTTGCTGGAACCAAGAAGGCGGAATCTTGTTCTTCGTATTTTTCTCATTATTTTAGTTCGCAGTCGATCAAACCATAAAGTGTTATATATTGCTAAAATCAGCATAACATTCTCCATCCAACGACATAAAAATATATCTTAACCCCCATAAGAAAAAATAAACCTGATGATGGTTCAGAATAAACGAAACGTCACATAATATTTTTGATACCGTATTAGTATTGTGCGTAAAAAGGTGCCTTAATAATGTTTAGTCGAATTTTGAAAATTGCTAATAATAAGGTGGCCAAACGCGAAAACGAAAATCGAAATTTTAGTTTTTGAGCATAAAACCAAATCCATTCGAGTTAGCTCAAATTTCTTTTCAGATTATTACTCGGCATCGAATTTAGCAAAAGTGCCGAATTTAAACCTATATCCTATCTCTTATAATAAGCGAAATCCCCATGCTTGCCCTCGAATTTGGGACAGCCTGTACATTAAGGATAAACCGACTCGAAAAACTTTCCCACTTTCGATTATTGAGTCGATTCAATAAAAAGCAAGTGAAAAGATTTATTAAATTTTAATTTAATTTAATTAAGTTTAGTTTTCTTAATTACACATCTCTATTGCATTAAAAAAAAGTTCACCTGTCCCCAAGTGGGAACCGGTTTCTATATTTCATTAAAGCAATAAAATTTAGCTATATATCAACTGAGACAGTACACCCCGCCGCTAAATGTGCATCATGACTGGTATTTCAAGGCAGTTTAAGGAGATAATCATTATTTTTTAAATTCATGGACAATATGAGATATCTAACAAATATCTGGTGTGGAACAACACACTCACACACTCACTAGCTCACACACTCACACACTGACACACACACGCACGCGCACACGCACACATACTCACGCTCACTCACTCACTCACTCACTCGCTCACTCGCTCGCACGCACGCCCGCACGCACCCACGCACGCATGTACGCACACACACCACGCACGCACGCTCGCGCACACACACACGCACACACGCACACACGCACACATACACCTCACACGCACGCGCACGCCCGCACATGTCACACACTCAACGCGGCCACACGGACATCACTCACGCACTCACGCACTCACTCACTCACTCTCTCACTCACCCACCCACCCAACAAAATCGGTTTTTTCTTCCAATATATGTTGCAAATAATTAAATTCTAAAAAGACATTACATAGCTTCATTATTAAAAGCTTTAATTAGCCTCTAATCAGGACTGTATTATATAAACCTTTATTACGTATGCATTGAATTTACTGACGTTTTTTTTTCATTTGGCAAGCATGAAAGGCTTATTTGGTTAGCACAATCATATGTTGGGTTGATTATAATGTTTAATTAAACTAATTTTTAAGACTTCCTGTGAAATCTTTTATAAAGATAGCATTACAATTAAAAAAGGTCAGCCAATTTTTTGATGTAAAGAGTACTAGATATCTTTTTAAGTCTCGAATAAAGTACCTTTTTACGACTCATTGTTGACCCTGTGAAAACCAAAAACTGAATTTAATTAAAAGAGTGTCTGCTCTTTTTGTGCCCAAGTTGATAGTTTTCGATATATTCACAAAAAGTACTTCAGTAACTTTCTGAGTAGGAATTTATTATGTAAACTAATAACTTTGAATCAAAAATAGACGATAGTATGGTCAAGTCAAAAATTTTAAATACCCTTCCTGTATGACATACACACTTTCACAGTGATTAACTATTCGACCACAAATGGAAATAAAACGTTAAACAATTTCGTATCAAGATTTCTGATAGAAAAAAGTAGATTATTAGTTGATAAAAGGAAGGAAATCAATTTGTGGTTTTTAAAATGGTGTAAAGTGTCATATATAGCTCAGCAGTACGCAAGCAATATAAAATGTAGTGCCTAAGTTTAATATTTCCATAAGTTGTTTAATAATGTAACTATAATCTTGCTGAAAGTAATGAAAAGCTACTCCGTAAGTTTTTTTAAAGAAAAAACTAAAATTTTTTTTAATTTATATTTGTTGGGTCGCCATCCCTCAGTGCCGCCCGGCGTACTTGCCTTTGTTGACCCTTCTACATCCGCGCTGACGGGTAATTACATAATTAAAATATCGCGTTCATTCCTAGGGAACTAATAGTTCTTATATTATTGTTTCTTAGTACCTAATGTTTTGACTTTGGTGATTGGCAAAAACGGATTTCATTGGGAATTGAACCGTATTATAGTTCGATTTGTTACTTTGTTTGGTTTATTTTGCAAAACGAACTCCGGACCGAACTGGAAATTGATCATACGGTACGAAATTCAAACCAGACATTATCAACGAACGGAACCTCGAACCGAACCAAGCAAAAGGATCGGTTAGTGGATTAGTTTTTTGGAGGGAGTTTGTTGAACTTGTTAGAAGAAATTGAAAACATTTTTATATTGACAGATTCTGATTACAATAAGATCAAAACATTTTAGAGTTTTATGCATTGTCGAATTTCTGTTGCAAGAAAGGCAAAAAAGGTACATTGACCAAAATTTGCATCACATGAACAAATCTACTTCGGCAGATTTTTGTTACAAGTAATGAAAGCAGCTACTTATTTTCACATCTTCTTTAATATTTTTCTTATTGGATAACTCATACCAAATTATACAGTAATACACTCTAACTTAAACTGTACCGCTAGGTGATGCTTCAAATTTGTAATTATACCATAAGATCTGTTAAATGTGTGAAATTGTAAGATATCTAGCTATTAAATAATAGTGGTCTTTGTATTTTAATATTTTTTCAAGGTATGTGGCCAATTGTTGCCTTTGTCTAACAATGAATTTGTAATTATCCAATAGAACTTAAGGCTTATGATCATGTATCATACGTAAAAGTAGCTTCGTAGTCAATATGAAAGTACGCTAATGTTATGACGCTGCATCATTAAAGGTAAAAGTTACGTATTGCGTAATAAAAGTGATGTGTAATCAAGGAAAGGAAATAACCTTGAGATTTCCCAATGACGTGATACATTGATAAGTGAAAGTTTTTGTTTTAAATAATTGTGGACCTGAACCGGCTAAATTTGGCCTATGGTGCTAAAGCATTCAGGAACATTTAGGAGGGTGGATAGAGGGATATTGAAAAAACGTAAACCGTAAGATGGCGCTATATCTTGTACTTATCCTTCAAAGTACCGATGTAAATTTGTTTTAAATTATACCACAAGATGACATTAGTATATGCTGTCTACAATATATCGCTATATTTACTTCTAACTACAAAAAAAAAGAGAGAAATAGCGACTTGATACATTAAGGGCCAAAAAGATCTGAGATGTGAAACAGGATGCAGAACCAAAACGTTGAATTCAACTATAATGACTTGAAACCAAAAAAGCACACAGATACAAAATGGCGAAAATAAGATCGCAGAAAGACGGTAAGGTACATGCCGGCAACGTTGCCATTTTTCATAGTGACAATTTTTTTAAATAATTGTAATAAAAGTGAAAGCTGGGTATTTCCAGTGACGTTGCCAAACAAGCACACGGAAACCAGATGGTGGACAAAGTAAACGAGATGGTTACACAGTTAAAAAAGCGCACACAAGAAAAGAAACAGAAACAGCATAGTCGAAATAAGATGGCGAAAACAAGATGGCAAAAACAAGATGACAGAAACAATATGGTGGACATTCAAAAAGGTACACTAAAACAAAAAGTCGGAAACGAGACAAGGGCAAAATCAAAAAGGCACTCGAAAACAAGATGGCGGAAAGTCAAAAAGGCACACGGAAGATGCTGGAGTAAGATACTGTAGCAAAATGCAGGATCAAATATGCTGAAACCAGCTGTATCTTCTAAGATATGCAACCAGCAGAAGTGATCCATAAAGTAACTAACAGCCGATGGAAAAGGTGATAAAAGGGGTAAATGCAAAATATTAAATCTTAAATTTGGAAATCTATAACAATAGTGAAATAAATATTTGTTTGCATTTTTGGGCCGAGATCACACAAACGGAAATGTCAGATATCTCTATGCGCATCAATTACTAATGGTTATTAGCACTATGCGGTACTAGAATTTTGTCCTACTAAAGGAATTCCACCTTTAGTAAGATGTTAATCATCGTATTGCCACGGGATCTACAGTTTTACTTCTTATCCGAAAAGAAGAAGTGCTTTGGTTTTTCTTTGTTTTAGAAAAACGGCTATCTCGGCCTGGTTTGAACCCGCGCCGATTGAGTGAAAGACACTCTAACCATTTCACCACCGGCGAGGCAGCTGAAATACATAATAATACTCATTTCAACGATTTAATATACTGCGAATAGTATGCGCCAAGGTTTTGTGTTTCTGTTTGATACATTTGATATTTTTTTGGATCTCGATGATTTTATTACATTACTATTCAATTACAGTAATTATGGTTAGTTTGGATTTTTTATTGGAGGGCTACTTTTTCTAGGACTTATAAGAACACGCTCAACTTTTTAAATACATATTTTTTGAACAACTAGTATGCTCGATGACGTTAAATCGTCTGATTATGGGTTACTTCGCCATAGTTCACAAGAAAATGAGACCACTCTACCTACGTATATGGCTAAGTCTATGGAACTTATCTATCTAGATTTACTTACACCTACCTTTTGTGAGTCACAAAAAGCCCCTTCTAAACGAAGTAAAATATGTCATTTTTTCTCCAAACGTTTTTTACATTGTTATAAAATTCTGATTTTCCAATGTAAATTTGAAACTTGTAGCTTGCTTTCATCGGCACTACTTTTACTGCCGTTGCCAATAGAAAAAGGATAGCAGACGAGAAATGTCACTACGACGTTTGGAGCTAAAAATTATTGTATTTATAATACTCAACCGGGCTCATTAATACATATATTTTTCCCAGAACTTTGACAAATTATTTAATAAAGAGTAATCATCAAATCTTTAATAAATTATACATTACTATACCATCTTAAAATAACGTACCTACCAGAACACTACAAAAAGGTACCTAATTACCTTCTAACCCACTTTCAAAGCTTATGTAAAAATACTTAATTTTTTGCAATTAGCTCTCAAACAACTTTTCTTAATGTGAACCAAACACTGAATTTCATTAACAACAATTAATTGATGATGAGGACATTTAAATACTTGTTTTAGGTCACTTTCGTTTAAATTTACGACAGTCACAACAAATTATTATTTCAGAACTTTCTTTGAGCATTTTTTTACTATTCAATGGCATAAAAGCAGATAGGTAGATATATCTCAGCATGTGTTTTAGTAACTGACTAAAGGTATAATAATTAAAATATAAATCTAGGTTGATGTTTGATACTTAACATTGAAAAATATTTCGAATAACCATGTAAAAGTTAAGGAAAGTTTCTACTCCTTATTTAACAGTGTCCTCCAATCATAGACATGATATTAGCACCATCTGGTAAGGGTAAAAAACCGACCTAATCTATAATTTGATTGGCTACCACTGGAAATTCTTTGCTATGAATTGGTGGTTTAATGTAATTGGGTTATTAGTTGATTATGTATTCCATTTAGTGCATACATCAATTAAAAATTTAAAAAACATATACATTTCAGTAAAAGTACCTATTGATTGCAATATACTTTATTTTGTTTAAACTATTTTCTGGCATATTACTAAACCACTAACTAAATCCACAAATTAATTTGTCAAGTTAACCATATTCACGCTACACTTTAGAAAACAAAACTGGCGCCACCTCAAAGAGATGTACATAATGGCGTCTTCCATCACGTATACTTACTGAAACAAACAAGATAAACATATTTGTCCACAACTATAGTATAATATAGTCGTTATATGTTTCGGCAGATAATACTAATAACATACATTATACACTAATTTTCATTAATTACTGTTATTGTCATTAGCAACGGGATTAATAAAAATAAATCACTGTTATTTTATATATTGTGGTGGTATCCGTCAAATACATTCAATCAAGAGTGTCGGTTTGTAGAAGAGAATTAATCTGTTTCTCTCTCTTAGACGTTCACGCATTTGCGACTAATACTAACGTTTGAATAAAATCGAAGCGACTTGGCGATGCACATTTATTTGTTATCATGAAAACATCGATGCAACAATCATGCATCATTTTTCTGTAATTTTTAATTAAATTTAGTTCATTCGCAAATCTACACCAAATACGAAATTTACAAAAAAAAAAAACTAAAGTAAAATGTACATTCCGTCTACTTCTAAAGAGCAGTTAACATTAACGGCGCCCGGTGTTCGGCAAGCAGCTGAAATATTAACAAATATTTGAAGTCTGCGCCAGGCGATAAATATCTTCCAACAAGTTAAACATAAAAATTAGCCAAATTCAAGATTTTGGAACAACACTACTTGTTACAGTCCCTAATACAAAAACAAAAATGATACGCAAATTTACAATAACTGGCGAGTTTTACGGAATGTGTAAAGAGTATACAGGATGCTATTTAATAAGTGTCCGATATTTGACAGGAGGATTCGTCAGTTATTTTTAAGGAAAAAAGTTTATATAAGCATGGGTCTACAAGGCCTTCATTTTTGAGATACAGGATGTTAAATATTTATTTTCATTTTTGTTCGTCCTAAATAATTTTGAAATTTTTTTTTTTTAATCAACATGAAAACATTTTAAACGCAAATTTATAAATAACAATAAACAACGGAACGCAAGATAAAAAACTAAAGCAAAATCACAATAAATGTTGGAAATGCCCTCCTCCTGCATGTGTGCACGCTTACTTGATACTTTTCTTTCCAAAAAGTGCGCGAATTAATGACAAGAAGATTGGATGCATTGATTTCTTTAAATCCAAATATCTCGAAAACAGCTGCTCGCAGCGACTTTCGACAAGAATACCTTTTTTACGTAAAAATGGTAGGGATTTTTCTACTAGAAAATAAGATACAAACATGCACAAAAAAGTTGTGACTCTGTAAAAGACAAAAGTATCTATAGGTAGCGCCCCCTACAACTAAGGGCCAAACTAACCTCAAATTTGAATTTCTCATGTTAAAAAACTGCCCAGTACCAATTTTTGTTAAAATATTGAGATTATTTCAAAAATTATTTAGGAAAAACAAAAATGAAAATAAATCTTTAACACCCTGTATCTCAAAAGTGAAGGCCTTGCAGACACATGCTTATATGAACTTTTTTCCTTAAAAATAACTGAGGAATCCTCCTGTAAAATATCGAACACTTATTAAATAACAAACAGCATATGTAAGTGAAAAGTGACATAGTTTTTCTCCAGATGAGAAACGCAAATTTAACAAAACAAAAAATTAGCATTAATTCCTTTATAAAAATGGGTATAGATATTGCTAATTTTTTGAAACTACCAAACACACAAAGCTATTCTGGACATAGTTTCCGAAGAACTTCCGCTAAGATTTTAGTTGATGCGGGTGGTAATATTACTACCTTGAAAATGCATGGGGGTTGGAAGTCCATAACGGTAGTAGAAGGTTACATTAATGACTCCACACAAAAAAAAGAAAATACTGCTAACAAAATTTGTAATTCAGTTACAAATATTAGCAGCAATAATGTTATTACTGAAGCAAGTATCGGTGAATTACAGGATATTAAACTAAATGAGGTGCCAGCATTAAATATAAAAAAAATGTTCTAAATTTATAATTAATATAAATGTTACTAAATAAAATTTCCTTATAATTTATGGTTAATATTATAAATGTTATTTCCTCTTAAACTGTTATGTTTCTGACGATAACTAGATTAATTAGCGTTTAATCAAACTTCTGAAAACAAATCATTTACATTTTCATCACATTTGACAGATCAACATGTCCGTGTTAATTTTAAATGAAATAAGTATTTGAATTAAATAAAAAATATTTGTAGTCATGGACAAAGCATAGTATACAACCCGCCTGCGGCTCGTTCCGCAAACATCGTTCTCGTGATTAATAGCCTCTATTATTTGCTCGTTGTATAATATACTATTTTGTACTAATATGTTTGTATTGTGAACGAAGACTACGTAAATTATGTATTTATCTTTCTAATTAAATTATTTGACCATACCTAATCTAATTTAAATAAATTAACGTAAATAAAACATTTAATGTTCAAACTATTCAAAGGTGCAATTGGAATGTGAACAATTAAACTGCATTTAAATATCTAATAACGGATTATAGATTAATAAATAATTGAATAATAATTGCTCTCTTTTCCGCACAACGAATCGCGTCGTAAAGAGTTGGCTTAAAGGGTAGTACGTGTTCCATGTTTGTATGCATTAGTGCGTATGCTTGCGATCCTATCTAATGGTGTATATTGTGCTGATGTATTTAATAAGGAGGGGAAAAAAGTACTGTCACTCACTGTCTGTGGTCAGTACTGTAAACACGTATATCGCGTGTGGGTAAAAGTAAAGAAACTTCCGCCAACATGTCTCTACCAACGTCGTTACTACGATGCCGAATAAAAAGCAACTTGAGCGCCACTCGCGAGTGATTTATAACCGCTGGAACCAGTCAATCAGCAACGAGCCTGCCCCGAACGGGATTCGCTAGCTTTTAGACATGGCATAGAATTCCACCAGCAGCCAGGACCGCAACTGGAAGAGGAAACAGAAGATAAAAAGACAGTAGAGGTTCCGGCTACCGCTCCCGCAGTAGCCGCGCCAGTAACTAGCTACGACATGGCAGACGAGTCCACGTCGCCTTACGAAAAGTTTCGGCTGGCGAAGAAACGGTTCTTCCAAGTTGCTGACACCACTGACCGCCTGAAAGTCACGGAACCCGCCGTTAACAAAGAGGGGTTGCCACCCTTAGAAGGAGAATCGGGTCACCTTTTCCGTGAACCATGAATTAGACCGGCGAGAGATCGTATTCACCCGTGCAAAGGCTAACACCGACAGACACAGGGTACAGACTGCCGTAGCCAAGGGCCGTGAGGTGTATGAGAGCGTGTCATACTGCTTGTCCGCCTGCGAACAGTATTGGGTCTAAGGAAGATCCGGCGGGTTCGTATCTCCATCGGACACTTAAGGCGAATATCCGGCATCGGACAGTGTCACCGGTACTAAAGATTCCGTCACACACAGCGTTGCTGCACGGCGACGGCATGCTGTGTCAAGTGTACAGGACATCAATGTACTAAACCCGGTACCCACGGAAATAAGAGCGTGAACTCATGTAGTAATAACTATGCCAACTTCAGGGGATGCGCGAGGTTTCCACGTCTCCCGCTGCGAAAACAGACCGACGCACTACAATCAAAACCGCCAAAGAGAACATCATAAGAGGACGGAAATACCATAAGCGGTTAGAGATGCAGTCAACAAAACTCCCGCTCCACCCGCATTAACCTATTGTCTACTTACCCTGTATTGCCTCACGAAAGAGGAATTCTATTCCATTACCGTACAATCGTAGTACACCTATCACGATGGGAACACGAGTCTGGAATACATACGTGAATTAATCTCTTTTCAAGTGTCCGCGTGGCTCGTACCTTTCATTTCCGTTTTACGACCGAACGACATGGCTAAAAATTGAAAATTTGTTTCACTATTCGGAATATGTTTTTCTGGGATATCTGCGCCATACTTCTCCGGAAAAAGCTTGCAGGGCTCTGCTTTGGTATAGTATTGACGATAGCGAGCTGACTCATATGTTACCCTTCTGTGGAGGTATTTGAATCAGTTCGCCGCTCGGCGTTTGGTAGGATTAATTCTACTCGGCAGTCTGAAAAACTTAGAAAAAAACTAGAACTAGAAATACCGAAAAGCTACCCTTGAACTTAAAACGAAGTTGAACTGTATCAAAATTAAAAATACTTAGCTGGAATGGAAATATACCTTTGGAGAAGTATTCGACATCACAACGAAGATAATAAATTTTAGAGCATAGAGACTAAAGTATTTTAGACTCTTGTGATTTTCAACTTTGACAAAATTGTTACAACATCTTTAACAATTTTAACAGATATTACTACTGATGAAGATAACTGTAAGTGTTACCGAAACGTTTAAATTGTATAATTTAAAATACACCATTAAAAACCCAAAAAGATAAGTATTTTATTATGTGTGATAATGGTGAAAGTTTACATTTTCATATCGTTTTATGTTATTTAGTTTTGAAGATCATTTTTTAAAATGCCCTGTTTCTTATTATCCCTTTTAATTATGGGGGAATGCAGAACACTATTACTTTAACCTCAAAAGCATTATTTTGTTTATTCCTTATTCCCCTTTTCTTGAAATCTATGAGGTAATATGAAACATTATTGCTTTGCTCACGTTAAATGCCTCTGCAAAATTAATAACTAAGGTCTATTTAATTTTTTTTTTGTGAAATTTGATTCACGAGGAAATATGTAAATAAAAGGCTTAGGCTCACCTATACCAAAAAAAAACCAAAATGATAGAAGGTGCAGATGCCGTACGAAAACTAAAACATTGTGTGCAGCAGTTCAGCGCTAAGGTGACCCCTTTGGAACTTCATGTAAGTTTTATAAGAAAAGCAACGATGTTTTTAGCCTTGCTGGGGCTAAAAGCCCGAACTAAGCGCAACTGCTAAGTAAGACTAACATTTGCTTTACGTGGCGAGGGTCTAACTCGAAGTGAAACTCTACAATTAGTGAAAAATATTGTTCAAACTGAAAGTATTAAAAAACGGTGGGGAACCATAAAGGTATAGATTGGTATCGTGGAATAGACATCCTGAACTGAGAGTAACGAAAGGTGAAGCGCAGAGTTTTCAAAGAATATGCGAAACCAGCCGTTTTATAATCAAAAAATTGTACAGTGACACAAAAAAAAAACGTATGGATAAGAAACCATCACACCAGATGGTGGTGGATTGATTTTTTACTGTAATGAAACCACTTTACACACAATCTTAAAGGATTTAGCAAGACAAACACAACCGTTTTAGCCATGGGGCTGTAGATAGTAAGAAACTTCATCCCTTTATCATTTTTACTGGCAAACAAATTTGGTCTTGCTATAATTTTCGAGTTTTATGTTTAAACATTAAGAGTAAACTTAAATCGGGGTTATAATATACATTTTTGAGATGAAACTAATTCCCCTATCTGATTTGTAATTATTTTAAATAGTGAAATTGATGGCCTGTTTCTTATTACCCCAAGCGGGGTAACAATATATAGTAACCTGGGGTACAAATATCCCAAGATACAGAGAAATAACTGCTTTCCATTTTTACTTAGCTGGTGCATTTTTTTATGGAAATCAAATGATATATACATAGTACTAAAAAAATCACCTTCATAAACTTAAAGAGATGGAATTTTTGTATCCCACCATATTCGTATTACCACCCCATTCTCCCCTATTTCAATTTTGTAAATCCATTAATGCCGTAGAAGCTACATATATTTTTAGGAATGATGGAGATTTTTAAGTAGAAATATTTATATTTCTAAGAATTACTATGCTAAAAAGCGCCATTAACATATAATTAGGGTAGAGGCATTACTTATGGCTACTACCCTGCTTATGGCCACTTTATGTTATAAATCGAAATATTCGGGTGTATGGGGGAAATAATTAACGAAGTTGGTAACAGAAATGGAAGAGTAGGCTGACATATATGGTAGAATACACAAATTCCGTAAAATCATTGATCATTTCTACACATATCTAGCAAACGAGACACACGTGTTTGAGGTTAGTGAATTTCTCCTGCCATTATTAAAAATCTTAGTTTTTTCTGAAAATTTTGTGAGTATAAACAATACTGAAGGTTAGTTCTGAATACTTATTATAGTATTTTTTAATATTTATACAAATTTGGCTCTAATATGTTACAAAAATCAAGTAGCCATTAGTAGATACTGAAAAGAAGTAAATATATGTGCCCATTATTAAGGGAAGGTTTTTAAACAAAATTTTAGTGTAAAAACTCTTTTTTTTTGTTTTTAGGCTGCCTATACACAATGCCTAATGCAAAGTCATAGTACCCGCGTTCAAAAATAAAGCTTGCTCTTATCATGGTGGAACGAGGAATGGCTGTTTCGTCAGCTGCCAAACTTTATAGGTTCCTAAGGATAATACTCAATAAAATGTCCTAGAGAATCCTCTGTGAATTTATCTCGTATTTAGGAGATGAAGCATTGGAGGACTTCTTTTAGGACCTCGTGGAAAAAATGTTTATGGCGAAAAATCTACCTCAGATAAAGACAATTTTACTACTTTGCAGTCAACGCCCGGTGTCTTTGCCCCACCACTAACTATATACAAATACGGAAGGATACCAGCTGCTGTTGCAGAAGGACCAACTTGGGGATTAGGCAAATGTGAAAATGGCTGGATGACTGCCGAATGCTTCTGGATTTTGTGTTACTGGGCTATATCCATTTTCAGAAAATAATGTGGACTATTCCAAAGTAATACTGAGAAGAACAAGCTCTACCACAAAGTATGATCCCCAAATTAAAACCCACTTACAGTATTTAGAGACAACAATTGACTTAACTTTGTTAGGCGAATTCAAAATGACAAAAAGACAAAATATTCCTTGGGAAGGGAATAATGACGCGCTTTTGTTATATCAGGACACCTCCTGGTGCAGCTGAACCCGCATCGAGACCCTCACCGGTCAAATACAAATGAGCCAGAAAGTACTACGTCAAATTCTGAACGTAGCATCTATCGTCTGTTGCAAAACTTCGTACTATAACGTTTGCACTGTCTGCTGAAGCCATATTTAAAGATGTACTCAAATGGCCAGAGCCAAAAACCTCATCAACTAGAAACAAATGAAGGGAAACTGTACCGTCTGTAATCGCGGCTGATAAGTGGGTACAGTATTATGGAGAAAAAGAAAAAATTAAGCAAAATGCGATTCAGGTTAAGGAGGAAAGAATAAAAAACAAAAATGATATTGATTTAGGTGGCAAAATACGAAATCAGCCATAACGAATCTTTGGCCAGACTCAAGATCAAATATAAGCAGAAGACCATAGCTCAGGAATCTGGAAGTGAAAGTGATTTTTCTCTGCATGATGATAGTGACTTAGAATTATTGAAGACTTAGTAGAGGCAGAGAGACAAAGTCCTGAATTAAATAACACGGCCAAAATTAGATCATGGATTATAGTCAGCCATGCAAAAAAAACTTGAAAAGGTTTGTAAGGGAAATTATTCATTAAGTTGGATAATGCTGATAGTTAAGTTCTTAAAAAAGCAGGAAGATTACTTTATTTGGTCAGAAGTGGATGACATTGATCATTGATGACATTTGCAAAATCCTTCCAGGGCCTCAGCTTTTAAAATTTGTTGTAAAATTTGATTGACTCGATGTGCTCTAAATTTTAGTATTGCGAACCATATTTAAACACATGTAGATACTAATAATTCTTAATAAATATTTTACATTCTTGTATTAGTTATATGTTGACCATTTTCTACGTATAGTCAGACATGGCCATAAGTAGATACTTTATCTGGCCATAAGTAGCTAATGAATGCCCAAAAGTAAAGAAAATGACAATTGTTTATTTATTAATTTTTATTTTTTTGCATGATTTCCTATTATTTAGTATTTCATATTTCTAAAAAGAGATTATTTAGCAAATCACCTCACTAAGCTAAAATGACTTTCGGGGATATTATTTCACATTTGAAAATAAAGTTACCCTTAAAGTGGCCAGAAGTAGTGCCTCTACCCCAAGCGCTACCCTATATAAAACAATTATCTATACTTTTATTATTTTTAAAACATTCGACTTATGAACAAAAACAAAAGTCAGCTGAAACATGAAGTAATCATTACCACTGTAATCATACCTAAGCTATGAATATTAAGAGACCTAAGTGATAGTGTGGCACTAATCCAAAGCGCAATGTCATATTAACATCAAATGCCTTGATAAGAATTGTACTTTAGTTTTAATAAATGTCAAAGCGTTAACAATATAGACATTAACAAAAGGGCCGTGTCTATATTTAAATACTTTAGTTGAATTAGTATAAAAATTTATATTAACCCAACGCTGAAATTCGAAATATCATACCACTTGCCAAATTACTTATATTTTACCTTTACCATTCTCATCCTCCGCAAGTATTGTATTAATCATTTCATGTTAAATACAAATGATAGGTATTTCGATACATGGGCGTAGCTACCCTGGAGCAGTTGGAGCAAACTGCTCCGAGCGCATGGATTTTGAGGGCGCACGAGTCAAGGAGTGCAAATTTTAAATCAGCCTATTATAGTGTTTTACTTAATAGTTTTATCAGGCGATAAAAGAGGTTTAATCAATATATGCACACAATTTGACAATACTTAATGAATTGTGTGCGCTGTGCGACTGCTTAAAACCTGAAATGTATTGTAATTGTACCTCTAATATTAGTTTTTCGAGGGCGCTCTATGACGTAATCGTGTTTTGTAGCACCTTTCAACTTTGAAAATGCACTTTGGTTTGAAAAAAAAATAAACGCAGCGATAAGCGGTTTAAAAAAACATCTATGCAAAGTTGCAACTTATTATCCTTCGTTCTCACGAAAAAGTTATTTTTGAACTTTTGCCTTTGTAATAAGCCCAAACTCAAAGAATCACTATTATGTTTATGCATGTACCTCTACCTATCTTCTTAATTCTTACAAGAACAGTATTTAAAATACCAGGCGACATGGGTTTTACATAAACTTATTCACTTTCAATAAAAAAAAAATAATACATACTATGAGATAAATCGTAAATATTGTAATCATTAAGTTTTTGTACGTTCTCAGAAATGTTTATTTAATTTAATATATGTTGTGGTTTTAAAATAAGGCGTTTAGGCCCGTACTGTTTATATACGCAAAATACAATTTTTAAGGAACGATTACTAGTACTACTTACTAGTTCACAGTTTGTAAAAGAATAATAACAGAGATGTGTCGTTTGACGAGTGTAGACGTTTCTTTCAATATTCAATAAGATACTTTAATGCTTGATTGCAAAATTTTACATTGTTCCTTTGACACCCCCATAAATACGCCACTGATACGATAACAAGTTATAGTACACGAGTGCGGGAGTACCTACTCAGTGTTTCATTGTTTAGTTTGTGAACTTTAAGTTGATTTTTGAATAAAAGAGTTAATATTTTCTAAACTTATTAAGTGTACTATGATAGTAAATTAATGTTTCCTTCGTGAATCAGTGATTCGTCGACATTATATTAATAGTAAGTAGTTTATTTATTTTTAAATTTGTAACTTAATCAAGTTAGAAACAAAACGTTTAATTTAATTTTATACCGAAAAATATTAATTGAAGAGTATAAATATTTTTATTTTCAAATGGCAATTTTGTAAAAATTGTTTACAACATCTTTAACAATTTTTAACAAATATTACTACTGACGAAGATAACTGTAAGTGTTATCGAAATGTTTAGATTGTATAATTTAAAATACACTATTAAAAAAACCCAAAAAAGATAAGTATTTTATTATTATACAATGGTTGTGTTCTTCAACAGAAAAAAATATGTGTTACTGTCAACCGTGCTGGCTCTTTGATACAACAAACTGCGATCTTGCTTTCGTAAGAGGAACATCGATTGGGCACATTTAACAAGAAATATTGAAACGCACGAAGAATCAAACCAACATGCAATTTTTTGCGAGGTTTACTACCGATGGCGAAGTGGTGCAATTATAGATACAATTAATCGGCAAGAAATTAGCAACGCAATAAATTATTGGCGCAAAGTATTGCGGCGTATAGTTGATGTAACTCTCACACTGGCTATTAATAACTTACCTTTCCGAGCGCATACAACTACAAATATTAAAATACGGGAACAACGCAAGTGCATTTTCTTGAAATAATTAAATTACTTTCGCGCTATGATGATGTTTTGGCAGACCTTTTAAAGAAACCTAAAGGCAATACGAATTACTTAAGTCCTGATATCCAAAATGAGTTGATTAATTTGATTGCAAATGAAATCAATGCTCAAATAAAAAATGAGATACAAGAAGCCGCTTTCGTAACAATAATAACGGATACAACCCAAGATTTATCAAAAATCGACCAGCTAAGTACTATATTCCGTTATGTTATAAAATAATTGAAAGTTTTTCCAACCTATCAAAATTGTGTGGTCAAGGCTATGACGGGGCTGCAAATATGAGTGGTGCCTACTCAGGATTACAGGCAAGAATTATGAAAAAACCCTGCTGCTAGATTTGTACACTGCTGTTCGCACAATTTAAATTTAGTGATCAACGATAGTATCATCAATGTACAGGAAGTCCGAAAATTTTATGAACAACTTGAAAGAATTTATGTTTCTTTCAGTTCTGTAAGGCGTTGGGCAATGTTAATGGGAACAAATCAAAGCAATTTGGCAAAAACGTTAAAAAGGGTTTGTCCAACACGGTGGTCTTCCCGTGTTCAGGCTCTTGACGCGCTAAGTTCTCGTTTTTTTGATGTTATTAAAATATTAACCCGTAACTGGTGCGGCACATAGACTCCGCACGATCTTTTGCGAGTCGGCGCTCCCCAACACAAATAAGTGGCAAGCGGCCTTTCCGTGTACCTTCAAATCGTTTAGTATTCTTACAAATGTCTTAGTGAGAGTTACGTCCTTCGTCCCATTTTCGAGTTAATCACATCGCGGAGTCTCCTAGACGCAAGGTCACCATTAAAGTTATTATAATACGACTGGTTCCCGCCTGACTCTGAGCGCATTAGACGACGATTTCGAGGGAGTGTGCACAAAATGGTATACTGAGGTGAGCAGTGATATAATTTACGATCAAGTGGAGAAGAAGAAGAAGAAAACAGTGATCATTCAACGGACAGTGAAGAAGAACTAAGTGAAAATGAATCAGAACATGACTTGGAAACAATATCTGGCGAAGATGAAGGGCAATGTGTGGATTCCAGTAATTATTACTATGGAAAAAACACGTATAAGTAGAGTAAAAAAGAACCAACTAAAAACGTACGCACGCCTGCTCGTAATATTATTGTGCTTCCATCAGTGCGTTCGCATGTGGAACAATGAAACATTTTAATTCAAAAATGCATATCAAGTTGAAGCCAATGTGTGCGTTGATGGAATGCTTATAGGTTTCAGGGGAAGATGTCACTTTAAAATGTATATCCCGAAAAAACCCGAGAAATATGGGATGAAAATGTTACGCATGACTGATGCACTGGGTACTTACACAACGCCTACATTTATGCTGGAAAAGGCTCTGATGGATTTGGTCAGACACCTGAAGAAAAAAGGATGGGGATATGCCTTCTCAAGCTGTTATTAGATTAGTCAAGCATATCTATAATACTAATAGAAATGTTACCGGCGACAATTGGTTCAGTTCAATTGAATTAGTACATCTTACAAAAAAATAAACTTACCTACGTCGGTACACTTAGGAAAAATAAAAAAGAAAGTCGCCTCACAGTTTCTCCCGCGACGAAATCGAATGAAGGCGACACTTTGTATGGATTTACAAAAAACGCAACACTTCTATGCCGTACAACTAAGAAAAACAGAGCTGTAATAATAGTTACTTCCATGCACCATAAAAGTCGATGCAGATAATGGATTACCAGAAATAAATTCTTTCTATAAATTGGCCAAAGGTGTGGACACGCTGGACGAAAAGTGCGCAAAATATTCATGTAGTCGCAGAACACGCAGATGGCCAATGGCTATTTTTTATAAATTCCTACATTATGTTTTCTTCTGTATCCACACATAATTGGACGAAATTCAGGTTTATAGAAACCTTGGCAGACGAACTAGTTTCCCCACATTTACATAGAAGATCTGAAATGCCAACAAATACAAAAGCAACTGAAACAACTTATTGGAAGTATCCTTGATATTCCCGAAAATAAGGCTGATGAATAAGAAGAAAAACTTAAAAGTAAGAAAGTACTGCCCATCCAAATTGAAAAGAATGACTGGATATTTATGCACTAAGTGCCAAAACCTCATTTGCTTGCAGTGTTCGCGAAAGATTTGTAAAAATTGTACCAGTGAAGAACGAGAATAACAATTTTTTTGTCTATTTTTAGGTATTGCAGGTTTTGTGTAGAATTTATATTTTGCTGTATTTCACATTTTTCTATACAGCGTGTGTGGCGAAGAGCTTTGATTAAAAGTAATGGCGGATACAGTTATGTTAAAAATCTGAAATTACGAAGCTGTAGGTTTTGGATGACGCTGAGTTCAAATATAATATTGTCCTGAATGTGGCACTTCCGGTTATACAGGAACTAGACGTCAACTTTGTTATTTTAAATGGAATCTAATATTTTTTATTTTATTTTCGAATTCTACATAAAATTCTAGATAAAATTTGTGCACAATGTCCTATACCAAAAATGAAGTATTTTCGGGATATTTAGATTTTTTTAAAAATTTTGAAAAATCCTAGTCCACATTGAATAACGATATCTTCATTAATAACGGAGCTAGTGACGTGAAATTGTAACCAATAAACAACAAGCGCTTGCCCGTTAACTCCATATATCCACCTCATTGATATTTCAGGGTGTTTTAAACTTAGCCGCCAACATGCATAGTTTAAATCATTTATAACTTGCTTACTTTAAATAGAACACCCTGTATTTTATTACATTTTCCGCTGTATTCTTTTAAGCCAATTCGTTTGGTTTCAGTATGTATTCCTATACCTAAATCCAACCACTTTTGATATAGTTCATTATCTTAGTTAAAACATTACAACACTTAATTATTTCAACATTAGTAAAGGGTAGACCACGATTTCCATTATTTAAGGTGATATTTTGTTATTTTTCATAAGTTATTAATTCTGAAAAGTAACCAATAGCCTGAAAAGATTATTAATTGTGGATATCATTAAAACGTTGACTAGGTATTTTGTATTAATTTAACTAGATAACTTACAAACAAAAATAACTAAATGTTATATTAAACAAATAAAGTTTTATAATAAGTGTTCAAAATTAGCATCATCTACTTCTAAACATTTATGAATCCTTTTCATTATGTCTTGTAATTCTGGAAATATGGTCGGGTGTTAGAGAGTTAAAAGCAAGTAAGACTCTCTGCATCATATCTTCCTTTGTCGTAACAGGTTTGGAAAATACCTGATTTTGAATATAACCCCAAATACCAAAATCTAGAGGAGCCAAATCAGGAGAGCGAGCTGGCCAACGAAACGGACCATGATTTGCAATCCATCTATCATCAAACATGTCGTAAAAATGCTGAGCAACAGGCCAAAAGTTATGAGGAGGTGCCCCATCTTGCTGATACCAAGCTGAAGCCGCCTCTCCATTTCTTAAAGTATGTAACGCCGGTCGTATGGCTTCTTCTAAAATGTGGCAATATCTTGTACCATTTAAATTTTCATCATAAAATTTTAATGCTAAAATGTTATCGTCTTTTATTGCTCAAAAACATTAAAACTCCAACTATCTTGAAAATAACGTTCTCTACTAACATGTGGATTTTCATTAGACCAAAATGGGAATTATGTCGATTAAATAATCCATTTTGCTAAACTTTGCTTCATCGCACCATATAACTTTTTCATGAAGTTTTGCATCAAATGATATGAAAATGGTTTCCATTTGTGTTTTTTAAAATGCGATGACTTGTTCTCGTCGACAAAGTAAGATCTCTCTCACAATCTCTAATGGAGGCATTTGGAGAGGCCGTAAAATAACCGAAAACATTAATTTCGTTTATGTCACTGTCCACTAGTGGTTTATTTTTATTAATTTTGTCTTAAATTGAGCAAACTGACGGCAGTTTTAAGCAATCTTCATACAATATCACCAGTTGCATTTGGTCGATTTGGATATCTTTCTGCAAAAACACGGCAAGTCCGTTCAACTAAGTCTATTACACTCGCCGTAAATAATAATAAGATTTAAAAATCGTAATTAGTAAATCCTACATTTGCCATTATTTACTATGAAATACAAGCTGGTAAAGAAAACTGACAAAAGAACATAAATAATTAACCGATACCAAACGAATTGGCTTAAAAAATACAGCGCAAAATGTTACGACAAAGGTAGATATGATGCAGAGAGTCTTACTTGCTTTTAATTCTCTAACACCCGACCATATTTCCAGAATTACAAGACATAACTTAATGAAAAGGATTCATAAATGTTTAGAAGTAGATGATGCTAATTTTATACACTTATTATAAAGCTTTATTTGTTTAATATTACATTTAGTTATTTTTGTTTGTAGGTTATCTAGTTAAATTAATACAAAATACCTAGTCAACGTTTTTAATGATATCCACAATTAATAATCCTTCAGGCTATTGGTTACTTTTCAGAATTAATAACTTATGAAAATATAACAAAATACCTATCACCTTAAATAATGGAAATCATGGCCAACCCTTTACTAATGTGGAAATAATTAAGTGTTGTTATGTTTTAACTAAGATAATGAATATCTCAAAAGTGGTTGGATTTAGGTATAGGGAATATGGATACCAAACGAATTGGCTTAAAAAATACAGCGGAAAATGTAATAAAATACAGGGGTTCTATTTAAAGTAAGCAACTTATAAATGATTTAAATTGTGCATATTGGCGGCTAAGTTTAAAACACCCTGTATAAAATATCAATGATATGTATATATGGAGTTAACTGGTAAGCGCTTGTTGTTTATTGGTTACAATTTCACGTCACTAGCTTCGTTATTAATGGAGATATTGTTATTCAATGTGGAACTAGGATTTTTTCAAAATTTAAAAAAATCTAAATACCTCGAAAATACTTTATTTTTGGTATAGGACATTGTGCACAAATTTTATCTAGAATTTCATGTAGAATTCGAAAATAAAATAAAAAATATTAGGTTCCATTTAAAATAACAAAGTTGACGTCTACTTCCGGTATAACCGGAAGTGCCACATTTAGGACAATATTATATTTGAACTCAGCGTCATCCAAAACCTACAGCTTCGTAATTTCAGATTTTTAACATAACTGTATCCGCCATTACTTTTAATCAAAATTCTTCGCGCCACACCCTGTATAGAATATACTTATTTTTAAACATATATTCTGTTAAGATCCACATGTTGAAATTTTTTTGAAATATGGGTACCTACCTTATATTACCTTTCTATAACAGGAAATTAATTTTTTTTGTTTTATCCACTTACGATTAGTTTTTTTCTGTTTTATTATTAAGAAAAAAAATTTTCTTACTATATTTTTCCATTAATTTTCAAAAATCCGCTTTTTTATCTATAGGAGTCTGTCAGACTCATGGCCTCCATTCTTGTAATTAAAGGTAGGCTCACCAGTTAAGGGTTAACCTACTTGACATTAAACGGAAGAAGCCACGACGAGCAACGCGAAGCTAAAAGTTTGATAACTTATTTTGAACAGTTTTCAACCATTATCTTGATAATTGTACAAAATAAAGTACTGGAATCTACTAATACTGTCTTCAAAATGCTACAAGATACTCACGGAGATATCTAGAGCAATCAATTGAGATGCTCTGTCTTCACTCCTAACCCAATTCCAAAACTTAAGAAATAATTGGGATACTGTTAAAAACAAAACAGTTGAATATCAACTAAATGGAGCATTGAACCTTGTTTCCCCCAAAAAGAGACTGCGTCGAGTAAAAAAATTCTTTGACGAACTACAAAATAGTGAAGAATGTTTTAAAGTGGAAGTTTTTTATAATGTAATTGACATAGTACTTAATCAATGAAATATTAGATTTAAATCCGTGCGTGAATTATGTAGACTTTTTAAATGTTTATTGCCAGTATATCTTGTCGCATCATCTTGAAACTATTTTGGCTGATTCCGAATTGTTGAAATCGGCTTATTCTTCAGATATTTCTCTTAGTTCTGGACCACAATTAATAAGATTTAAAATGGGTTTTTTATTCAGTTAAGACAAATTACTTCTATACGCGAAGTTGCTGAATTACTCCTAATTCACACCCCAGCCTCAAGTAGTTTCTCAAGTAGTTTCTCAGATATTATTACGGCGTGTCTAATTTTTTTAACTTTACCGGTGTCCACAGCGACAACAGAACGAAGCTTTTCAAAGCTCAACTAATAGAAAAGGCAAGAAAAAACAGTTTGTGAATGTTTTAATGTAATTTATAACATAATCATGTCTAATTAATTCAATGTTACTGTGTGAATATGTCACATATTTAAAAATTTTAAATCAATTGTCATTAAATAATGTTTAAAATTGGAATTAAAAAATAAAGACTAGAAAATCTAGTAGTTTGTTGGAACATTTGTGAGAAAAAAAGGAGGCGCACAGATCTTATTTGCTCCAGGGCGCTGAATATGTTGCTACGCCACTGCTTCAATACAAATTTAAGCAAAATAAACTGTAACCTTCTTCACTGAAACATTTTTTAATTTAGAAATCAAACATTTCTAAAAACCGAATCAATGCAAAATATGATTATCCAAGCAAGTCGCACTAATTCAATAAAAAAAGTTAATGGTACTGTTTTCATTATCTAAAATTAAAGTCACCATAATAATTATCTAGTATAAAATAGTAAAAAGCAAAATAGGAAAAGAAAAGGCGTTTCTATAGTACCAAGGTGTTATATTTGAACATGTGAACAACACAACCTTGAGATTTACTCATTCCTCGCTCAATGAAATTACAAATGAGACTAATGAAAAATATCAATAAGGCGATTGTCTAAAAGTGCATACAAGTTTAAAATAGTACTATTCATCATGAATTGTGTAATACGCGAAGAATTTTCTCCTTCCTTAACACTGGGACTGAGATCACTATCGAGATTTATAAATAAAAAAGTTTAAATATATATTTTAATACTTATGAATAAGTAGTATTTCAATTGAGTACTTACCCAAAGATCGATTTAAATTGATAAGTACAAGGTTAGACGTTAATTAAAAATTCATTTAAAGGTCGCACATTTAAATGCAGAAAAAAAAAACTAGCAGTACAAATCCAAGATCAAAGTATAAATAATATTTTATATAAATAATTCTTATCCGAAAGATAAGAAATCGTGGTTATAATTTATCCACAATTCCATTTCAGAAAAATATGTAACTACAATATTTTAGTAATGGTTTACTGGGTGCCTAAATTCGCAGGTGGTGTAAGAATTATTATAAATGTTGAGCGCACCCACAAATAATAGCTGACATACATTTTAAAAATATAGATGAGTAGATGTTAAAATTGTTTACAACGGACTCATTTATTTATCGCATCTTTTCATTGCATAATATTTAAATTCAAAAACCTAGTTTTAAAGTGTGCGTTCAAAAATAAATATGTAGTAAAACTAAATAAAAACTTACCACTTGTAGTAATTTAATAATTCCAGGCACGGTCTTAAAATAATCCACATTTATTTTAACCCAACCTAAGGGTCGTCTATCACTTTGTTTATTTGCTGCATTGCTGTTTGGTGCATCTTGCACATTTACCACTGTTTCTGTCATCATCAGACAGACACTTAATACAAAAGCAAATTAAATTGGGAAAAAACACCACGTTTTTTTTAAATCACACCTGTCAACGTATAACTGATGCTAGCAAGTCTGCGATAACTCTAAAGTTTCTGTGGCGCACTATACTCTACCAAACCAGAAATAAGAGAAGGTGAGCTATTCAGCTTTCCTTTTCTTTCAGTGACGATAATTAACTATGTGTAATATATATTTAACTACTTACTAACTAATAACCACTGTATATGCTTTAATGAATACATTTTGTTTTATTTTAATATTCCAAAATTGGACAGTTAATGTCTGTCTTTTGTAACTGTATCTATAGAATACGGTACCTTATTACTGCTAAGTATGAATAATTAATTAAATTACAAATTAAAATTAATGCGTTGTACGTACATAAATTTTGCTATTCTAAACATTTTATTACACAAATTAAATTTTCCTATATATTTCACGTTTATAAAGTTCCATACTGCTTTTACATATCTGAAACTTGGGTTGCGTGTACAGCAGAAGAAGCGTAAAATAAAGATATCTTTTAAAATTAAAAAGTTATTTTAGTCAGCAGGTCTCAGTCTGTATAAAGCATATTGTACTCGGTGAAGGAAAATATTTCAAACTTTTAAAGATTCGTAAAAATCAGTTCGACCTCCGTTTCTCTCAAAACTAAATTAACAACTTTGGTAACATTATACGAGGGTAGGATAATAATTGGGGAGCCTAAGAAAAGATAAACTTACTTTGTGAAAAACTGATAAAAGTCTGAATGTGAATCAACCAAACCTGGCAAATAGACCGGTTGTAGCGTATGGGTAAGCATTGTCGTGATCATTGAATTTCTGTTTTAATTTAACTAAAGTATTACAATAGTAATACAACAAACATTGTTTTTAAAGTTTCACTATATTACTAAAAATGACAATTGTTTTGATAACACTGTATCTTCCTCAGATTGAGTATTTAAACTAAATTTACTTCCATTCAATTCAACAGAGTTTGTTAAAATTTTAGATATTTAACAATACTGGGTGGCCAACTAAGAATGCGAGGTACTGTATCTGGGACACTATCCATCGTAGAGGCTTGCGCAAAAAAAGTTATTACTAAAACGACCAATACAAAAACCTGGAAAATATTTTCAAGTTTCTGAAATAGCCGCTAGGGGGCGTAACTGCAATCTTGAATCCAAAAAGTGATGTTTCTGTGAATTCTGCTATATTAACCTAATAAAAAAATAACTGATTTTTGAAGTCGAGGATAATCTGAACTTTTTTTGTTTGGCACTTTTTAACGTATCTAATAAATAAAGTGGTGGAGGGTGTTCAAAGGTTTCCTTAAATCACCTCCCGTTTCTTCGAAACGGCTAATCCGATTTTAACAAACTTGGGCGCGTTAAAATAATTGAAGTTTTGTTAGTTTCACATGTCGTCGCTAGAGGGCTTTGTTCGACATTCCGACAGAAACGATTAATTTTCGCAAAAAAATTAAATGCATTGGTATGACTTTTTTTCATGAACAAGTAGCTAAATGATGCCTAAACAAGATCGCGAAAATCGCATCTCGATATCTTGTTCCTAACCTAAAATATCGGCTAAAGAAAGCTTTATACGAAAATCCCTTAAATTTTTATTTTTTTTTAACTATATTTTTCGGGAATTGTTTCTATTATGTAAGATTTAAAGGAGGAAGGTTTTTAATGCCCCCGTAAATGCTCGAAATGCTGACCATCACTCTGTGCATTGCTGACGCCTCTTATGGGTAGACAAAACTGCAGCTTCAATTTCGGTTCTGAATAGGTTACCTAGAAATTGCGATTTTAAATGTTTGTAAATTTATACACCAGTATAAAATCACCCTTTTTGAAATTACTACGGGTTTGTTTAAATGCATATTCACTATGGATATATACGAAAAATACAATTAATAGAAGCAGGAATGGAAACAGATACCTAAACAAAACATACATAATCCTCAAATTGTCAATAGTTGTCAATATTTTCGCGTTACTTTGAGCAATTTTTGTGCTTTCAAAATGCGTTTTACGAATAATGAAGCTGTTAATAGGCTTGCGGTTTATTTTGAATGCCTTCTGAATGCCGCAGTAGCTAAAAGAGTTTACGCGGCTCGATATCCAAATCGACGTCCTTGCGATGTAAGAGTTTTTCCCCGATTAGTGGCGAGCTTACGGGCCAATGGTAGTTTTCGGCCTACGTTTCAACGGCAAAGAATTGGAAGAACACAAGAAAATATTAACCGTGTACTGGGCTATATTGAAGGAAATCCTCATGTTAGCACAAGAACATTATCCACTGAGTTGGGCATATCACGGACAACGGTTCAAAATATTTTGAAGGACCATAGGTAAGTTCTAATGGCCATCAAAATATATAGGTATTCGTTTAAACTTTTTTTAATTAGAAAATAGAGAATTTTTATTTCAAATTCTTTGGACCGATGAAGCCACCTTCAGTAGTGACGGGAGAGTCAATCTGCACAATATGCATTATTGGTCTGCAGAAAATCCCCATTGGTTGCGTGAAGTTCAGCACCAAGGACGTTGGACTTTAAATGTATAATGCGGCATACTGGGAGGCAGAATTATTGGGCCATATTTTTTCGGGTAACCCCTAAATGGCAATGTATTTCTTGACTTTTTGGCCAATCAATTACCGTTATTGTTGGAAGATGTGCCTCTGGAAACAAGGCAACAATTGTTTTTGCAGTTGGATGGTTGCCCAGCACATTTTGCTATTAATGGGCGAGAGCATATTAATGCAGTATTTCAACAGCGGTGGATTGGAAGAGGAAGTCTGTTTCCAAGGCCTCCGCGATCGCCAGACTTAACTTTCCTCGATTTTCATTTATGGGGGCGCTTAAAGGACATCCTGTTTCGGACTCAACCTACTACTAGAGAAGATATGAAAAACCGGATTGGATTCGTAACGCTATACATAACATACCGAGAGCCGAAATTGAAGCTGCAGTTTTGTCTAGTCATGAGAGGCTTCAGCAATGCATATAGCGTGATGGTCAGCATTTCGAGCATTTACGGGGGCATTAAAAACCTTCCTCCTTTAAATCGGTCATTTTTAGGGCTACAACTTACATAATAGAAACAATTCCAGAAAAATATAGTTAAAGAAAAATAAAAATTTAAGGGATTTTCGTATAAAGTTTTCTTTGGCCGATATTTTAGGTTAGGAACAAGATATTGAGATGCGGTCTTCGCGAGCTTGTTTAGGCATCATTCAGCTACTTGTTCATGGAAAAAAGACATACCAATGCATTTAATTTGTTTGCGAAAATTAACCGTTTCTGTCGGAATGTCGAATAAAGCCCTCTAGCGACGACATGTGAAACTAACACAACTTCAAATATTATAACGTTTGTAGCCCAAGAATAACTCATTTCAACGCGCCCAAGTTTGTTAAAATTGGCTTAGCCGTTTCGAAGATACAGTTATTTTTTTATTAGGTTAATACAGCAGAATTCACAGAAACGTCACTTTTTTAGATTCAAGATTGCAGTTACGCCCCCTAGCGGCCATTTCAGAAACATGAAAATATTTTCCAGGTTTTTGTATTGGCCGTTTTAGTAATCACTTTTTTTTGCGCAAGCCTCTACGATGTATAGTTTCCCAGATACATTACCTCGCACTCTTGGTTGGCCACCCCGTACATATAGATTGTAAATACAAAGTACACTTATGACTAAATAAAGTATACAAAGTAGTGTGTTATGTTCATGGTGCGCTGTTTAGGAGTCCAGTTGACATCGTTGGTGTTGTGGGTATCAAAAAAGCCTTGTATTGGCGGTTGATGCTGTTGGAATTGTGATTGTGTGGACTGTCCTGTTGTAATTCGGTTAGTGTACTTGATGCTACTTGTGCCCCGAATATCTGAAATAAAGTGTTAGTTATGCCGTCGTCCTGCAGCAACACTGTGCGTGGCGGAAACCTAGTCACCGGTAACACTGCCCGATGCCAGATTCCCGTCGTAAGTTTTCTACGGTCACTCGGGGGCGGGCGACGTACTCGACCTCCTGGATCTTCCTGCTGTCTTCTTCTGTCGGTTGGTGTACCAGCACCTGAAACAAGAAATCACATTAATACCGTTAAGTGTCAGCTCTAGGCTAACGTCTGTCTCGGATAGGCCACGTATTACCACCTTAGCTAAGTGCTCACTCTCCGCCTGATATGTGTGGTACGGAGTTTGTTGGTTTCCGAAAAAAGATCGTTGTGTGGATGTTATAGCTATTAGAGTTGGTGATGTGTGGATTATCTCGTTCTTTCTAGGCTGGTGTGTGCGGTGCTGCTGCGTCGGATATCTGAAATAAAACGAAAACGTATAAGTTTAGTCGTCACAATGGCCTGCACAACGATAACAGGGCTAATATTGTGCAGTAGTAGAATGAAACTTCTGTACCTTGAGTGCTTACCAAAAAAGCGCACACACCTCTTGAGTGTATGTGAGGATCACTCCTCACAGATCAGTTACAATTTCGCCTTAGCTAAGCCACTACCACCTTGTGGATGATAGGTAGGTACTTTTCCAAATCTATGCCTCTGCGGCGTCGAAACCTAAAGTGTGTGAAGTTGGCGTTTTTCTTCCGCCTTCTCACTACCGCTCGCCGTCGCTTTACCTTAACTAAGGCCGGTTCGGTATTGGCGCTGACGGAATCCATGACACGGGTGATACCCGTGCGATGCCGGATTTTCGCCTCAAGTCTTCGATGGAGAAACGAAGGCGAACCATGTACTCCACCTGCCGAATCCTCCTTAGGTCCTCTTCTGTTAGGGGCGTCACCAACACTCGTGGTCTGATAACAGAGTACCACGCCTACGCGCATACCGCATCAGCCTGTCACGGTCCTTGGCTGTGGCAAAATGTGTCCTATATCCATCGCTGATTGCCTTTGCTCTGGTGAAGATGATCTCTCTTCGGTTCAATTCTCGAGAGGTGATCCAGTTCTCGTTCTGACGAAGGATTACCGGTGATTTCCTCTCCCTGGTAACGGCGGTTTCCATCGATTCAGGGTGCTTATTGGGTCTTCAAGGGTTCCGAAAACGTTGGCGGTCGGTGTTGGCGTGGTAGGGCGCACCTTCGATATCGATGGCAGATGCAGCGTCGGCAGTAGTCGTCGATGGGGCTGCTGGATGATCTTCGGCTAGCGGGGTGCTGTCTTCAAGCGGTGTTGGTCGTGTGTTCCTTTGTCGCTTCCTCTTCTGTGTGGTGCTAGCTCGTGGTGCGTCACTACTCGCTCGGTTGAATGGCAGGTCGAGCAGCGACGGTATCGCGTACTGCTGGGTCGTCCGCGATAGCGGTTCTCCACGTTCCTCTAACCATCGCTGGTATCGGGGCCGGTCCCGGTTCGCCTCTCCGTCGCTCATAGTAAAGCCAATGTCACTTTTTGAAAATGCCAAACTTGTCTTTATCTGTTAAAGATAACCTTCGCTTATCGAGATGCGAATCTCTATTGTACATTTACTTACAGTATGTATGTTTTTACACAGTATTTAACGAGTTATTAAGAAAATACTGTATGCTTAATGGAAATATTGCATTATCGTCCTGCTAATCTAATGTATAGCATTTACTAAATAAACAAATATTAATAACTATGCTTTATCCATCTACGGAAACAATGTTAGGTAAGAAACGAAAGAGTTCAGGTGGTTTAGTGAATACTCTAATCAATAAACTTCCGGTTGAATTGCATTTACCTGGTTACCGATTTAGAAAGTAGACACAAAGCAGATAAAATTTTAGAAGAAAAAGCTTGAGAACGCTTTAAATCATCAGACGGAACATTAGGTGAACGAACTGCAGCTTTAGCAGTCATGAAAGCAAAGAGAAAATTAGGAATAGGGTGTAAACGTCGATCCAGTCTGAAGGAGAAGAAATCATTATGCAATGGTGGAAATTTATTGCATTTACGAAAAACAATAGCTAAAAAAATCAAACCTAACGGAAATTTCACAGACACAATAATGTCAGCGCTTTCAACGGCAAAACGCGTGGTAAAAAATTTAGGAGGGAAGAAAAACATTAAAGTTCCTACAGTAATTCCCTTATCTAGACCGGGAGGGTTTTTACCTTTTTTTATTCCGTTATTCGCAGGATTATAATCAATTGGTGCTTTAGCTGGCGCACATCGGGAATTGCGAAAGCAGTCAATGAGGCTAAAAATGCCAAGAAATTTACATCGCGCCATAATCGCATGATGGAATCTATCGCTATAGAATAGATTACCCGAAAGACCGTTAACAGATATTGATTCAAAGGAATACATCAAAAATGTATACTACTTTAGGAAAAATGAATCTGGAATGATTAACTTAGATAGCCCGCTTCAGGTACGCATTGGGTTTGCTGCAAAAATCGAGGTAAAAAGGTATGGTATTAAGATAGTTTCAGTAACCGTCAACCACCAATCAAAGTGATTAACTGCTTTCGGGGATGTAAAATTTATTATAATTACAACCAAGATCAAGAATTTAATACTATTATTTGGGGACATCTATGCCTACAATTTTTATGTAAATAATCGATACAAGCACAAACTTTCTCAGTTATGTCAATTACATTCAGTTTAGAAGATGTTAGTAACACAGCTAGCTACAACTTCTATCCACCGATAAAACTAAATTTGGGGAAGGAATACGTTATCGGATTCGTTGGATTTTATGGTTGCAACAGCATTAGAAACATTTATACAGGCAACGATAGATTTTATTTTAGTACAAATCCATCTCATTTGCGAGTGATTAAAATTTAAAATTAAAATACCCTCAGAAAGGTATCACATTTTAGCAAACAATACACTTAAATGTGAGATAAACAGTTCATTTGAAATCGATTTTACTAAAGAAAATATCATTGGTCGCATGCTAAGGTTTGAGTCTAAAATATTAGAACCAAATATTTTACATATGTCTGCGTTAGACATCCAAATATTTAAACACGCAAATCTACACGTAGAGTGCAATATTATAAAAGGATCTTATCGAAAGTGGAAACCTGTAAAAATATTACATAAGCTTAACGTTTCAGTTCCACCAGGTTATCGTCTAGATAAACTCTCTGCAATACTCAATATTTAGGAGTAAACACCTACATAATTAGTAATATAACAATTAACTTGACTAATCAAAAGGGTGAATTAATAGACTTTGGTGAAAGTGCACGATTCAGAGTACGCCTAGAACTAAAAGAACATTGGTCTGAGAATTAATCAAGGACTAATTCCATCTTTCATATAAAAGAGATCATCTTTACTGTAAGTCGTTAATTAGTCATCAACCTTTATTGCGGTTAACATCTGCAGAGAAATACTTTTCAACCTCAATTGGTTTAAAAGTTCTCACCGACAATGGCCGAATCATTAAACGTCTTTGGGTCACTCTGTATTAGTTTAAACCAATAATGACAATTAAGAGTCATAGTAATAGCGACAAAAAACAAAAACAATAATGACAATTAAAAAGTCATAGTGACAGTTACAAAAACAGTATTCAGTTTTGTGATCTTTATTAGTAAATTGTCGATCTTTCATACATAGATATCGCTGTTATTGACAGTAATGAAAAATGGTTTATAGATTAGCTGAAAGGGCCGAAATTATTTTTCTTTACGGAAAATGTGACGAAAGTTCTAGACGAACAGCTATTGTATTTAATGGAAGACACCCAAACAAACATGTCAATCATGTGTGTCAATACTAGTACGAGATCTTTGGAAACAAGTTCTGTCTTGAATAAGAAGCGTGAGGGGAAAGGAGTTTTAGACGAAAACACACTTATAGAATTAATTGGAAATTTTGCTACAGATCCAACAACATCCATTAGGAAAGTAGCAGCCCCCACATATCTTTCCGTAGGTTCTGTACGTACAGCTCTTCATATGCACAAATATATACACATACTGAACGAACTGAATGAAGATGATCCCGATCGTAGAATTGAATTTTGTGAAATGATAACACATAAGATTAACTCCAACGAAATTTCAATTCATAATATTTGTTTTAGCGACGAGTTGGCATTCTTTTTAAATGGATTAGTCAATCGGCATAACTGTCGCTATTGGGATGATACCAATCCACATACTTTTAGTGAAGGTCATTCCCAAACACCTCAAAAAATAAATGTTTGGCCTGGGATTTTAGGAATCGCTGTTATTGGGTCAGTATTCATTGAAGGAAATTTGACGGGTGAAAAGTATTTGGAACTTTTAGTAGAAGTTATCGAACCTTTAATTGTTGGTAGTTTGGAAAACCAACTAGACGACTAAGGAAATTTTTTGATTGATGAAAATAACTTATATTTTCAGCAAGACTCTATCACATTTTGACCTCCGTGTGAAAGAATGGTTAAACCAAAATTATCCAGGCATGTGGATTGCTCAAAGCGATGCTATATAGTGGCCAGCTCGATCTCCAGTATTAACACCACTCGGCTTTTTTTCTGGGGATATTTGAAATCGGAGGTCTACAAAACCCAAATGTCTTCATGATTTAAGACAGCGCATTATTCGTGTTTGCAGAGATATAACAATAACATTCCAAAAAGTGCTACATTAATTTGAAAATAGACTTTGCTATAAATGTTAATGATGGTCACTTTGAAGACATGATTAAATAACAGTTAAATTTGTTAACACTTGCCTTTTTAATTTATTTGTAACCCTTTCATCATATCCTTTAAAGATTCTTTATGTCATAACATAATAAGGGGCATCCAAAAAGTTTAAAGAGACTCCGTTTTAAACAACGATTAGATTAAATAACAATGGAAGGCTGGTATTAAAGACAAAAACATATGATTGAATAGAGATTTACCATATCTTTTAAATGATGTATGACTTGATACCTAAACTCACTTAAAAAAATGGAAGGGGTATCTCCAGTAGGGAGGAGGTGAATTTTAGCAGTATGGCACGCAGCGCCATCTTGTTGGAATATGTACCCATTTTCTGTAATTTTTAAGGTGTCAATGGATGGCATTAAGCTGTATCTAAGGATGTTAATGTACCTAGCAGTATTAACAATCCTTTCTATTAGGAACAACTTTCCAACCCCTTGAGCCGACATGCAGCCCCAAACCATTACAGAAGCCGGAAATTTTACTTTCCGGTGCAAACAGTCCCGATGACATGGTTCATTTTTGGTCCTTAATACACACCTCAAACCTTGACTCGTCACTACAAATAATACTATCCCATTTTATCCTGATGATTTTTTGCCCATATTAGCCTATTCTTATAGTTAACAGAGGTTTTTCTTTAGCCTTCGCGTTAAAAATTCTCCACTATTGAGTTTGTATGAAAAAAATTCTAAAAAATAACTTACTTTATAAAAATTATAGCCTAATCGTTTGATAGCTCTGAGACCAGTTGACCTTGAGAAATGTTTACCCGTTGCTCTATTCCATGCTAAACTTAATGCATCACAATTGGCATGTCGGTTTTGTTTCAATGCACGGCGTAAGGTTTTCATATTGATCGAACTTATTTTTGAAGCTCTACCCACATTAGGCTTTTTTCTTTAACTTCTCCTGTCGCTTTATATGATTTAACGATATGTCGCACAGTATAGTGTGATAATTGCAATTGCTTATCAGTTTTACAACAAGAATGACCGAATTTGTATAAATCGGTAGACAATGCTTTTCCCCACACCGTTTTGTCAAGTATAATATTGGAAACTAATTGCTTATCTGTCATTAACAACAATCAACAACTGCCAAATGTTTTGTTTTAGCCCAAGGCTAATTTGTTTATTGTCTATTGCATGGGCCTAACGAAATGGTTCAATGATATATTATTAAATTTAGTGTTCTGTGCGTATCTCTAGTTTTCTAATATTAGTTTTAGTAAAAAAAGTTTACATGAATGTTTCAAATTACAATAATAATAGTTGCATTCAATAAATTTGTTTACCAGTTTTCTAAAATAAAATAAAAAATAAAACAATGACTAGGCCAAATGATATGATTCTGGGCTCGTATATTGTCACGTGTGGTCAAAATCTAGCGAAAATTCTTTGTTTTATCGAACGTTAGGATATTTTTTAGTACACGATCGCGTGAATGGGGTATAATTTTTTTAAAATTTGAATGTTAGTATTCGAGTAACAATTTTGGAAGTATTGATTAAATTACAAATTTTGTTTTGACTATATCTGGATTTATTACAAATTGGGAATCCAGTTTGTGTGAATGGCGTATATTGTTCGGTTTGTTTGTGGTCAATAATTAAAGTTTTGAATTACGATACAGTTCCACACGTTGATATTAGTATATTAGTAAAAAGGGATTTTATATGCGAGTTTATTTTTATTTGTAAATAATGGTTAAACTTATTTGTAAGTAATCGTTAATTACTGTTTAGTTGAATTAAAGTTACGTCATTGAAAATTGGTATCGCCGTTTAATTTCATGATGGATGAAAAAAAATTGTAAGTAACAATATGTTTGGGATTAAATTGTTTGTGCTGTCGTTGATAACGAAAAGTTCAATCGCGGTCATATAGTTCTTCATTTATTTCAAGTTTACCAGTTCATTTGTATACGGATTTATTGTGGTGGAAGTATAAAAAATTTATTGGAATAATAGGGTTTCTTATTGAAACACAGGGTGTGATTTAATTCCAGTTATCAAGACTGTTCCATTCATGGGAATTGTCCATTATGCAATTTGGGTGTGGAACTTTTTGTGCGATAGTTAAAAGGGTGGCGTGATTTTGAGAGGAAAGAGGCGATTTGTTTTTTTCGTTCAGTCTTAGTTAAGATGTAGTAGAAGCAAGTTGTGGGGGCACCTCGCGCGCGAATGGATTAAGCGCGAGTGAACTTATTTACGGCTTACCGGGGGTTAATTAAATTTTGCTGTGGGAAATCTTTTCCGTTTAGCCTTTTTGGCCATTTTTGAAGATTCATTCACTTCGGTAATATTATTTTGTGTATCGCTTGTCGGAAGTGACAGTTTTTACGTGTTTATCGAAGAAGGAACTAGTGTATAATAGTAGTATTGTTCCTTGTCTTTGGACTGTTTATCGCATTTTGTTTACGGATTTTGGTAATAAAGTTCAAGATATTCCCTAGTTACATTCGCGCACACAGCTAACCCCAACGAATGAAAGAACCTGCTGCAAATAATTATCGATTAAATAAATTTTTCTGCTTATAGAAGTCAAAGAACGCTTGTAAATAAAATAGTATGATCAACCGAATCGTCGATATTTTCTAAAACTTTACCGGAAGTTTGTAACTAATGAGAATGTTTTTAATAAAAAGGGGTTGAAAAAGAATTAGGTAATTAGAGAAGCAGTTGAAACAGAAGGTATTGATTATTTTGAAGCTTATCCCAATAATTCGATAAGGGACATTGTAATAGATTTCAACTCGACTTATGGTACGATTCACAGAATACTGAAAAAACATGAACACTTCCCCTATAAGTACAAACCTCTCAAAATACAGTTCGAGAAGAATTTTATCAAAAAGGTGGCAGGGCGATTTTGAAAAGTGTAAAAGATGTTCATAAACGAGTTGACAAATATCTTCAGGAACCAGGTGGAATTTTTTAACATCTTCTCAAAGAGAGTTGTAGAGCTAGAACCTAAAACAAAATATTGTTTGGTAATCAAATTAATAGTGTTCAGTATTTTTTTAATTTAGTTTTTCTTTTCGTATCCTCACAACTTCATTATAAATATGGTGATGTTTCCATAGCCTCCTAAATTAGTTTAGGTTTAACTTCTTATAAAAAGTCTATAATAAAATAATAAAATAACATTTAAAAAATATTATTTTGTCTAAAAACTCAAGAACGCGATGTTCAGTTGTTTTTTAATTTCCCTATGTAATCCACGGAAAAAATTATACAAGTTTGCTAATTTAACCGATGTGGTAGCTTTAACAATAAAAAAGTTACCAATGGTGCGCATTTGATTTGGATCATCTTGTATATACGTTAAACCAGATGGAAAAGTTGATGGAAACATATGGTTTTTGATTTAAAGATTTTTCGTTACTGAAGTTCGTGTGAATATGATTTGAGAATCGGGAGATCAAGAACTGATTGGTATCCATCGATCAAATACCGAAAAGGTCAGTTGCCGTTATCGTTGTGAGAAGGAAGAGGGGAGTTTTGATTGATTATTTTGTGCGAGTGAAGGTAACTACTTTTCCGTTTGTATATAGTTTTGTATAGACGCCCTTCAGGCGGTTAAGATAAATTTTACGAAAGTGTGTTCACCCGAGTATGATATTATTTCACACTGTACGTTATTTTACTACAAACTGAACGCTGCGAAAATTTGCCAAATTTGTGTTTTCGTCGTTAGCATTCATTATTCCTTTTGATGTTAATTAAAATTTAAGGTACTTAAGGTAGATAAATTTGAGAATTTGAATCTTGCAAAAATGATTCCAGTTCAATTTTTCTAGAAATTTTACGTAAGAAAGATATATTTAATGTGGACAGTACGCTGATTTCTTATTTTTATTGTAATATACGAATGGTATTAATGACTTAATTTACGCCAGTGTCATTATGTCATATTTATCATCTTCATTTGGGTGTCATTATGGCCCACATAATAGCCCCCAGTGCCATTATGAACTCGTAATAACACGCAAATTTTAAAATAAAAAACAGACAAAAAGAAAGTTAGTTACTACTTTTACTTATTATTATTCATTATAAAATCTTTACTAACATTCATTTATTATAAACATTAATTATAAAGTCTGTACAATTTCTTAAATTCAGTCCATTAAATCTATTAAACTGAATGTAAAGCACAATACTGAACGCAAATAATGACGTTGTCAAAGTAAAAATTGCAACAATCAACAAGCGCGGTTACTATAACATCGACTAATATGGGCACTTAATAATTTTGAATTTTTATTTACAAAAACGTTTCTGATATTGTAAACAAATAGAATATATGCAAAGAAAATCTATTTAGAGTAGATTAAATTCAGAATGATACACGTCCGATATGAACTTTATAATGAAACTTGTGTAGGTAAATAAACCACTCGGCTAACGCCTCGTGGTTTAACTTTACACGCATTTCATTATGACGTTAATATCGAACTAATATCATTAATAACTATTAGAGTATTATTTCATTTCGGTTTAATATTACTATGATCTTATTCCTTTCTCACAACTCTATTGTTATTTACGGAGTACCAATTTTAAAAGATTAAATATTTTGTTTACATGCAAGTTACTGAATAGTTTATTTATTTTATAATATTTGATTTATGCAATTTTACAGTGACGATGTTCGATGATTTTTTATTTTAACGTAACAATTTGAGAGAGATTTCTTAATAGATAATTTGTCATTTTGATTTTGTTGACATAAGTTTTAGCGTCCCGCAGGTACCCTATCTTGAAAAGTGTAATTTGAACTTATTTGCAAGAACGCAAATTCAAAAACAAAAAAATCGCTAAGTCATTTATCTTGACTTGACTGACAATAAAGTTACTATTACCGTTGAGTGATAATATAAATAGAGGAACAAAAGATAGGATGATTTTGTATCGGTACTATATGAGAGCATGCGAATGTATTCGAGAGTCGGTAAGTGTCGCCTATCTATCGTTTAAAAGTGGTTACTAGGCAGGGTTTAAGTCAAAGCTAAAATAATAAGTTCCCGACATATCGAAATAGTTCTGCTTTCTTTTAACATGCAGGGCATATTGTATTGCTCTTTCATTCTGGTGGATACTCAAACAAATTCAATACACACATTCACACGTTTCTTATTATCGTACGTTATCGTCTTATATTTATAAACAAGTATCACATTACGTTACATATTACCTTTAACCATTGAGTGTATATTATACTCAATGCTTTAACGTTGAGTGATAAAACGCCTTTAAACTAAATAAACTTATTATTTATTTTACTAAATACATGATTATATTATGTACACAGACATGGATCTGCAATTTTTTCAATTGTTTTGATTTTATTGTTACAAAATCGTATTATATAGAGTTGACGAAATATAATAATAATGTAAAGATATTCCAACATAAAATAAACTAGGAAATACGATTTAGAAATAATTATTTACATTTACTTTTTAATAACATATTTTTTCCGTATATTGTTAGAAATCAGATGTTTTATTGAATAACAATACGTGACTTTGATGGTATTTGCGTTGTGGACTTATAAAATGCAATAAATCTGCAGCAACATTATTCTTCTAGAATAATTAATTTTGTGTCCAGAAAACGATTAACTTTTGTTCGAAATGAGATGTTTTATTTTCCTAATGCATTAGAAATATCACCTTTTTTTAATACGTCAAATTGTGTTATCCCATAAATATGTCAAAAATATTGTTATTAACTACGAAATGCTTATTTTTCAGATGTATGTGAATCCATAAACAAGTCAGAAATAGTGTTATTAACTAGGAAATGCTTATATGAGGGCGGCTACCGGTCAAGAAAAACATCGCCTAATTTTGGCATATAGGTATTTAAAAATAAAGGGGATGATAAACAGTCAATCGTAAGATTTTCCGGTGCTGTGATATATTGCCGCTCTCTCATTGTTTTGTAGTTGAATAAAATTGCCCGTGTAGTGTTTGAATTTTATGTTTACTTTTGTACCTTTAATGGTGACTTTAATTTTGATTTTCTAACAATATACACTGATATGACCAGTGTTGGGTAGGATCTAGCTCAAAGTGATCTAGATCCACTAATCGGATCCATAATCTGGATCTAGATACTTTGCTCTGCTAGGATCTAGTATCTGGATCTAGATCACATTTTAACAGATCTTTAGTACTTGAACACAAAGATCCATTAGAAGATTTTAAAATGTATTTTAAGGGTATTTTGTGAAATTTTAACTGGCTTGAGGCAACAGAGCTATATATTTAAAAATACATTATGCTCCGTTACGACCGTTACATCCGTACCCCACAGAGATACATACACATTTACACAATTACCTACTGCCTGAGGCATGTTAAATTCCGAAATAACCAATAATAGAACTATTCATTTTCTTTGTTAATATTTCCGTCGGGTGTTTTTGTTTCCCAAAGCTACAAAGGCAGGTAATGACTGCTAAGTGCTAATATAATGACTTAATGAGTAATGACAATGGGGTCATCCATCCATTAAAGTAGGTACTTAAGTTAAGTGGAACTGGAATTCCTGTTGCTAATTTAATCGAACAAAAGGAGGTATAGAAAAACAACAATCTTGTCTTCAGTTCTTAAGAATACGACTTTAAGTAAAGCACATTTGTTAATTGTTAGTTAGATCAACAATGAGTGACGAAGCTGAATTAATGGAAGTTCCGCCAATCTTAAGCGAATTCTTTGATTTTTTAAAAATAAATACTCAATCGCAAACAACATTTGATTCAGAATGCACAAATTATTTTAAAAACACAAGCACTAACTAGCAACTATGAGCAATTAAATATGTACCCTGCTATAAAAGAAATCTTTTAAAATATAATTCTATACTTCCTTCATCTGCCCTCGTTGAAAGGATATTTAGTATGGGTGGACTAATTTTAACTCCTCGTAGGAATAGATTAGGTGATGATGTATTTGAGATGCTATTAATTTTAAAACAAAATAAATTAAAATTAGATAATAAAATGTATACTTATAATAATTTAGATACATGTCCTTATCCTTTTAACTGTATAACTATGTGTTAAGTTAAATTAACAATTAACATTGCAACTTCCAGGTGTAAATGTGTACCTAATACTAATTTTGTAATTTGTATTTGTAGTGCGTTAAATAATTAATGTAAGTTTTCAATAAAAACCTATAAAAATTATATTTATATATTATTTTTCTTAATAATTTAACCTTACGGACTAATATTTGTATTACATGAAAAATTATCATGGGAATGGGAGTACTACTCATCAGTAGCAATACTAGCAATTAAAGATAATATTAATAATTAGAAAAATCTCGAAACAATTTTGGGAATGTCGGATCTTTATAAAGATCTAGATCCCATTTCAAGGATCTTTGATCTTTATCTAGATCCATTTTACGTACGGATCTTGGATCTTTATCTAGATCAGTTTTTAAAATGTGTTTGGATCTGTATCTAGATCCTAAATAAATGGATCTTACCCAACACTGGATATGACATATACTATTATAAGTAAATTAACTTTTTTTTTCTGAAGCATATGTTCATGGTACAATCGTATTTTCTAGGGATCACTTATTTAGTTATTACAAGATGAAATTAAATGGAGTCGATGAAGTATATAATAATAATTTAAAGATTCTCTAACTTAAAGTAAACGATGAAAATCTCATTGATGAAAATCATTTTAGAAACAATTATTTACAACATATTACCTTATAAGTAAATAATCTTAATTAAATTTTTCTGTAATATACATATATACAAAGATGAAAGACCGCATCCGGATTTTTTATGGATTACTTATTCGTTATTATAAAATGAAATGATACAGTTAGTATCAAAGAATACGTAATATATTACATATTCTTTGGTATTATATTAATAATAAGGATATTGAAAGAGTAACGTAGATATACATCTACACATTATTTTAAAAATTAGTTGCTATATGTTTACATATTTACGATAAATTGATTAAACATTTTGTAAAATATTTAATTTTCTACTTGTTTTACGAGATCCAATGAAAGACACACTTTCCCACTTCAATGTCCTATATAATTTTGCTTTTATCAATATATTTACAAATAAAATTAAATGTTCTTTGTAATATTCTGTCCATAAATTAGCTTTTTCTAATTTTAGATTTATATGATGAAATAATTTTGCCTTAAAACTGTCTATATATTTCCATTTTAATAAAACCTTTGAAATTTGATGTTACTTTCACCATTTTATTAGAAGGCCGTTTCAAATATTCTATTTGTTCATTGCTACCGTAATCTCTAAAAATCAGTAGGAGTTCCGCAAGATCTTCTGCATCAAAATGGTCTTCTTTGCACATGATGGTCTTACAATTATCACAATTATTGTTTTTCAATGTTTGATAAACAGCATATTGTAAGAACCTCCTTTTGTTTCTATATGTAAGAGGAAGGAGGGTCTTACCTAATATATACACAATTCAATAAATCGGTCTATAATCGCATAACTTTATTATCTCTCAACAAACTCAGTCCGGTTCTATCAGGATGGTGCCATTACTGCCCTTGGCTTGGCTACTGCAATTATAAAGAAAACACAAGGAGCATCTCTGACTGTGCCAGTGTCAACTCATGCTTTTACAGTTATTGTACAATTCTAAGGCCAATCAGCTATTGAACGCAATAGCTGTATTTTCCCTATCGGGAAAACATTGTCTAATGAATCTGAGGATCTTCCGGCGCCAGGTCCTTCTACCCCCAAAGACGTTTCCCCAATAAATAAACCACCCTCATAGGAAGAGGATCTGCAGGAGTCTTCTAACGTCAGACAGAAGCAATAAGCTTTAAGTCCGAATACGTAACTCCAATGAATTAATGGGGACCTCCAACGTTGGGGAAGGCCCAGATTACGTAATCCTCGTGCATAAGATGATGGGTGCCCACGGTCTCCTATAAGACCGTCTACGTATCCTCCTGTACAATAAACCACCCTACTCAAAGATAAGGGCATGCAAGGGTCTTCCAACGACAGGCAAGGGCCATACGCTACATGGAATAGATACTGACCCTGTGCCTGAACGTAACCCCAATGAGATAAAGGAGGCCTTCTGATGTCGGACGAGATGCCCAGTAAGCACTTAACAAGATTAGGAATCCAGATCAAGTACGTATCCCCATGCAATACAGAGGTCTTCCAACGACAGACCAAGGCCACATGCTACGTGGCATGGATACTGACCCTGTGCCTGAACGTAACCCCACGAGATACAGGAGGCCTTCTAACGTCGATCTGGTTCTAATCATCCCTAATAGTTACGGGACCGGCAGTATTTAAACTGCCCGTACGAACACACATAATTACAACTCATCATCTCATCGCGCGCATCAAACAATTATAGATACAAACCGTCACATCTATCATTCGCACGCTTCTTAGTAAACATTAACATAACACTACTTAAGGTACCTTTAACATGCCATGTAATCATACATCATATCCTTAAGAACAGCAATTATTGTTTTACCCACATGCAAATTAATTACCAATAATGACACTGCATATAGGTGTCAATATTAATGCAAAGAAAATTGAGTACTCTATTTGTACAATAATAATGCAAGCTAGATATGCTCACCTTCAACGCACAAAATAGAACAGCACTATTCACAAGAAAACTCAATTACGTACTGAACATTCCTTCAAGTCAATATTAGTAATTTGTATATCGATTTTGTTAACGACCGTCTCTATTAGTTGATAGACCGGCATTTCCCTAAGTTTAATATAGTGACATATTTATGGGCCCTTATTTTAATTACTATACAACGAACTCGACAAAAAAAGGTACGAATGTGTCGAATAACCCATAATTTTATTAAAACTAACGATTACATAATAAAGAAAAGAAATAATTTTGTATGCTATTTACAATATCCAGCACTGTACACTATAGAACATAACTCTAAACTAAAATGAAGCACATGCGGGTATGAGCTTTCACTTCCATTACTGGACTCTTCGGTGTTCGAAGAATGCATTACCTATAATGATGCTGCTCTGTCCTGAATTTCAACATTTTCCGTTAGTACGCCATCAATTATTAAATCTTGCAAATCATCTGATTCACAATTTGGCGTTCCAATTGGTGCGGCTACACTAATGTATATTTTGTGCTGCAAATTTTGGCGAAACTTGGAGCATGTTGGGTTTGGGTTGTAGCCGCCCTTGCTTCTAATAACGGAGAATAGATTTTCTAGGGATCTTGATTCAAACGGTTAGTTAGTAAAACTTGTAGTTCTCATTCTCCAAGTCTTCCCATAAACTTAACGTAGTTCTTATGGTATGCTTTAATCCGTTGAAACAATAAATGTTTTTTTTTCTCACGATTTTTGCCGTTAAACACTTTTAAAGTAAAAAGTAAATTCAACATTTTTTGTAACTCATCACAGGGAAAACGTTTATACACTGATAACGCACATTTGTATGGGTTTGGTGAGAAAAGTAGTTTGGTGGTCAATAAGTCTATTAGGTTATTCATTATTGAAACAAATTCAGCTGTGTCTTCGGCAGTTTTGGAATTTAATTCCTTAGTGCGAACTGCAGTCCGTATGGCGGTTGCTACTCGTGCACTAAATATCTGTATGGCATACTTCACCTTCATTTTTCAAAATTATTTGGGCGTATATGAGCAGTGGTGATCTTAACTAGTGCCCTAGTGGTTTTGCTTTTCTTGTCGATTTCATAGATATTGACTATATCATTCCATGAAGCTGTTTTGTGCACGTGAATGAAATATTTTGTTTCATTAAAATATTTCGCATGCCTTTAACTAAGCGAGGAAAATCAAATAGCGTATATATTGTCTGCTTGTAAATCGTAATAGACGTTTTATTCTTATGAACGCCTAAATCGGAAAAATCTTTTCTATTATTCGATCGCTGATCGGAAACAACAGCTCTTACTTTTAAACCTATGCTTAAAAACTTATTGATTGCGATAAGCATAAGTTCTTTCAATTTATCGGCTTTGATAGTCCCAGAACTTAAATAATATGATACTGGCATCTTTCAACTAAATAGTAGTCCCCGCACCATAAAAACTAAGGCCCGAGTTGCAATGTTGCCAGATCTTCCTATTTCGAGATCTTCAAATACCTCAATTAAATCTAATGGGGAATATTCCAAGAACTTTTTGATAGATATTTCATCCATGAGAACACATTCTCTGGATTTGTCATCCCATCAACTGTTAACTGAAGAAATGTAAAAAGTTGAGTGTTGAAACCGGTTTTCAGTTTAAATCCACGTTGCCAATATCGTAGAGATGACACTGATGGAAATGGCAATTTTAATTTGTTGCGCATATATCGGTAGCATGATAGACTGTTGTAATAAACTCCAAGTGCTTCTTTTTCTTGATTTGTAAAGCGATGTTTTTTGTTGTTAACATTTTAATCACCGTGGAAATATTTTTGTTGATGTAATTGATAGTACTTGATTTTGATTTCAAAGTACGACGCAGATTAAATAATTGTCTTTTCAATATTGCATTTTGCGGTTAATTTTAGCACGTAGTTTTTATTTAGTTCACAATTTTTACATTTTCGGTTTTCTTTTTGGTTTTCGCTAGGCGAAGGCATTGCTAATATTTTTGATGGAGTTTGGAATTGAGATTCACTAGATATGGAAGGTACATTTTCTAATCTACTGGATTCTACATTTTATTCGTACATTTTAGAACTTTTGGTAGCTCTTTTATATGTACGAATGTTCTCGCTTTTTACGGACATTGGAGACCATTGAATAGAAGATGCTACTTCTTCCTTTGACTTGGACTTTCGATGCAAGTTTTCATCCCTTAAAGAATGAAGAAAGAATTTTGATGCGTACCATCTTAAAATGTTCGTTATTAAACTAAACCATTAGCTTAATTATCATTTAATATTAACTGTTATGGTTTTGGAAAAATAGGCATTATCAGGACCGCCCTTTCAGAATTTTGGGGCCCGAGTGCAACAATTTGTAGGACCCAAAACGATGTTTAATAGGTACACTTCAAAATTTTATGTCGAGTATAGTAAATCTAAAATGACAGTAACGTGAATTAATTTTAAAAAATGTGTATGAAGTGTCTAAGGAAAAATTGAAAAAGTATATAAGTTAATAATTCAATGTATTAAGTTCGAAATATCTATCACACTATAAATAATATTTTCGGTCATTGCAAATCCGTCTCGACCGTGCGGACCGGGTAGTCACCACATTTCTTGGAAGGCCGGGCCTGGGCAGTAGACTTCTCACATGCATACTTTCTTAGTATTTTCTAGTGCTTCGAACTGAAATATTTTATTGAAATTAAGTATTTAGTATCTTTATTTCAAAGCCAATTATTTTAAATTGCCCTTTAACTCCTAACGTTATTAATAAGAGACTTAGGTTAAAATATTGTCCTTGTAAAAAAATATTCTGGAATCTTAAATGCACGTGAAAGGCTCTTTCCTCGTACTAGTTTGGTGCCAGCTTGTTCGATATCTCTGAAGCACACCACTGTCATAATTAGGTCAACGTCTGTTATTACAATTTTGTCGCCGAAATGTTTTTTGAGGTGAGCTTTGATCGTTCTTACGTCTGTAACGTACTCACCTGTAATCTGCTGCATTAGTTCTTGAAGCGAGAATTGTCACTCTTCTCTGTTTTATTGCAGGTACGAGTAAATAGTGGCAGATTACTTGGCGCTGGGTGCATTAATGGTCTCTTTTCTAAAGATCTCGGTAATGAGTACAAATTTTGGTGGCAACGGTGGTCATATCTAGCATCCGCAGCTACTAGGTCAGCCCCCTGACAAATAAGGTGATCTACAATCTGCTGGCCCCACTCATCACCTGGACGTGCGGCTGCTTCAATAATTGCCGCCTTCATTAACGAATTTTCAACTGTGTGCACTGGGTTCTTAAGAGCTGACGGTAGTTTTCCTGGCGCTTTAGATATTCTTCTGTGATCTCTTCTCCACACAAGAACCATATATTTCCGAGATTTGTGACGTGTTGTTGGTGCTGCTGACGTAACGCTGACCTAGGTGACGGCCGATCCGGTGGATCCTTCTTAAATTTTAAAGTTGACTTGTCCGAGCATTTTTACAAAACTCTTCCATTTGCCTTAAAATAAATTTGTTCCATACTTTAAGAACACACTATGTTACATGCTAAATTGAATACTGTTATATAAAGGCTACGCATCTGTTTTCTAATTTAAAATACAAGTGAGTGTTTTTCTAGAAGTGACATCAACTTTTGATTTTTAAATGAAACACCCTATATACTTTTTCATATTCGGATTGCGCGTAATTTTCTAAGTTCAATCATACCAAACAAGTAATATTTGAAATTCCAAAATATTTTTGACAGTTTGTTGTTTTTTAATCTAGAGTGCCGTGACTACATGGATTTTGTTCTAGCCATCAGTAACGACACGAAAAAATCTAAAAGCAAGTCAGAAGCATTGGCGTAGCTATCAAGGGAGGGGCCTAACCCCACCCGGTATTACGTTAATTTGCTACATATCCGCGATGCGCGTGTAAGTTTCACTTTTCAGGCGCAGCCCTCCCCTGATTACTAAAACGCCACTTATAGGAAGATTCTGGCTACGCCACTGGTCAGCGGTATTACTTGTTTAATTTTTAATCAACATTGTTTATTATACCTAAAGATTCTCGCCACATTAAAAGTGGCTTTTCTCTGGTACTATAGTGGTACCGAGGTATCGTTGAAAAGTACGTTTAATAAGGAATTAATCAATGTGCTAAATGTTGGTGTGAGATTAAAAACAAAATTTCTAAAAATATGTTAACATTTCAAATGTCAATTGTTTGGCATCACGCGAAATTAGAATATGTAAAAATATGTAGGTCATTCAATTTAAAAATCAAAGATTGATCCCATTTCCAGAAAATCCGAAATGAAACAAATATAGGCAGTACATTCCAAAAGACAACTTTTGATATGAATATGAGATGTACCAAGTTTGAAATTTTAACTTTAAAAAAAAGAAAAATTAGGATGTACCATGATCCTGTTATACCCAGTATAAATAAGCTCTTATTTTAATAAGATCCAAATTATTTTATTTTTATATTTACACGGACAATAGTCAAATAAAAATAATTTAAAATCGAATTCATAGATATATCGCAAAGAAGATTCATAATTTCTCTTCAATAGTGCTGATAATGCTAACAAAATGGACAGGGAAGAATGTGATCTAAAGTAGTTTGATAAACGAAAAAATACAAATTTTACAACCCGTGCGTTTTTAATGGAAATTATTTCTTTATTTTATAAGGAATTTATTCCATATGAAGCACTGTATCGGTTGTTTCTGCCAATTTTAATTTTGTCATGAATCTAGAATTTTATTCTATTAGTATTTCCCAAAGTCAGATAAATATACATAGATACATTAAATTAGAAAAACAAACCTTTCTCTGTCTTTAATTTAACGAGGTACTAATGCCGATATCTCATGCTTTAGCGTAGGTATTTTTAAAATGTTTGATTAAAAAATCAATAAAAATCAAATTCGATCTACAGCAATTCTCTTGCAGTATTAAATTGATTAAAGGTAAATTCATAACTGGAACTACATACCTCCTTTTTATCATAAGCGTCGGGAATTGCTGTTTTACTCAAGCGAAAGGAAGACGATTTAATACTTCGGATTAAGAAGTGCCTATTAAAATGTTTTTTACACAAAACCTTACTCAAAATGTCTTTCTCTTCTAAATCAAATAATTTCATATTTACGCTACTTAAAAACCATTTTTCACGTAATTTATTGTTTTCGGAAATTTAAAAACATCAAATTTGAATTTATATGTTGAGTATTTGTACAGTTAATATATCTACAAATCGATCGCCCCATTTTCGTAATAAAAATAACTCATACAATTTTTATTCTGTAATAAACGTTATTATTATTATTCTATTATTTCACTAATAAGTTGCACGACCATACGTTAAGAAGAAACCGTAAGATGTAAGAAATATTGAACACAATGTGCATTACATTGTTATATTCATAATATATTTCATTATGTTAGTTAATAAAGGAATTAACTTCACAGGCTGTTTCGTCTTAGAGAACGTCTCCGACATACGTTTCAAACGAATCATTGCAATATAATCTGTAATTTGATAGCAGTTAGTTCCAAATAAAAGCTGGACCGCAGGTAGATGGCGCCAAGTGTAAATTCAATGCCATCTACTTCAGGGCTGGGTAAAATGATACATAAAAATTAACATGTATTTGTTTCTCTGCTTATATTAATCACTCAACGCTATTACTCAAATTGATTGCTTACCTTGCATGGTATAATAACAAAATAACACAAAAAAAAACAACAATGAAAGGGTTAAATATATAACAAAACACCATTAAATCAGGTTAAAGTGCGTACAAAATTAAACATTAAGAGAAAATGAATAAAAAGCAGTTTAGTTACACAGAAACACAATAATCCAAAAAAACCATGTAGTCACACCGACAATTGTCATAAATAATCAAAATAAAAATCATAATACCAAACATGTGGCCCTTTAAAACCAATCATGCCGGTCTTTAAGTAAATAAGCACAGAAAACAATAAACCAAATTACGGTACATATAAAATAGAACAACTGTAAAATTGCACAGGTGATAATAAGGTAAAAGCAAGGACAAAAAAAAATAGACAAGGAATTTACACCTACACCATTGTTTAGGGACTACTAAAGTACAAAATACATACGGAAACTTACAATGAAATAATATATATATATATATATATATATATATATATATATATATATATATATATATCGAGTGTCCCAATAAAATGTATACACTCTTTAACAGTTCATAACAACCACACTTTTTTTTCAGTTGTGACTGCTTAAAATAATGGCTGGAGTCAGACTAAACTATATATATATATACACACATATATATATATATATATATATATATATATATATATATATATATATATATATACCAGTGTATTTTAAAATCATCGACAAACGAAAACTGGAGATTCTATAATTCAAAATAAGACAAAAATGATCATAAACGATTTTCCGAAAATGCTTCCTAACCGAGATACAGGTTGATTAAAAAATACCTTGATATTACACTGAGATTTGGTACACCTAAATGTCTAATTAAATACAGTTAATCAGGTGATATTGAGTCAACTGACTCCATCCAGTGGCGTAGAATATTTTAAGTTAATCAGTTTAAGTAAAAAAACAACGCACGCCCCTGGTTGTGTTGAAGAAATTTTTTTTGATAGATTCAACATTTAATTCTGCAAATAAAATCATACTTAGTATTTTTTCGATTCGGCACCCCGTTTTTGAAATATTTTGCATTAACATAAACGACCATATTATTCAATAAAAATCAAAATTTGTTTTATTTTACAAAAAAATAACAGAGTTAACTATTATTAAAGAGATATTGAAGGAATCAAAAACAAAACAATAATTAAAAATTATTATTAATTTTATTAAATACATAAATAAAAAATTTAATATAATAATTATTTTTATACATATTGTTCAAAATGTCCTCCTTCCTTTTGAATGCAAGCTTGTATTCTTTTTAGCAAGTGAAACCGAAAACGCCGAAAAATTGGTGGCATAGCCCTAATCTCATCGCATGCCATCTGTATGCGACTCCAAAGTTGCTCTCGATTATCAATTTGAACAGAATAGACACGAGTTTTCAGATACCCCCACACAAAAAAATCCAATGGGTTGAAATCTCGCCATCGTGCCGGCCTCAGTACTTCAACTCCTCGTCCAATCCAGCGTCCAGGGAACCATGCATTTAAATATTCTCTGACGTTTCGTGTAGAATGTGGTGGTGCACCATCATGCATGAAATACATGTTCATTCTAACATCTAAGGGTACGTGGTCAAACAATTCTGGAAAATCTTCTCTCAAAAAATTTAAATAGAATTCGCCAGTAAGTCTTTGAGGAAAACGGATAGGTCCGATTAGGTGATCGTCTAGTATACCTATCCAAATATTTTCGCTAAATCTATGTTGGTGAGCTGTAACTACAGTTGGATGCTGATTTTCATCTAACCATTTGTGGGAATTATGCAAGTTTATTATTCCATTTCGGGAAAAAATACACTCATCAGTGGTCAATAAATTTCTAACAAATTGTACATCTTTAGCATTTTTATTTAAAAACCATTCGCAAAAATTCATTCGACGAGGATGGTCAGCAGGCAATAATGCATGCATTTTTTGTAGGTGAAAGGGATGTAAATTTGGTTCTCGTAAAACTTTCCAAGACTTGCTATGCGACACACCAAATTCTAAACCTAACTAACGCATACTTATTGATGAATTTTCATGAACTCTATCTAAAATTTGTTCCTCAATTTCAACTGGTACACGAGCATTTCGTCCGGAATTTTTCTTTCCTTTTAAACTTCCATACTCTAACAAGTTACGATGAATGGTTCTAAACGTAGTATGATGTGGATGTCTTCTATTTGGAAATCTTTTTTCATAGAGTCGAGCAGCTGCACGAGCATTGCCATAACATAAATGCATATCGACCTTTGGAATAATTCATTTTTTCACAGTAATTAGACACAAACTATGAATTACAAAATACGCGTAAATGCAACTATTTTAGCAAACATAAGATACGTAACTGTCAAATGCAAAGCAATCTCTGATTTATTTAATTTAGTTATTACTTATTACTGAATAATGTAGTCGTTTATGTTAATGCAAAATATTTCAAAAACGTGTGCCGATTCGAAATAATACTAAGTATGATTTTATTTGCAGAATTAAATGTTGAATTTAACAAAAAAAATGTTTCTTCAAAAAAAGCAGGGATGTGCGTTTTTTTTTACTTAAAGTGATTAACTTAACATATTCTACGCCACTGGATGGAGCCAGTTGACTCAAACTCACCTGATTAATTGTACTTAATTAGACGTTTAGGTGTACCAAATCTCAGTGTAATATCTATTGTAGTTTTTGAGGAACCTTAAAAAAATTTTTTAATCAACCTGTATCTCGGTTAGAAAGCATTTTCGGAAAAGCGTTTATGATAATTTTTGTCTTATTTTGAATCATAGAATCTCCAGTTTTCGTTTATCGGTGATTTTAAAATACACCCTGTGTGTGTGTATATATATATATATATATATATATATATATATATAGTTCGCAGGCAAACAATTCTACTTAAACAAACTTACACAAAAAACACTCATTAAAACAAAGCCTTAGAAGGGTAAGTTATAAATAGAGCCCAACATCGTGACTGATATATAAGTTTGCGTTAGAAAAATACAGCGCCCGTTTCTCAGGTTACACATTCATCTATACGACAATAAAAACAATAAAAATAAAATTCGAGGTATTTAATGGTTATCTGATCCCGGGAGTGTGTACCCGCTTGGCAATTGCCTTTTACAACTAATAACCAGTGGTATCATGTACACGTTCACCAGCCCACCTCTACACAAATATAAATATAAACAACAAACAACAATGCTAATTCACCAGAATTAGCCAGAGTGAGGGAGCCATGTAGTGTCTTCCATTTTAGCAGATTTCAGCTTAATGATCCCGCGTGCGAATAAGATACCTTTGCAAGGCAATGCTCGATTTTTAATAGGCTACATAGACTTGAAAAATGATTTGCTGCGAGCCTTCATTTATAGAAAGATACCTACTTACACTTGAATTCCTTTAATTGATCACAGACAGAAATCGTTAACATACGCTGTTTAACTTCAAAAAGGGCGACTGTTATTTATAGATTAATATTTGAAAAACACATTACAACTATCCCCCGAAAGAAAAGACAACTTGGCGTTGGCGAATTCAAAAGAAAATGTACACGCAAGAAATATTTTAAAGACAAACTGTTTACAATGAAGGTATTTAATTAACCAAAAATCGATCTGGCTCGATTGACACTCTAACTGTAACTGCCTTCCCCTCTGGTTGCCACTCACCATGTTTACTCCCGAAAATAAACCCCCGTCTTTGAAAAGTGATTAAAAACCAAGAAACATTAATTTACGTTGGAACAGTTTCATATTAATTATTGCACATCATCTTAATTTTAAAAATATGCATTCGTCCATAACAAACCCTACATTTAGGTCTCTACTTTCCAAGTAACAAAACATTAGCAAATTACGACTTATTATCAAGATATTAAAAATCCACTAATTATCTTTTCTGTCGCGGTAACAATGGCGATTTGACAAACGTTTATTACAATAATAAAATTTTCGCGGTCCGCTACCTACAACGTTCATTTTAAAAGATAAGTTTTGAAATATTACGCAACGGAAATTAAAAGTAAATAAGTTTCTTAACCGATCAGCTGTTTTTTCTTATTGTACGCCATTGGTTTGCAGGTATTCGCAAATATTTTTGAAGTTTTACAGGCATCAACTTACCGGCTGTTGCTTCAACTGGATTTGCGTCTAAAGGTAACCAAGTTTTTTTATTTGTTTGGGGAATTTAGCTATGAACCTTCCGCATTCAGGTAATACGACCCCTATATTGACATTTTCTAAATATTCGATCGCATTTCTATATTTTGTGATGACGAATCTTCATTTTAAATTGATTAATTAATTACCGTATTGACCAGTTATTTTTAGTCATTTGAGCAAGTAATTTTACGTTGAAGTTTACCAAAATGTCTAATGGATTTTGAGTTTGGTTATCTCAATTTTGCGGATTTTAAATGAAGCTTAAAATTTTATTTGAGTGGAGAAGGTAGTGGCGAGTGTTTAATTTTCGAGTGCACATTATGGTTTCCTGTTAGGCCATTATTTTAAGATCTAGTTCATGACGTTTTTCTCGATATAAATTTATTTAACAGGTGACGCCTTTGTGACTTATTTTTTCTGATTTATGACTTATTCTGTCTTGCGTATTACAAGCTAACCTAAACGCAATATTATATACAGAATTGCAAGTAATTTATTCAAGGGGTAACTTAACAAATTAAAATATGTTTTCGTAGAGGAATAAAATCGGTTTAATAATTGATTGATTTTGAAAAATAACTTTTAGGGTAATGTGTGGCAAATGCGCATCTGGAGATAGTAACTTCACGCCTATTAGAAATTAAATTCAACCATAAATTAATTAAAAATCAACTTTAAGATACACCGCAATGCTGAAAGGAAACAGCTAAATATTAATATGGCTGTCGCTCTAATTCTATAACGTTGTAGCAAGCATGATATAAGAATAATAAGATACGCCCGCACATACGCTTTCACTATACTCTAATGAAGTTGGTAATGGAGACTAAAGTCATTTAGTGTTTTCACTTTAAAACAGAACATTTAATTTACGGTTGTGCTTTTTATTAATTATTGCGTAATTTGTAAAATAATGGTGTGTGCTGCCTATGGTTGAAACAATTCTACTAACAAACACCCTGATACGCTTTTTTTCGATAAGTAAATATTTCACCAAAAGACTTGGTGTTGCAATTGAAAACCAAACGAGAAGCATCTTCAAATCAGCTTGGGATCTAGATGTACTCCTAAAAACTTGACTGAAGTGTTGGCTAACGAATTATGTTATGATTTAGATGTAAAGCATACCGTTTTAGTCTTTTTTCACTTAATACTAAGTTATTTTTTTGAAACCAATGAGTCGCGTATTGTAGAAGTAAATCCGACTTTCCTACTAATGGCATTGTGTAGTGTATTATCAGTTACGTTTAACGTAGTGTCATCGGCAAACAGGACAACATTAGCATTAAGATTTCGTGTATTCATAAAAAGCCCAAAATCGTTTGTATATATTAAGAAAACGAAAGAGCCCATTATTGAACCCTGCGGGACTCCGAATTGAATGAAATATTATTGAACCCTGCGGGACTCCGAATTGAATGAAATATTATTTTTCCACTCAACACACTGTTATTCAAATATGACTGAACTAACGATATACTATTTTCTGAAAAACAAATTTGTTTTAATTTATTTAGTAATATGTTATGAGAAATGCAATCAAATGCCTTGCTTAGGTCACAAAACGTGGACATTGGAAATTCTCCATGTTTAAAACATAGAAGTGTGAACGAAACAAAATCGATTACTGCATCTGTAGTACTCTTGTTTTTGCGAAATCCATGTTGATTGTCCACTATCAAATGGTTAATATTTAATAACTCGTTGATTGCATTGCGTTTTCAATCGTTTTTGTAAAGACGGGTAGAATCGATATGGGCCAATAGTTCGCCGTATCTGGTTTATTACTTTTTATACAATGGGATAGCTTTTACTAATTTTAGTGTGTCAGGGAAATAAAACCGAAAGCAGTAGTTAATCAGCTTCGTAAGAAGAACTACAAGGTTATCAATATTGGATTTAACAATAAAAGTACATAATCCATATAAATTCCTACATTTACTAAATTTCAGTGATTTAATTAATCGCGAGATTCGATTAGTAAAAATTTCCAAAAATAAAAATTAATATCCAAGGTATTAGAAGAGTGATTGGAAAATGTTTCATTGGTGTCTGAATGAATGGCTACTATTAACTGTTCTGGGATATTAATAAAATTCATTGAAAGCATTTGCGCTAATCGTGGATATTTCAGCGCCATCAGTGTTTTTCTGTCAGAATTTAAAATACGCCATATCCTGCTGTTAGATTGATTTGACAAATGTGTCATTTAAAACTACTTTAGCGCTTTTAATTTCCGTTTTGTACATTCGTTTTAAATTAACAAACAGAATTTGAAAGTTCATGTAAGGGTAATTAATATTTAAATGTCGTACAAGTTGCATTGTTCACGTATATTGCATAACAACCAATGACTATTAACCGAGAATAGACCCAGCATTCCTTATCTTTTTATAAAGAATTGTTTGGCTCCAACGTAACTTTAGGGCAAAGGGGAAAAGGGAGAGGAGCGTTCTGGCAGCGACATAGGCGTACATTTCTCGAGGGACGTGGTTATTAATAACGTAAATGTAACCAAACAATAAACAATTAAAAACAACACCATCATGTATTTTTTTTATTAAAAAGTGTCACGTGGTCGTGATTTTATCGATTATTGGCCGTTAGTTGCGAAATTATGAATTATTATTAATGCCGGACTTCTGAAATGTAGTTTCACGTATCTTGGAAAGTATTCGGAATTTTTACAAATGGTAATCGCCTTTAGAATCCCGATTTTGACAACGATATAAAGTTTATCAAGCTTAGGTTAGAGTCTAAATTAAGATATGGTACATATTGGCATCAATAGGTAGTGAATCCCTGTTACTAATTTGGTTGAGAATTAATTAGTTCCGTTGTAAATAACAGTTGTTCGTATTCTGTACATTTTGTCAATCGTAATAAGTATTGTCGTTAAAATTGCGTCGTTGGAAAATTACAGATCATATTAAAATTGTTACTTTGTATTCAAATATAGTGTATAAAGCATATATCAAAGTTCTTGAGAACGTTTTAGGCGACAGGTTGACGGGAGTTTTCGATAAAGTTTTTGGTCTTAAACAAACAGTTTCGCTTTAGATACGAGACTTTAAGGGCTAGCGTCGCAATGCAACCATTAACGCAAGGGATATCAATTACTTTCCAAAACAAATCACTTGTTATGTTGTGTGTTTTTCTGATGCAATTTTTTCAGTTCGGCTCACAAAATCAATTCTTCTTAAACGCAATTTAAAAATTTAAGTAATAAATTGTTATGAGTGGTTAATTTAAAGGGTAGGGGAGATGATAGGGAACATGACTGAAACTGAAGGAGGTTGAAGTCAGTCTAGTTGAAGATGTAGGCGAAGGCTCACGTTTTTTGTGAGCGGTTTCGCAATGTACGCGAAAGGGGTTAGTATAGTAAGAGGAACGACTTATATCATACCGTGAGGGTGTACCGAACGTTACCATAGGAGGATTCTCCGCTTCAACTGGTTGGGATCTTAGAGGAGTTTCAACACACCCCGGTTTATTATATCGTTGTGTTTGGTTTTGTCAATAGTGACAATTTTCGGTCATAGAAGTAATTGGTTTCAGTGTTTCTTTACGAAGTGCTGAACTGTATCGCATTTTTGTTATGCGAATTAATGTTAACGAGTTCCTGGTTAAAGGGGTAGTTTCACATACACCGTGTAGCTCAAACAAATAAAGTATAAACTTGTTGTATATAGTGCCTCTTTAGTAAAGTTTAGAGCAAATAGCTTAACGTTAAGGAATGTAAATAAAGCAATGTTCGCAAGTAAATATTTGTGAATTTACGTTAAATCAGATGAAAAATTAGTTACTTGTGCTTTTGGTTGAATTAACTGTCGTAATTTAGTTTGAATAATTATAATTAGGATTGTGAGATATTATTTGGAGAGCGTTAACGTAGAAATTCAGAGGAGCCCTATCGATTCAGCACCTGGTGGAGCAGTGGCATGACCTATTTTATCGTAGTCCAGAGGAGGTAGAGTATTCTATGCCGTCTATTGTTGACGTAGTGTCAGCTAAGGTAAAAATCTTACATTTTATTCGATGTTGATAGCAATAAAGGGTGTGTTTTATTTTTTTTTAATGTTAGTGTGGGGACGAAAACGCTTGCTTTCGTGTAAACTGTTTTATAAGAGGCCTTCAGGCCTTTCAGTATGCGTATTCATCCACACGATTTCCTTTGTTAATTTCCTGCCTTTTATTTGTTTAATTTTGTGTATTGAGAGTTTATTTCACGAAGATTTGTCAAAATTGATATTTCCGATAGCGTTGTTATTTCCGTTGTGTTTAATAAAATGAGTTATTTAGAATATGAGGTAATTGAACTTGGGGGATACGGCTTTGCTGCAAGCATCAACAGAATTTTATTATTGTACGTTGCTTTTAAGTGAACTGCAAAATTTAATGTGTTTGTCTTGTACTAACTTGTACTAAAATTTTGAGATGTATATATGTCATAATATAAGACCATTGTTAAGGTTTATAACTGTTTCATTAATAGATATGAATCTTTTGTGACTTCGCCCTCCGTTACTGCGATTTGCTGAAGTAAAGTAAAAACTTACGAGATTAGATACTTTTAACCCACATTTAAGTTTTTTTAGTGTTTGAATTATTTTATGAGAAATTTCGAGTTAAATAATTTTACAGCGACAACCTCCATTTATCGTTCATTTAGATTGTAATCAATTTTATTGAAGTTATACAAGTGTTTAAGGTAACCTATTGAAGTTTCTTCAAGCTTTAACGTAATGACTAATGAGAATTTTTCGATTTTGCTATATTGATTTTTGTAATAAGTCACTTTAAAACAGATTTCAGATATACCGTAACGTAGAATATAAATTAAATCGGTCATTGACCGATCAGCTGTTTGTTTTTGCATACGATAGTTTTACGAGTTGTTCCAACTGAGTTTTTCTATAGGAATGATCTGATTAGCTGTCGATTATCTGGATTTGCGAAAAGGTACGCAGTTTATTTATTTGTTTGGGAATGAGCTGTGTATTTTCGAATTTAGAGCTTTATACATTTTCGATCGCGTTTAGTTTTGTTGTGACGCATTTTTCGTTTGAAATTGAATAATTAATTACCGTTTTGATCAATTATTTTTGGGCATTTGAGACAATAATTTTGACGTTGAAGTTTATCAATTTATTTTGAATGAACATAATGGTTTTCTGTTAGGCCATTATTAGATCTAATTTATAACGTTTCCTGCTATAAACGTTTCTAACCATTTTTACCCAATTTTGACGTTTTTGGAGTTTTGACGAGTGCCCTTTTGCAGCATTATGTAAGAACCCCACACCACTGAGCTATGCCGTGTGCACACATTGCCTTTACGGGCGATGCTCTAATGAAGATTTGGCCTGTAACAAAAGTTGTTTACTTACCGGTGAAATGTTAGGTTACGTTTACACATTACGCACTGTCACTCCATTATAAAACCTGAGTTATACAAAAACAACAAATAATAACGTTGAACTTATCTAAACGTTCGAAAAAACACTACAGTAATAATCAAAACAATCGTCAGAATTAGATGTTGTCAACTATGGGGGCAGCCATCGTCTGGTCTGGCAGCTTGCAGTTATGTTGGGACGCACAATTGTAAACAAATAGGTTTATTCTTGGTTAATAGTCATTGGTAACGACTGATTAAACCAATGTAAATTAATCCCTTAATGATTACAGCTGATCTTTTTGATAGGGAAGCATTATTGCCACTTTTAGAAATTGCGAATGAAAATACCGAAAATATTTAGTGGTTATATTGCGATCATTTAGTACATCTCAAGTACACTGACCAAGAGATTCATGAAAGACAATGCCACTTCCGTAGACAATTCCTACCCCTAGTACCTATTTGCACATAGCATTTGTTTATAATTATAGGATTGCAGGTCAGTAAGGTCATCTGAAAACTTATTTATAGTATTAAAATAAACATTAAAGTCCCCAGAAATAACCACATTACAACATCCACGTTTAAGCAAATTCGAGAGTATTCTGTCTAATTGTTTCAAAAACATATTCAAATCAGCTGACAGTGATCTGTAAAAGTTAATGATAAAAATACCAATCGTACTACTGCAAATGACCGTCACCTTATCTATTTTTTCAATTGACATTAAATTTATGTATCCTAACGGACTTGCTTGTACACTAAATTTATCTAAAATTATAACACCTCCATGACTAGAAAAATCCTCTGCACTTAACCAATGTTCAGAGCAGCGTAAAAACTCATTTCGTATAAATTGAATATTTATGTAAAAAATACTAACATATGCTATCTATGCAACTGGTCGTGGTTGAATTTTTTCAAAAGAGCCCCGAAAAAATTTAAACCGAGGAATTATAATACTCTGAGCCCAAATCTGGCTCTGATATATGAGGCAAGGCAAATCAGAGTCTGCCCCAACTTTGAAAGAATTGCTACTATACTCAGTAGGACTAGAATGTTTGAGCTTTCGACAACAGAATGCTTATTGGAAATTTAGTAATTTTTTATCACATTGATGCGATTAACACGTAATTTTTCATTAGATTAGATTAGATGAAAGAATTTGATCTCTTGACCTTCTAGACCGATTGCCCTCGTTTGTCAATATCGAAGAATTTACATTATCTAGTTGAACATTAGACGTTTGAGTCAATGAAGCATTTAAAGAGCTTACTTTTTCTTTCAATAAATTACATTTGTCTTTTGAATTTATCATCAATGATGAGTACACTTTATTCTCTCTTAAAATTGCAGAATTTTTTAAAAACAAATCACTCACTTTTCTGTTTACGTTTATATTGGGAATACACGTTAAGCAGATCATAGATTCGCTGTTAATCACAGAACCACTGTAACTGCATTTAGCATGGTATCCCGAAGAACATATGTTACAGGAACTTTTTTATTGCAGGTACTTAGCGCACGTTGCTTTTCGTAGCGGCTCGTGATCCTTCATCGGCGGCATCTTTAATTAATTTCGAACTAATTAATTAAATAGTTAATAGTCCAAAGAGAAGAGCATTATAGTAGCAAACTCCATTATCTGAACGAGCTTTCTGACTGGGAAAGAGCAAGCAGCAATATTCACAAGAACCACCAGTGAGCCGGGAAGAGAAAACACCATAGTGGTCATGGTAGCAAGTGCTAATGGGGACAATATTGCTTCTTGAATAAGTTTTAAAGAGAAAAATATCTGGGACGAATGGCCGCCGAAAATGTACATTCCCGGGTACCGCATATAAAGCTACTAGGAATGGTTGAATTGAAGCCACCGTATTTCGCAACTACTTTGAGCTTACATTTGTAAAATATATTGGCCTCGAATACCCTGCACCTGTGATTTATTATGAACATTCCACACATCTTACGACAGATTATGCGAGATCAGAGAGAATCACAAATTATTAGGTACCCGGTACATACCCGCCGTGCCCTCCAGCCATTAGATTTCGCAGCTCTAAAGTCAATGTGGGACAAAGACGTTGGGAAGTGACAGAACAGAACGCCGGCAGACAAATTCATAAAAAAATGTATTCTAGGCTTATTGGAAATATCTGGTGTGGTACAACACACATCCTCCCAACCTAAAACATACACACGCACATAAATACGCACACACACGCACGCAGACATCATGACCGATCTTGTCGAAACGTTGCAAAGTGAGCTAATACGTAGATTTAGGGATAGCGAAAAAAAAGTCGATTGCATAACCTTCTACACCTACTTATGTATAAGTAGGTTGGATAAACATTTGGATAACCATCGCCCCTGAGGGTTTTAAGAAAGAACACATTTACACATTTACTCTTCAAGTTATTGGAGATGATCGTTACGAATCCGATACTTAAACGTGATGGCGGACAATAGTAGCCAATGCCAATTATTTTTGGCTATCGTTATCTTAATGCAAGTTTTTGGGATTTGTGTTATTATTTGTAAATATATTTACATTAATTATTATGAATTTATTTAAGCATGATTGCCCTACTAGCTAATTGTTTAAAGTCAAAATATATTTACATTATTTGTGTGTACTCATAGTTAGACGGATTGTTGTACTTTTTCTTCTAATAATTAAATTTTAGTAGATGCCTGGAAATTTTCTCTTTATGAATATCAGTGTATATATTGTTATCATCTATAATGGGTATTTAGCCACATCACTTTTTTTGGTTTCATGCGCAAGACGAACTTCCGTTCCTCCAGTGTTATAATGCATTTCGTATTTAAGTGGACTTTTCTGCATACGGTATGCAACTGCTTTTAAATACATTTGTGTATTGATTTATTATACCGAATAGGGAACCCCCCCCCCCCTGGTGTTAAGAAACTCCCTCCCTTTGCATTAAGAAAATTTCGCACCGTTTGTAATTAAAGATATATGGTTTTATTTGATGTTGAGGGAAGCATGGTGGGTGATCCCATGAGGTCAAAATGGCGTGCATATAGTACTTTGGATGATGCAATTTTGTTATTATGAAGAAAAGCTTGAGTTGGAGATACCATTTGTTTTTTTGTTATTAAATATGGAAACAGGCAATGTTGCGGCCGCTATTACGTATGCGGTTAGTTATTCCCGCTTTAGTAGCCACAATATGTCTATGCTGGTTGGCCTGGGATCAGCATAAATTAGTTTACCTTTACATTAAAAAGTGCTGGAAATTCTATTACCGTACCTGGTGTTTTGCATTACCGTATCGTCAAGAAATGGAGTTCTCGACAGCAATTCGTTTATATATAACCCATTAACTTTGTCTTGAGTATAACAAGTTAGTACGTATCCTTTGTAGTGCAAATTACGATTAATTAAGTGGACAAATTAGATGAATTGATTTACGAACATTAAAGTAAAGCTAGTCTAATATTGTTCTGGAAGTTTTAATATTACTGTAATGAAAATAAAACAGCAAACTTCGGTTAATGATTTTTAAGATAAAGCACTTGATTGCATAACATTACATCAATACTATTTTGTTGACATAGGTCAAAAGAAAATTTGTTATCACATTGCAGTTACAGTTTTAATTAACCTTCATTTTGAAATATTTCTACTTAAAGATAGGTTATATTTTATGTATAGTTTATGTATCAATTAAGAATTGGTTTTCAAATCGTAAAGCTTTGCGAAAAGTTAAGCACTGGTTTATTTACTTTTATGCTGAAATTAATCACTGGATATTTTCTTTAATTAAACATACAAATAAATACAGATGTTGTGTTGTTCACTAAGATTGCATGTGGTATTAAAGTACAACTTTTTGTTGTATTTTAATTAGTTAACCTAAAATGAGTGGCGTCTGACAATATGCATATCTGATTTATAACTATGGACATATATCTGCCTCCCTTACTACCTTAGAAAGAAAATAGATCTCAATCTACAGTAAGTTTCCTAACTAATGTACTGAATTAGGCCGTGGTGCAAACGTTTTTTTTTACAAAAGTGAAAATTTCTTTTGTTTAAGTGGGCTACCGAGAGGAAGTATAATTTCTATTTGTTATAGCATTGAACAAGAGGGCTCAAATAAAGAAGATAATGACCTGATTTCTCTGCAGGACGAGTCCGAAGGTAGCGATTTCGCAGGTCAGTCTTCGTCGCAAGATGAAGAAAGCCAAGAAGAACTCGTTCTTGGGGGGTCGTCTACCGTTTTCATGGAAAATTGAGTGCTTGTGTCATCCAAATGCCATGGTCAAGAAAAAAATGGCATTTTCAATGCCGGCTCTGTTATTGCTCTTACTTCAGATTGTGTCCCAAGAGAGCGTTGTAAAAGTATTACCCTCTCCAGCGGTCAGGAGGTAGATTCATCATTTTTAACATTAAATTTCCGTCTAGTTTAGAATATAAGATAAGGTAATCTGTGATTTTTAAACCTTCACCCTTTATACATCTTTTTTTAATTTACATACGTTTGCTCACTTTCAAAGAGTTATAATTTTATTTTATAATGTTGATCCTTTGCTGTGTTTTTGCGTGTCCTTTACTTACAAGCCCATGTTCTACCTTTTATTTCGCCTCCTTTAAAGCTAATTTACTACATGGTGAAGACGTGTTTATAAAAATTGTTTACACTAGTGTGTAGAAAAATCTTGTTATTTAACACAATGACCCTATAGTGGAAAGCAAGAAAATAATAGAGAATCAGACCAAGGGTACGAACTTGCCCCATTATTTAGGGCAAGTGCGCTACATGCACATGCTACAGAAAACAAAATTATAGCTCACAATGGTACCATATCCCATATTCGCATCAGGAAGAAAAGCTTAAAGACAAAACAGTTCACATAGTTTAACGCACGTAGGTCAAATTAATGCAGTATAGTTACAATGAAGATGTGCAGGTGAATTACACAAAAAAGAGGGCGCACGTGATCACCTTACCATAGTTTCATAATAAACTGAATTACTTTACTTCAAATACTACATATGTTTAACAATTATTTATGTTAGAAGTAAAAAAAGTGAGTATTCATTTCACGCGACGGGCGAATTGGACAGCACGTCAAGTGTACGAGTTGCATACATTATTTTTTCTACGTTCATTCAAAAACAAACGCCTTTACTAAGTGGTCATATAAGTGTCGATATAATATGATAATTATACCCAAATTTGTTTGATGTAACCGTCTTCCAACGGAATATAATGAACGTCAAAAATTGAAAACAATAGGTACAAAACTATGAGTTTATTTAAAAATACTTACAATGCAATTATTACAATTAGTCATGTTGATACAGTGTGGTACAGTTTCTCAATTTCATTCATCGTATTTCTACTTAAACTAAATAAACTAAAACGTGAAATTAATTATCAATTTGTGATGCCGGATTTTGTACTTGTTTTCTTGGTAACACACCAATACCTACTATCATAAATGCGAAATGTATTTCTTTTCAAAACAATTAAGGTTATAATTCATTTTAAATATTCAGTATATTAATCGTGCATAAAATTTTGTATTCCTATCCTCGGACCATAAAACCTAATTATACCCTTAATACATAAATAACTATCACACTGTCTTTTCGTTTACTTAGGTATTTAAACTGACAAACCAGAAAAAATTTAATGAGCAGCTAAGGAACATGTTTCCGGTGAAAAAACTAAAATATAGCGATAGAGTACGCATGAAACAACCTTCGTACACTCGTTCTTAACAAAATTCAAATGACATGGAAAACTTGATTACTTGAAATTTAACTGTAATGGTTTCATAATTATACAATGGCCTAATTACGTTTCACCTATTTAAACAATATTATTTCAAAACATGAAATCAAAAAAGTAACAACCTAGAATGTTTAGCATCTCTACAACTGAAGTTTAGTTCTCTTGTCAATCCATATTTTACTAACATTTCTACAATGTCAGTTATACCTTTTAAATCAAGTAGGTACGCGTGCGTAGCGTGCAATAAATTTTTTATTGCACTTGTAAACAAAGTCTAAACCAAGCTCTTTTTGTACTTCTTTTTAAGATAAACACTGGAAGTTCGAATAATGTGACAGTGTCGATTTTTAATATTCCACGCGAACAGCAAGTGTCGGATTGTCGCGAATTTGTTCTGATGTCTTTTAATTCTGATATTTTACCGATACAGTGTGGTGTGCAAGCTCGTTCTCTTGAAGATGTAGTATTAAACCAAACGTCGTCTTACGTGAAACAGTTACGACAGCTGTGAAGGACGTTTAGTTTTGACAGCTGATGGTACATACCTGCGACACCAAAAAAGTAGTAACTACTACCAACGAAAATCATATTCAGGTCAAAAAAAAAAAACCGTTATGTACCACAGATAGTTATGTAATCGATACATTTGCGCTACACGGGGGTACGTGAGAGTTATTTTAAATGACGAAATAGTTTGTCGAAACTTTCAAGAGGTGACGTGTTCATTATTGATCGAGGTTTTCGGGACGTGAAGAATTAGAGTTAAAAGGATGCATTGTGCTGATGTCAGCTTTAAAAGGCAAAAGAAAACAAGTATCCACAAAAGAAGCTTCATAGTCGCTCTATAACAAAACGGAAATGAGTTGTAGAAGCAGTGTACGGTAGTATTATCAAAATTGAAACTTCTGCACAACCAACTGGATAATAAATTATTACTGGTTGCTCAAGTGTACCGCAGAATCGTTACTTTTCTGGTTAATAGATTCGGCAAACGCTGATATTGCCACCTTCAAAAAAGCGAACGCTAATTCATTCGCGAAAGAACTGGAGGAGGATAACTGGTACAGGAGAAAAAAGCCATTAAAACCTTTAACATCGTCTAATGTGCAGAATTTTCCAGAGATGACAAAGAAGGACTCAAAAATCTTGTTCACTGGTACCTATCAGTTAGCCCAAAGTACACTTTATTTAGGGGAACGTTACTGCGAAGACGGTGATATAAAAATGAACTGTTTAGCTGAAGACAACACAGTGCTTAAATAATTAAAAATTGTTACACGATCAAACCGGACTAGGCGTCGTCGTGCAGTCTTACCAAGGTAAGCGGGTTGCCCAGCTAGCTGCAGTGGAAATGGGTGGATTAGATATAAGATGTAAGATGTAAAGTAAATAGTCCTAGGCGAGGGTTAGGTTAATCTTTGAAAGATAGAATCGTAGATTACTCAATAAAACCATATACAATTCAAGTGCAAACATTCAATTCGTACAGCACTCTTTCACTTTAAAAGAGCACGTTAAGTTTCGTGTTAGTAATCTTAATACACGTCAATTCAATTTTGAAAGTCTTTAGGTTCAATTACCCGTAAAGATAAATTTATCCAAATCTTAATAAAATTTTGAAACATACACGTTGTCGTAAAAACGATGAAATCTTAGAATATATTCTAGGTTTTGTTTAACTGTAAAAAAGGTCCAACACAATTTAAACAAGAGAAGTCTCATATGTGCGCAAACTTTCCTTCCGCAAAATTTAGTTAATTCAACACCATTTGTCCTTGAAACATGTGTCTATTGTGCAGTATTATGACATTCATACAAGAAAAAATATACTCTTCTTCTACACTTTAATACAATATCAACATATCATTAATTCACACTTTATCCATTTACAGCAATTATCAACTCACATTTCTTAAAATACAGCGACCAAATACAGTAGCATTTATAGATTATCGTCTCAATAGTGGTGTTACTAAAACATTTCTCTTTCAAATTAAATACCTTCAGCTTATAAATCTTTATATAACATTTAAATACTTTTTTACATGATACACAACGCTTTACTAAAATTCAAATAGTGCAGCATTTACACCAATTTACATTATGTAAAGTAAAATTTTCTCGTTCAAACTCACGCTCATATACCATCCAAAATACATTCTACGCACGACATAAGACTGCATATTCCTAGTTCGTCAAAATAATCTCACAAAATGTTACGTTCAATACAACCCCAACATAATTAGGTACGGTGGTATCAAGCGATATGTACGCGATTGCCCTAATGGGCTTCGGACGGTTGTCGGTTGTTTGCACGTTGTTACCATCATATTTTTTCATCACATGCGAGATATTTATCAAGAATACTTCGACCCGCTCAACTATTATCAGTTATTTATCATTAAAGAACCTCTTAAAGTTCTTACATTAAGTCTAGTTTTTCGCTGGTCCAAATTTTATTCATATCAGAAAAACTCCTTTCCGTGGTGGCGTTGGCTCACGACAAACACATGCACATTTCAACCATTTTTAACATGTTGTGTAGTATATCTTCACCCTTGAAGTAGTTGAAAAGGTCTTCCTGTTGTCAATAGAAACAGAATCTATTTTTCACACTTTTATTTTTTGACTGATTGTATATTTTTTAATGCACAGAATTTCATCAAAAAGTTCCAAATCATCTATATTAATATCAGGGTATTTATTTTGAAAAACAGTTAATGAATTTCCAACATGTGACCACAGATGTTCTTTTTTAGCAGTACCCCACGAATTTTCAAAGTGTTTCATCCACTTATCCAAATAGGCTGTACAAGTAGTATAACACATGGTCACTGTCGTTTTAAGTTGAGTTACGTCTAGGTCTTCCCCTTCATTTACCAAAGCTACTGGCATAGTGTTAACTTGATTTGGCAAAAGACTCATTTTTCCGTTCTATTAATTGTTGCTTTAAATTTGATAGAACCATTGAAGATTTTTCAGATTCCACTTACAGCATACCTTTATGAAATGTAGAAGCTTGTGAGTGAAGAAACCATAGCCAAACTTCAAAAAACTTGTTCTTAAAACTATTAAGAATCAATGTGAGACATTTTTTTGAGATACAAAGTAACTCTGTAACGGTTTGAACATTTTTAATATTATTTCTATCGAAAGTAACAACGCTAACCACCTGGTTTTACTGTATCCCAACGGTTTTTGGTATTCAACATTAACAAACTCAAAAAATTCTTTTAATTGTTCAACTCGAACAGTATACACGTACGAACAGGCAAGCAATGTACTGATGTTTAAATACAGTTATGAAGGATATGAGCAGCACAGTTCGCTTCAACTAAAAATATCTTAAGTAACTGCTGAACGTTATGAAAGACATTCTGACCATGTCTTGCTGCTCATTGCCATTACTATTATTATTAATTCGTATCTGTTAACCGTTTTAATAATATATTCGGGTTTAATGTCTAAAATTTCACCTCGAAGATCTTGAACTTCCAAAAGTTTTACTTGAATACCCTTGTCTTTTATAAAATATCTTACGAGTATAGGACAAATTTGTACGCTTCTGTGATTTGAGCAATCGGTATGGATTGTTACAGAATTGACCGTTCCAAGATCATTTTGTATGGAACTTAATGATTCTTTTTGTTACACACAATACTTTTAGATTTGGTTCTTGCACATGCAAATTTTTGTTGGAAGCAACTTTTTATTAGCTTACTAGTACGAAAAAGGAATGACTATGGATCACGTTGTAGTATGACCAAGTAGTTAGCTTTTATTTTTCATTTCCAAATGTCTCCTTAAGAAACAAAGACGACACTTTGTTGCTCAAGCAGCAATCTCTGCCTTTTATGTGTTGAACAATATACGGCTTTCCACCACGTACAAGTGAAAACTGTACAAAATATTTTAAGCGCTTAACATCACCATCTGAGGTTGTCTTTTTAATAAATGGATATACCCTTTCCAAATCTTTAATAAATCTACACTTTCTCTTTGGCATATTTTGATTTTCTTATGTCCCAGATATACACTGCGCTATAACGAGTATATATTTAAAAACAGTTATTTATTAAGACTTGACTTTAACTAACGAACTATTTACGCTATATTTATTTACCCGCACCGGTATATTTATTTTCCATACGTACAAGCACCGCCGTAATCAAATTCTTTTCGCGCTAGACTTGATACTTAATACTGCCTTTTAAGTGGGATCGCGCGCTATTTATTTATGTCAACAAAAGTGTTAGATTGGTCTCGTAAATTGTATAACTTGTCATCCTATTGTGTCTTATCTGAAAGTTGCACTATCTTGCAACATGAAAGAGAACAATGTTTTTAATGTTTCACTATATAGTGAAACTTTAAAAACAATGCTTGTTTTATATTCACTCATGAAAGAATAATTAAATTTGGGACAGTGATTTTTAACAGGATTATTAAAAATAAAAAATCTAGATTTTGGTAGAAGATGAAGGAGGGGTCGAACATTCCCTTGAAAGCTTTAGCAAGGCAATAACCTCGGCTTTTTTATAAATTTTTGGAAATAATGTTTTTTTAAGAAGAAACGTGAAAGACTGGCAGAGTGACACCATCTTGAAAAATAGTAAAGAAAACAAATTTTCCTGGCGTTATTGCCTAGGTATTAACGTTATAAACTTATAGTATTTTTGGGAATTGTCCCAAACGCATTCATAGATAAGTTATCATGGAAAAACGACTCAAATTTTGACACCGCACCATTATAATTTTGTGTTGATGGTAGGCAACACATCTAACGCACTTCAGTTCATTGTTATTGTGGCGGCCGGTTATAAATGATCATTAGCCTGTAAGTGTTTTATAGCAAGTAACAATAGAAACTTTTCATTGTTATTGAAAATAATTTGCATAAATTCGAGTTTACCTTTTTGAACATTTATTGCATATAGGCAACTTTAAATACTTCGTTCCAAAATAAAATTTATGTATCGCCAGCGCCTTAAGGTGGATCTTGTATTACCAGCAGAAATTTAATTGGTTCATTTCTTATTTCGTAAAATTTAAAACATTAAATTTAAAATGTTAAAATAACCTTCATTTGGCGATACCTATTTATGTATTTATTATAGGCATGTTTAAAGAAAGAAGAATATTGTAGTGATTAATTTTAAACTGTATGAATTTTAATGTTTAATTATTTACATCATAATTGTTGAAGTAATTTAGTATCGCCATCTTTTGAGAGATACTTTAAATCCTACAAAACGATATCTACGTAACCTGCGTTTTTACAGGTATTTTCTCCTTTGTGAATAATGTACAAAAACTTCTGAAGGGGGAATGTTAATTTACAGGTAATTTATTCACCCCAGATTGTGAATTGCAATGTTCAGGTAACAGTTATATTTATTAGAAGCTGATGATTCAACTGTGATAAAAATTATAATTATAAAAATGAGTGTTATGGAATCTTGACAAAATCATTTGCTGGATTTTTAAAATAACTGTAAGTACCTATAATTATACTTTTACATGTATAAATTGATTGAGTAATAAGCTATCTACATAAAAATCAATTACTTTTAAACAGTACATACTTTACTGTAGTTGATAACTGAATCGTTTATGGTATCTTGAGACTACTTATTGATTAAAAAATTGTATGCACTATTTTGATCTTGATTTATATTTGACGCTATTAAAACATTGTGTCTTGCAAAGCTAATTATTAAATGCTATTTTAGATGTAGATGTACAATATGAAAATAAGGTTATCAAATTTAAAGTACATAATACTAATACCTATAGCTCGTAATATTGAATTATATTTGGTACTTGATTTACAAAAAAGTTTACATAACATTTAATTACTGAAACAAAAACAAATTTTCGGTACCTACTTAACATTGGATTAGTTGCTTTCTACTCCATTAAGATGTAATCAAATATTTCTCAAGATTAAACACATTTTATATACCTACCTACTGAGTTTACAAGGATCATACTATTACATGAATATTTCACAATAAATGCAAATTACTGGTTAACAATGATTCATTAATTTTAGAATGTTAATTAAATAAAATTGGCAATGTAGAATATTCACATTGTTTCTCTATTATGTATCAGAATATGTGAATAATTCTTTTTAATACACTTATCTCGATAATAGTTGAAATAAATATACAATGAAGATTTCTTATGGGTTTCTAATGTTTGTTTAGTGATAATTAAACAATGAGTGCATCTATTCTTAAAGATTTTTAGTATAAACTCTACAAACTATTCTCATAGCCTGCAATTTTGGTTGATGTTTTCTGACTTATTGATGCAAGTGGAATAGTAGGTATATCTGATTTCGAAATGTGTTGCATTCTAAGTCTGCTCACATGGATTAGTATTCATTGTTTGATTATAAATAGTCTAATATTAAACAAAGAAAATTCCTGAATAGCACTATAGCACTCACATAATTATACAAATACTGTGATAATCAATTTTGTATTTACTTGAAAAATTAAGCTGTGCTAAGTATACACAATGTCCAAACTCTTACTTTTTGAAATAATTAGTTTTTTATATATACACATATTCTAATACTGTCTTTTTGTGCTATCTCTCAATAGGTGTGAGGACTTATTTTCTTATTATAATGTAAAGTTCGCATTCAGTTACATCCAAACAGTGATTTTTTGGTAAATACTTTCGTTGTTCTGTAATAGATAACCGTAAATGTTTTAATTAACTCCGTTGAAAAAAATTACTTAATCGAGACCATAGGTCACTCTTTTTCAGTAGCCGTTCCGATTCTGAATATGTACCTCTTTCCACCACTTCTACCGAATAAGTACGACTTCTACCGAATAACTACGTGTACAATTGAAAATTATCATTCCACCTGTGCATTATTTGTTAAATCTCCCTCGTTAACAGATACACTGTATGAACATATAGATTTACAGAATACACCCACTTACCACACAAATAAAATTAAAACACCGTACACGTTCCAATAGCTAAGCTATTAACTGTTGACGAACTAAAGAAAACTTCTAATACGCGTGCTCGCACACGCACGCACGCAACCACACACTCACACGCGCACACGCATATACACAGACACCCAGAGACAGACACCCAGACACAGATACCCAGGCACAGACACACGAGCACGCAGACACACACACACAGACACGCCCAGACGCACACACACCTCCATTATGTCAGTTCTTTCTTTGCATTATCGGTATTACAATGGCATTTGTGGTGCTGAATTACAATCTTTAATACCATCTCGGTTCACGTTTTTTAAGGCCTATCGTGCTAAAGCACTCAGGAACACTTAGGAGGATGGATAGAGGGATAATGAATTGCCAATAGATGCCTATGAACACCTACCTTAAATTTTCTCATATCACGAGTGAGAGGAAATCAGGAACTAGGAGATCATTCCAGAGTTTAGAAGCCGTGTAGAAAAATGTGGATTGCGCCCGTTTGATACGACAAGTGGAGATTTGTACTGCATACTGATGATGTGAATGAGCGAAGCAAGTGTTTCTCGAAAAGATAGCCGAGATGGTATCAAAGAATATAATTCAGCAGCACAATAACCGTTGTAATAACGATAATGCAAAGATAGAACTGAAACCATCCTTCTATGCTCAAGGGACTGTATGTGAGAAGTTAAGGACTAGTCATTTATAAGCCTAATCCCTCTCTTTTGAATACGATCACCGATATCGAGAGCGTATTGGGGAGCACTAACCCAAAGCTGAGAATTATATTCCAGATGACGCCGAATTTGGGCCTTATACAGCAGAAGGAGTTGTCGAGAGGTAAAGTACTGCTTAGATCTGTACAAAAGCCTATTTTACGAGCAGCTGTTTTAGTAGCTGACAGAAGATGGTCAACCCATGAGAGATTTGAAGATACAGTCATACCCAACAGAGTAATAGAGTCTGAAAACTTAAGAACTGAGCCATTCATACTTATAACAGGAAATGATCGACCTTTTTTGGCGGACATAAGGCAACACTGAGTTTTGTTAGCATTAAATTTAACTAGATTATTGCTTCCCTATTCGAGAAGACGTTGAATGTCTTTGTTGATTGAATTTGCCATTTCAGCTTTAATTTCTTGATTTGACATGGAAGGTGGATTATCACTATGAGTAGACTGAGATGAACTACAGTGAAGAGTGCTATCGTCAGCAAAGCAATGGATGGGGTTAGCTGTTGAAGAAATAAGGTTGTTTATGTACAGCAGAAAAGTGTAGGCGCTATAACGGATCCCTGTGGCACGCCCGCGTTAATGCTAACTTCTTTTGAAAAAAGACATCAACTACGACACGTATTCACGTATTCCTCTTTTATCAAGGAAACTAGAAACCCAGTTGATGAGCGTATCATTTAACCCAAACGAGGTGAGTTTGGCAAGTAAACACTTATGCCAAACTTGGTCAAATGCCTTTGAGATATCTAAAGCAACTACAACTGTTTCACCTGACTGCTCTACTGGATTGTTCCAAACTTGGGTCACATATGAAAGAAGATCGCCTGTTGAACGACTTTGCCTAAACCCATGTTGGTGGTCACTAAGGAGTTTGTTAGTTTCAAGGAACGTGAGCAGTTGCTGATTGATGACTTTTCCATGATTTTAGACAAAATGGAAGTGATGGCAATTGGTCTGTAATTTGAGGCATCGATCTTATCACCTTTTTGGGAATAGGTTGAACATTTGCTAACTTCCATGATGAAGGAATTCCCCAGAAGATATAGAGATCGTATAGAGCTTAGATATGACTGGTACTAGTTCGGGGAACATTTCTTTAAGACAATAGCTGGGATACCGTCTGGGCCAGTCGCCTTATTGAGATCAAGCCTACTGATGATCGATTCCAAGAGCTTGTACCGAAAATGAATTGGTTTCATAACGTATGAAGAAGAGTTGCCTAGGGGCACATCTTTTCCAGAATCATTGAGACAGGAGTTTGATGCAAACAAATCCACAAAAACGTTGGCTTTGTCTACAGAATCAGCAACTACCGATCCGTCAATAGATGTCAGGGGGGGAAATGAAGATGTTCGAAAATTTTACTAATGGCTTTTGCTAAAGACCAAAATTTACGACTGCCTAAAGGAGATGTAGCTAGTTCATTGCATTTTCGTTGTTCGAACAACTTTTTAGTTTTAGTGATGACACTTTTGCAGATATTTCTAGCACCAACGTATTCAACATGACTGTCAACCGATTTATTAGATTTCCATTTAATGTAACATTTATTTTTAAAGATATTGCATCAGAACAAGCCTTATTGAACCAGGGTTGGGAACGTGAATGACCTACACGGTACTTTTTTCGGAATGTATAACTCCATTCCCATGAGGATGACTTCAGATACTGAAAGAGCGATGTCCGAAGAAGAGGACGACTTAAAACAATATTCACGCCATGGAAAGGTTGCAAAGAAATCCCGTAAATCACTCCATCGAGCTGACTTAAAACACCACAAGGTTCTATCGGTTTTGCGAACAACAGTGGAATTGGGTACAATAGAAATGATTTTTATTAGACAATGGTCGGAAAGACCTAAAGGCGAAAGAACGGAAGTTTTATAAGCAAAAGGGTTTGATGTAAGAAAGAGATCTAGAAAATGTGGAGTATGGTTAGGGTTATCAGGGTTTCTTGTGGGTTCAGAAATCATTTGTGTGAGATCACATGAAATAGCAAATGTTTCTGCACTATGACCAGCGGATTTGTAGTAGATGAAAATTGAAGCCAATTAGAGTTTTGAACATTGAAATCGCCTACAATTGAGATATCGCAAGATGGAAACTGAGACAGGAGATAGTCAACTTTCATACTAAGGTAATCGAAGAAGTCTTGAAAGTTGCTGTCATTAGGAGACCTATAAATGCAACAGTAGAATTTCACAAAATTAGGACCAGAATGTTTAAACCAAATCACGTCAAAATTTTTATTATTTGCTAAGAATACTGAGTTCACTCATTCACATCATCAATATGAATTACAAATATCCACTTGTCGTACCAAACGGGCGCAATCCATATTCTTCTACACGCCTTATAAGCTCTTGAATGATCTCCCTAGTTCCTATTTTCCTTTCACGTATGATATGAAAAAAAAATTAAGGTAGCCGTTCATAGGCATCTCTTGGCAATTCAATATCCATTCTAAGTATTCGTGAGTGCTTTAGACCACAATTATTAAAAAAAAAAACAATAAATTAATTGAGAATCCGGTTCTGCAATTAAAATATTAAAGCAATCCACACTTAAATTACATTAACATTTTAAACAGAATGTGATCAGTTCACTCACAGAAATAACTACACCCAAATTTGAACAAAATTATAACGAACTATTATCAAATCACTCGTAGTTCCATACATCACATTAGTCATTAATCTTATAAATAAAAAAAATATGGCCCACAAGTTTTTTCCTTTAGTTTTTGGCCCGCTCCTAAGGAAGTTTGCCTATCACTGGCCTAAGGGGATACAAATTGAGACCATCCCTTTATACTCGATCTCGAAAACCGCGCGTAGTATCAAATTAAAATATTTTCGATTATGTTATTATCTAATTAATAATTAAGATCAAATAATTACGTCTGGTGATTATTAGGTTAATCAATTGTATTAATTATATGCCCTGGCTAGCTCTTTACTGTATGAATTTTATAAGTTATAATTTACATTCAATTTAATTATTATACTTTCACAAACTTCAGTAATTCAATGGTCCAGACTTTATACTCACCATTTCAAACATATCCGATATCGAGTATTGACACTCGATTATGAGCATAAATGCAATTTAATATTTGTTCGCTTTAAGATGAGTCTTACTCAACTATCAATCAAACTATCTAGACATTACTTTGTAACTTGTTAGTCTAAATTTGCAATCGTTATTAATATTCAAAATTGTAAACTAAATGCAAAAATGTTACTGTTATGCCCGTCGAGAATTAATTCTCGAATTCAAAAAATGCTAATAATAGACACAATAATCTGAGATTTGTGGGTTAGACACGCCTTCTCAAATAATTCTACTTATATCGTGTTTTAATTCGAGTTTCATAACCTCAAACTGCCTTTGTTTACGTATTTTTACATTTAATAAACATGGAGGAAGCAGCGTTTAGAGATGTTTTTCTTTATTATCTCGAGTATGTAGAAATGGTGACTACGAAGAAATGAGAGTTAAACGGTTACCGAAAAGGTATGTAATTCGTAATTTCTTGTGCATATTATAGCAGTGCTTTGTTAGTTTACTCTGTCTTAGGGATTCAGAAAATCCATTAGAGTTTTTTGAAGCAAATGAGTTTCGAAGAAGGTATCGATTTACAATTCCCATTAGTAGATGCAGGATTAAGAAAACCAAATAATCGTGGATTACCATTTTCACTATTATTATAGATATTATTGGTGTAAAATGTTTGATTTATACGAAACAAGCGACAGTAGTAGAAGCAATTGCAAACTTACGAAATCGATATATCAACTTTCCTCAAGATCAACATGAACTGGATGGAATTTGCACCAAGTTTTATGAACTTGCAAGATTTCCCCGCGTTATTGTAGCAATTGACTGCACGCATATTAGAATTCAATTACCAATTAATTATCATAACCTACTGTGGCTTACCTATTAATAACTTTGAATTTTTAGCCGGAGACGAGGCTGAAAATTCTGTGATGCTAATCTTAAATAGAGTACATAGTAGCAAGGTGACCAGGAAGTAGTCATGACCAAACAATATTTAATAATTCTCTAATAACATCAAAATTTGATCGAGGTGATCTGCAGAATAAGGTGTTAATAGGTGATAGCGGTTGTGGTTTATCAAGATACTTAATTACACCTTTATCAAACCCTATATTCCCTCGGGAACGCCTATGCCAAGAAGCACACAAGAAATACTGTGGAAAGGTCTTACTGTGTGTGAAAACGTAGGTTTCCTATACTATCGTTAGGAATAAAATTAAGCCATATGCGTGTACAAACCATAATTGTAGCCTGTGCTGTTACACAACATTGCTGTTTTAAAGGGTGAAGATGAACCGCCATTAGATCCTGTGCTTCAAGAAAACGTTTTAAGAGCCATTCTAGAAGAAAGCCATGTTAATAGCAACGTTCCTGATGATTACGTAGACAGGCGAAACTATGGAGCCCGTGCAGAGTTATTATTGTTGTTATTATTATTATTATTATTATATTTGACTTTATAGATAAAAATAAATTTACAGTATATTTTGTTTATTTAACTTATTCAATAGTATAAGGAATCATAATAAAAACTAAATTAATTAAAAGAAAAACAGTAAAAGACATTAGGTAGTCAAATTTGCTGCTCAACTTTCTTAATATCTAATTTTAACTTTTCAATTGCTAGTTCATTAATTTCCATTTGTTGCTCATTTAACTACGTTTGCTGCATATGAATTTCTTCCTCTCTTTTCTGTTTTGCATCGAACCCCTGCTGAAGCAATTTCAATTTTAAACTTGTAAGTTCTGTGTTTGCATCCATTCATGGATGCATTGCTTTACCAGTATAGTACGTAAAATGAATGATTGCGAATTTCGGCTTAGCGCTTTATTTGGCGTGCACACTCGTAGTTTGTATCGATTTCGTTCTAACACACAATATTTGGAAATAGAGAGAATGGAATGCTACATTATCGTCGCTGCGGGTGGTGAACTGAAACGTACATTATACGTTTAAAACATCTGTATTTGTGTCAGGTGTGTTAGAAGGAGATAGTGATATTTGTTTTGGGCGTCTCTTTTAAGACTAAATTATCTGTTGTAATCCTTTGACAGTGGTATTCAAAAGTTTATTTCGCGTATTTGTAACTAACAACTAAATATGTTATATTCTTTCAATTTATAAAAAAAATTACAATCTAATAATATAATTTATTCTTATAAACAGAATTACCTTATAAGGAACTACTTTCTAAATAAGTACATTAAAGAATGTGGGTCATTAATATATCATTATTTTACACAATGAAGCAAAGTCTACAAATATGTATGCAAATAATTTAATTTTGTTCAAACCATTTATAATTTTAAATTTGAGTATTTTTACAATGAATAAAAACTACAAGTAATAACTGTAAATAAGCATGTAATTTAATATGCAGTTTTAATTGGCTTTTTTACAATTAGAGTAGGAGAAATTCACAAAAAGGATCTAATCTAGTATCGCCATTAATACAAATTACCAATGGTTCTACTGTTATATCTAACACCTTTTCACGTGACCACCATTGAGATATAATTTTTTCTGTATGTGTAATAGTTTTTTTCCACACTTCTCCATCACATTGTTTCAAAGCCTCCTCCCACATTTGTAATGCAGTGGCATCAGAGTAACCTTGTCAGCCCATGTGATTATCATAATATGATTTGCAGATACTCCAAATATTCTCTTAACTTAACTTAACCTTCACGCCATTCCCTTGTGGGGTAGGCAAAAACAATCCCTGCCTCTTATTTATTTTTCATTCACAATCTTTCTCCATGCTTTCCTATCTCCGCACACCTCCCTAGCTTCGGCAAGGTTCATGCATAGTCTGACATGCCCTTTTGTTTTTAAAACTCCTTATCTTTCTTTCCTTTATCATAGATTCTATCTACTACATTCAGCCAAGTTTTACGCGGCCTACCAGGCCGGCCTTTCCCTAACCTCACCCACATATATTTGTTTCGTTAATCTTGCAATGTGACCAAACCAACGTATTGTACTACTTTTATATCTATCCATCATTGTCTTTTCCTCACCACACTCCGTCATTATGCATTCATTTTTTATCTTGTCCTTCTCGTTTTAGCACATGCGCTTCTCAGGAGTCTCATACCCACGGCATTTATTTTTCTTTCGTGCTTTTTTGACATACCCATGTCTCACTTCCATACAGTACTGACGGGACGAATACGCTATTATAAATTGCTCGATTCGCAGCTAGGCTCATGCTTTCATTTCTCATTGTCGTCCACATACTTCCAATCACTTTCCTTCCAGCATTGACCCTTCGTCCAATCTCGCTCTCAATTGTACCATCTGCAGTAAACATTCTACCGAGATATAACAGCTCGTTCACTTGCATCTTGCAGAGTAAATACTCCATAATCTTAGTTTTGTTCACGTTTACCTTTAGGCCCATGCTCTCACAGACTGTATCAAACTTCCTCAGAGCGGTTTGTAGCTCATCCACACTGTCACTTAATAAGACTGTGTCATCTGCATACACCAGAACTCATACATTTACGTGTCCAACCATTACACCATTTGTATCGGTACATGCTTGTCTAAGACATTTATCCGTGTATACATTAAACAACCACGGTATATTCTCAATAGCATTAAATTGGCAATGATACGGAGGTAGTCTAAGCACGAAATAATGAAGTTGCCTATGTTGTTTAGCAAGGTTCAGCAAATCCACCTTCAAATCCGTGTCAGCAAAAGAATTTTTTTGTTGTTAACCAGTTTCGTAACTCTTCCTTTTTCCATGTACGCGAAGACGTTTTCTCTATAAGCCGAGAATGATACGATGCATTGTCCAAAATAATTTTAGACTTAGTTCGTGATTTTCTGATAGTTTTGGCAATCAAATGTGCCGCTTTTTACTCTAGACGATTTTGTGTAACGTATTGAGGCTTATTTTAAAGCTTCTGCGGTACTTTTGTTCACTGCGTCAACATTATCCTTTTCGAGACAAAAATACTCATACACATTAAACACGAGTTCATAGCAACGTTCGTTTAAAAACTTTCCTGGCATTTTACGGTTGTTACAAATTTGAAATCTGTAGACATCACTCCATTGTGTAAAATAATGATATATTAATGACCCTACATTCTGTAATGTACTTATTTAGAAAGTAGCAAAAAATATCACGAAAATCATTTACCATGTTGTATTCAATTTAATAACATAATTATATTATTATATTTTCAATTACGTTTTAATTTTTTTTTTATAAATTGAAGGAATATAACATTTTTCAGTAGTTGTTAGTTACAAACACGCGAAATAAACTTTTGAATAACACTGTCAAAGGATTGCAACAGACAATTTAGTCATCTCCTTCTAACACACCTGACACAGATACAGACGTTTTAAACGTATAGTGTCCGTCTTAGTTCACCACCCGCAGCGACGATAATGTAGCATTCCATTCTCTCTATTTACAAATATTGTGTGTTAGAACGAAATAGATACAAACTACGCGTGTGCACGCCAAATAAAGCGCTAAGCCGAAATTCGCAATCATTCATTTTACGGACTATAGCTGAAAGTTGCACTGCGCCTTCCTTTTTCTTTTTCTGACGCAGGGTAGGATGCGTAGGTTTCCTAAACTGCGCTGGAGAAAATGTGGCCCAACTACTATCTGACAAAAAAATTAGTAGTCACAAAAGAATAAGACGAATGTAATAATTACGTATTTCAACATTAGGTTTATCCTTGACATGCTCCAATTTCCTCTTATTATTCGTTTTTGGTGTCAAGTTTTCATTATCATCATCATCATTTATTACTGAACAGATTTTCATCCAATTACAGAGTTATGAAAAAGTTAAAAATAATTTGTGCAGATATGAAAGATGCACAAGTTAGTAATGTATATAACAAACATTAAAATGGTTTCACACAAAGATAATTTGATCCTTAACAAGTTAAATAATAATAATAGTTAAAATACATAAATAATTATTCCGTTTTCAGTGTTTTTAACATACTTTTGAATTCATTAAGTATACAAAATAGATCAGCATTCGAGCAGAGTTTATTGCAGAAAAAACACATTTTATAAATAGGATTGTTTCTAAAATTATTTACATTTGCGACTGGAAGGTAAAATAGATTTGAGTCTCTTCGCTGTCGCAGAGGTACATTGAACGTAATTAAGGTTAAGTTACTTGAGTCATCTAATAAATTTGTTAGCAGTTTAAAGACGTGTAGAAGTATGTTTTTTTATTCTGCGTGAATTCAATGAAGGTACATCAAATTCATTTAACAGATCTAAGTATGGATAATTACGAGTTGGATATTGTTTATGTTTCATACACGTATTTTAATAAGTTTCTTTGATTTGGTGCATAGAGAATGGAGACCAGATCAGGCTAGCATATAATGTAATCCAACTAAACAATCAATATTAGTAGAAGAAGGCACCATCCCACTTTTTTACGTCACAAGCCCCGCCTACTGGGGCACCTTTCCCACTACTTTTACTCGCCCACCCTATTATTGGCGGCTTCTTTTCGGAGGCCTTTTTCAACCCTAATTATAGTCTTTTGACAGCAATTTTTGTCCGCCTTATTTTTGGTTTCTTTTTGGAAACCTTTTACAACCCTTGATGGAATTTTTAACCCTTTTGTTTGTATTAAGTGCCTTTTGCTGGTCGTTTTGTCGGCCCTTTTGTACTTGCTCACGTGAGAAGCGTATTTAGGTCTGGAGCTTGGTGTTGGACTTGGGTTGGTCTTGGACTTGGGGTTGGTCTTGGACTTGGGGTGGGGAAGGCTAAGGGTGACGGTTATTTTAGATAATTATAGGTCATTTTGACCCGGTGATTGGATGGCTAGCATTCTGATTGGGGTGAAATTTGAAACAAGAAACCCTAATCTTATAAGACAAGTGTAGACCTTCGCCCCTGTCGTTACCCTGGTTAGAAATGGCATTTGTTTTTGTAGGTTATGACTGGTAATTTGAAGTTGTATTCTAAGAAGGAGACCCTATTGCTATCTTGTAAGACAGGTGTATGAACTTGTGTTAGAGTTTGATCTTGAATTTGAATGACAGTGAAGTTTAATTATAGAACACTTTTTATTGTAAATATCATAATTAAGAAAGCCTCAGTGAGTTATAAAATTACTGACATTCACATTATTCTCTAATAAAACAAAAATTTTTTATTAAGTTAATTAATTACATAACAGTTATTACAATATTGTTTTATAAACGAATATTAAAACAGATTGTTTTACCTGCATTGATTGCATTGGAATATGTTTAATAGCCATCCGATCGTTAAATTGTTGTATATTGTACATCTTAATATTTTTAAAGAAACTTGTTACGTTTAGATTAGATGTGTTTTATAGCTGTAATTAAAAATCTGTACAAGCAAATAAAGGTTAAAAGCACACTTACCAGCTTTGTATTGAAAGAACATTTTGAGGACTGATTCACTAGTGATAGTCACTGCTTTGTGTTACTCGTCTAATCAAACTAAATCACTTTTAATGTTTTACGTTTATGAATAGTTGATGTAAAACTAGCTATTGATTTCCCCATAATTAATTTTTAGAGTGTAAATATACAAACAACCTAATTATCTTTATCACACTTACTGCAACTCGTATTTACCTTTCCCTTAAAGTAATTAATAACAAAGCGGTTTGAACAAAATATTATATGTTGTCCATACATACATACACACGCAAATTGTTTTTTATAAAAAACCTCATTAAAAAGTTTGGAAAGTAATAATTACATGTTTTAAATTCCACAACAACAATATGTAGTTAGAAACCACTGTTCATGTTTACTTTTAGCTAATTACTGTGTAATTATATAATCCTGTTAAATTTAATAGTCTAAAAAATTGATTACCAATATCGAATGGATAACATAATTTCTTTTAAAAAACAGATTGTGACCTTTTGCCTACATGAAAATTTATTTATACATAGTTTAAATTAAATTGCTTTAAAAATATAACGTGTAATTAACTAATAGATTAATCTGCTTACGGCGATAATAAACATCAAAAATTAAGGAATGTCGCTTTTATTTATTTACCTTTTAATACGATTTTCAAGAACTCATAATTAAAACCATAGTAAGTGTAGTATAACAGGGCTGAGAACTAGTTCAAAAATATACAGTTAGGTGACTCAACCTTTACTACAGAAAACATTCCTGGAAATACACTACTAGATGGCACCACAAACAAAATCAAATTTACTATCACGAGGACCAAGACAAGGTGTGAAGCCTGTAACACAAGATCCTATACCTGTCTTACAATTTAGCTTTAGGCCCCTTATTACATTATCGGTTTTACATTAGTAACGTTCTAGTTTCGGTACCGTCAGCACCAACAATGAATTCACCCTGCTATGAATACACAATAGCTGATATTCTAGATTTCGAAGTATTTAATGAGAAATTACTATTGCATAACAATACCTGAAGATGATGCAGTTGTGAAGAATGACGATAAAGAAAATGCAGTGAGAGCTAGTTATTGTTGGTAGCGAAAAGGAGACAATGTCAGAAGATCAATCAGGTAAGACAGATACTGATGCTAAAAGAGATGTAATCTTAAAATAGCATTACTTATAATAAATTATTACTAATAAATCCTTTATCTTTTACAGCCACCGAGAAGCCCAATGAGAAGGAGGTTCTAACAGAATTTCAGTTAAATAAGAAGGATTCTGCTGTTGATAGGGCTACATAAGATGTATTCTTAAAATACTGTCATTAATAAATAAATAAATCATTATTTAAAAATCAGCTTTTTATTGGGGTTTTATACTGTTAACAGAAAACATACAAATTTTAGCCTTTGTGGTGAGGGGTTCGGGTGCAAGTTGCGATGCCCTATTTCTGTCTTATAAGTTAGTGTCAGGCCTCCTATTAGAATACAATTTCAAATTTCTACCATAACCTACAAAGACTTAAATACAATTTTAAAATTTTTCACCAAGGATCATGGGACGAAGACCTAAAAGTAAGTTGTGAAGCCCTATACCTGTCTTACAGGTTATCATTAAGGTCCCCTATTAGAATACATATTCAAATTATCATCCTATTGTTTTAAATGGTCACATGCAATCGTGTGCGTTTCTTCTGCTTTAAAAAAAATGTCAATGATAAAATGATAAAATTTACGCTCTCATAAATTTATTTTTTATCGACGTACTATAATTAGTACGACTCCTGTTCCTCGATTCCCAAAGGTAACCGATCGTATTCGAACATAGCTGGGTGCTTGCACCCATTCCTCCAATATAATTTTAAATAAAGGCAAATAAACAAGTTTTACAACAGTTTTATTTTGCACAAAATATGTAACATTTTACACACAAAATACAATTCTCTCTTTATGTCAAATAGGCGTGTGCTTTAGTACATCCAATTTAATTTTAATTTTATAATTTAATTCTATACTTTGTTCTTCCAATTCTATTTCTAATCAATAATTAGATATATATATATATATATATATATATATATATATATATCTATACTTTGTTCTTAATCCATTATACTATTTCATAATCAATACAGTTAGATATATATATATATATATATATATATATATAAACTTTCGTTAATGTTATCCATGTCTTGTTGAAATTTACATTTTCCGTGGTATTTTCTAAAGCTTTTACATGTCCCACACATCCTCTATCTTAGCAAAAGAATCCCCATTAAATGTGGTAATTGCATTAGTCTTTTTTCTCTCGTGTTCCTCTTGTTTTTCTCGTCTCCCCGGTTTCACAACTTACTTTTAGGTCTTCGTCCCATGATCCTTGGTGAAAAGAAAAGTCTGTAGGTTATGATAGAAATTTGAAATTGTATTCTAATAGGAGGCCTGACACTAACTTATAAGACAGAAATAGGGCATCGCAACTTGCTCTCGAACCTTCACCCCTCACCCCAAAGGCTGAATTTGTATGTTTTCTGTTAACAGTATAAAACCCCAATAAAAAGCTAAATGATTTTTAAATAATTATTTATTTATTAATGACAGTATTTTAAGAATACATCTTATGTAACAGTATCAACAGCAGAATCATTCTTATTTGATAGAAATTCAGGTAGAACCTTCTTCTCATTGGGCTTCTCGGTGGCTGTAATAGATTATTAATAATTTATTATAAGTAATGCTATTTTAAGATTACATCTCTTTTACCATCAGTATCTGTCTTACCTGATTGATCCTCTGAGATTGTCTCCTTTTCGCTACCAACAATAACTAGGTTACCACTCCACTCGCATTTTCTTTATCGTCATTCTTCACAACTGCATCATCTTCAGGTATTGTTATGCAATAGTAATTTATCATTAAATCTTCGAAATCTAGAATAGCCGCTATTGTATATTCATAGCAGGGCGAATTCATTGTTGATGCTGACGGTACCGAAACTAGAACGTTACTAATGTAAAAACGATAATGTAATAAGGGGCCTAATGATAAATTGTAAGCAGGTATAGGAACTTGTTACAGGCTTCACCCTTGTCTTGGTCCTCGTGATAGTAAATTTGATTTTGTTTGTGGTGCCATCTAGTAGTGTATTTCTAGGAATGTTTTCTGCAGTAAAGGTTGAGTCACTTAGCTGTATATTTTGAACTAGCTCTCAGCCCTGTTATACTCCACTTATTATGGTTTCAATTATGAGTTCTTGAAAATCGTATTAAAAGGTAAATAAATAAAAGCGACATTCATTAATTTTGATTTTCACTATCGCGGTAAGCAAATTAATCGATTAGTTACTTACACGTTATAGTTTTAAAGCAATTTAATTTAAACTATGTATAAATAAATTTTCATATAGGCAAAAGGTCACAATCTGTTAGTGTTTTTTAAAAGAAATTATGTTACCCATTCGATATTGGTAATCAATTTTTTAGACTATTAAATTTAACAGGATTATATAATTACACAGTAATTAGCTAAAAGTAAACATGAACAGTGGTTTCTAACTACATATTGTTGTTGTGGAATTTAAAACATGTAATTATTACTTTCCAAACTTTTTAATGAGGTTTTTTATAAAAAACAATTTGCGTGTGTATGTATGTATGGACAACATATAATATTTTGTTCAAACCGCTTTGTTATTAATTACTTTAAGGGAAAGGTAAATACGAGTTGCAGTAAGTGTGATAAAGATAATTAGGTTGTTTGTATATTTAAACTCTAAAATTAATTATGGGGAAATCAATAGCTAGTTTTACATCAACTATTCATAAAAGTAAAACATAGAAAGTGATTTAGTTTGATTATACGAGTAACAAATCAGTGACTATCACTCGTGAATCAGTCTCTCAAAAACGTTCTTTCAATACAGAGCTGGTAAGTGTGCTTTTAACCTTTATTTATTTACTTGTACAGATTTTAATTACAGCTATAAAACACATCTAATCTATACGTAACAACAAGTTTCTTTAAAATATTAAGGTGTACAATATACAACACTTTAACGATCGGATGGCTATTAAACATATTTCAATGCATTCAATGCAGGTAAAACAATCAATTTTAATATTCATTTAGAGAACAATATTGTAATAACTGTTATGTAATTAGTTAACTTAATAAAAATTTTTGTTTCATTAGAGAATAATCTGAATGTCAGTAATTTTTTATAACTCACTGAGGATGTTTTAATTATATTTGCAATAAAAATAAGCGTTCTATAATTAAATTTTACTGTCATTCAAATTATGATATTTGCAATAAAAAATAGGTGTTCTATAATTAAATTTTGCTGTCATTCAAATTCTCCACGCAAGATCAAACCCTAACACAAGTTCATACACCTGTCTTACAAGATAGCAATAGGGTCTCCTTATTAGAATACAACTTCAAATTACCAGTCATAACCTACAAAAACAAATGCCATTTCCAACCAGGGGTAACGACAGGGGGCGAAGGCCTACACTTGTTTTATAAGATTAGGGTTTCCTTGTTTCAAATTTCACCCCAATTAGAATGCTAGCCCTCCAATCACCGGGTCAAAAATGACATATAATTATCCAAAAATAACCGTCACCCTTAGCCTTCCCCCCACCCCAAATCCAAAACCAACCCCAAGTCCAAGACCATCCCAAGTCCAACACCAAGCTCAAGACCTAAATACGCTTCTCACGTGAGTAAGTACAAAACGGGCCGACAAAAACGACCAGCAAAAAAGCGCTTAATACAAACAAAAAGGGTTGAAAATTCCATCAAGGGTTGAAAAAGGTCTCCAAAAAGAAACCATAAAATAAGGCCGACAAAAAATTGCTGTCAAAAAGACCATAATTAGGGTTGAAAATTCTATCAAGGGTTGAAAAAGGCCTCCGAAAAGAAGCCGCCAATAATAGGGGCGTATAATAAGGCCAATAAGTTTCAAACTTTTATTAATTATAGAATCTATGTGCACATTAAAATTTAAGTTATTGTCGAAGATGACCTCGACGTCCTTAAAGTGCGTGCTATGCCTAATCAAAACGTTATTTAATTTATAATTGTACTCCAGCACTCAAAGATCACTCCGTAAGCTACTAGCGCAATTTATGTTAGGTAGCTCGCTGAAAATTTTAATTTTATTATCGACGAAAAGTAATTTATAATTAGTGATAACTGACGAGATATCATTAATAAACAGCGTCAAGAATAACAGCCCAAGTACGGATCCTTGAGGCATGCCACTACTCTGAGGGAACATCTCTGACTGAAATCCATTATATTGAACGAATTGAAACTGATTATTTAGATAAGAGGATATAAGAGTAGTTGCAGATACGGCAAAGTTAAATGAATGAAGTTTTTTTTATTAAAATGTCTTATTGTATGGTGTCAAATGCTTTACTCAGATCTAAATAGAGAACATCACATTGTGAACTTTTATTTAAACAGGAGGCAATACAATGAGTGACAAAGCATAAATTCGTTTTAGTAGATCTACCTTTTATAGGTTGCACTCTAGAAATTTCCATAGATTAGGGAACACCGAAGTTTTTACAATTAGACTAAATATGTAAGCTAGGGAATCAGCTAAGATATGAACGGAATCCTTCAACACCACTGCTGGTATGAGATCATGGCCACAACTAAAACTAAAAGTAGGTGGAAGAATTTATATGCTTTAATGACAACCTGTGAGTTATTTGTGGTAAAGCAACAACGTCGTTATTACACTTGTTATAGTCATACGAAGTATTAACTAAAGGATTGATTGAATCTTCTTGACTATCCACGTAAACACTAGTAAAGTAAGTTGCAATGCATTCGTGACCTGTAATCAGCATTTATGCTGCGCTTAGAATGGGCACGGGCGCGGTTAAAATGAAGTTTAACAAGTTTCTTATTTCTGTTGCGAACAAACTTTTTATAATAGCATTGTTTTAACTTAATTAAGTTTGTAGTATGCTTACTAAACCAGGAAGGATAAGATGACATTTCGGAACATAATTATTGAATAAATTAATTAAAATATTCGCATTATAGAGCAGCCGTAAATCACATTTACGAACATTAAACTTTAGTTGATGTTAATACTTATCGTTTTCGGGTGTCATAATGATGTATTTGTATATTGTATATTATTGTAATACAATCTAAACGTTTCGATAACACTTACAGTTATCTTCGTCAGTAGTAATTATCTATTAAAATTGTTAAAGATGTTTAAACAATTTTGTGACATTTGAAAATTAAAATATAAACATAAGTCTGCTATTAATATAACAGTGTGGTAAACGTATAAGGTAAACTGGAAATTAAAAATAAAAATTACGTAAAACGTTTTGTATTATGCTTTTCATTGTTAAGTAACACTTGCACCTATTGACAAAACTATTTCTTGATTGGATTTAACTGAATTATTTTAATTGATGTCATTTCTATTTGTGAATGCTTGTATGAATTCTAAATTAAAGTTTTTCACAACTTTACACTTACATCATAACTTGATTAAATTAGTTTTTTGGTTGACTTTTTTCATCGTTATCCTTCGACCGTTAGAGGGTGTTCTTAGTTGTCATATTCAAGACAGTTTAACAATATTTAATTTTTTAATGATCTAGTTATTCTTTACTAAAATTATATTCCATAGTTGGCTTTATATGTGTATCACACAGTTATATTAATAACAGGTCTATATTTATGTTTTAATTTTCAAATTTTACAAAATTGTTTCAACATCTTTAACAATTTTAACAGATAATGACTACTAACGAAGATAACTGTAAGTGTTAACGAATACACCATTAAAAAGCCCCAAAAAAGATAAATATTTTAATATGTGTAGTAATGGTGAAAGTTTACATTTTCATATTAATTGATGTTGGTTCCTTGTAAATTTAGGTTTATTTATGTTAACATTGCAATGGATTTCTATAACAGGATGATGCCGGCCTTCGTATATAAGCGGATGGGTATATTTAACGTCTTGTGGGTCTAACACGGATACATTATTTACAAAAACTGAATCCAATAGGTATAACATTATTAAAATTTCTGATGTTATTTATTTGCAAAATGTTTAACAATGACATGAAATTTAGCAATAACTTTTTATTTGAACCACAGTTAGTATCATTATGTAATTTCGGAACATTGAAATCGCCAATTAAAACAACATTACAGTCAAGGATTTTAAAAAATGATTCTAAGGCCGTTATTGCTAAACTGAATTTTAATTGACTAGTAGCCGAAGGAGGCATATAGATTCCAGCGGTAACACACCTCTGATGATTGATTAATATCGACACCACTAAGAAATCAACCTCGGCAGGCAAATTAATTAACACATTAATTGGCATACTTAGATCATACGCATGATAAAGCGACTTAACTGCTATTAAAATACCACCTCTAGATTATTTATATTTTACTAAGTTTCTATCTTTCCTAAATATAAGGTAAGTACTGCTAAGTAACTCTGCATCATGAATGTCATCTTTTAACCACATTTCAGATAAAACAATGAAGTCATAAGTATGTAAACACGACGTTTTATAAAATTGCGTAATTTTGTGTTGAAAATCCTCGAACATTTTGATAATAAATCGAGAAAAAACTGTTACTGTTCGAGAATTCAACCCATTGTCGGAAGTGGATCTTGAGAGTTTAAAGAATCATTGGCGATGCGTGACTCAGTACTAGCGGTTAGCGATCGATCTGCACAGTTTAACGTATCGTCACTAGATTCACTTGCATTGATACTACATGATTCAGTGTTAATGGACACATTATCACTTCGTTTTATACTACTTCCGGTACAGTTAATAAATTACTAAATTCGAGTTTTGTGACCGCTGATTTAGTACAATGTCCTTGAAACAACCACATATTTTGTATTTACCAGTCGGTTTAAGATATAGACGATGTTTTGTATAATCATTACGCTTAAGGCCTTTCGAACGGTAGACAAAGGCTTAAACTCGAAGAGGGCGGTGCACTGTTATACTATTACAGTAAGAAGACGAAAAAGGATAGTCATACCGTGATAGATTTATTACTTCTGTTGACATTTCCCAATCATGTCCACGTGGACCAGCCAAAAAGCCGGCAAGTGGTTTGTGTTCATTTATTGAGAAAACCAGCAAAAATATAAAAATTATTTATTTTTTTAAATTTCCGGCAATATGACTTCTAAATAAAAATTAGACAATTTGGGCAGTATACTTTCCCAAAATTCCTCATCACGTTTTATCTGGAAATATAAAATAATGATACAAAATAACCCATTGGGAATTATACACAGTGCGGTCGATGAACATTTTTTTGGTAGAAAAACAAGTGTACTGTAAAGGAAATGAAGGCAAAAATAACGATTCATATTTATCCAAGTCGCTATTTACTTTTAGTGGAATAAAATCGCAGTGAAATTATGACTTTGAGTGACACCGAGGTATAACTAAACAAAACCTATACCATCTTATAAAGGACACTTTGGGGCATAGGAAATGGAAATGTACAACTTTTTTTAGTAGGACCGTACTTTTCAAATGGCGGTTAAACGTGACTGAGGTCGAGTTAGGAAAACTACGTTTTTCTTAACATTAACCGTTGTAACAATTTAAGCGTTTATTCTAAAATCTGATTTTTTGCATACCGATACCTGAAATATGATCGCTTCTAACAACAATTCAGGAATTTTGAAAGCTTTTATAGTTTTTTTTTAAATAAAGTTATAAAAATAAAATTATCAAAATCGTGCATCCAAAACTTGACCCTGCGACGAGCTATGTGAATTATTGAAAATTTCTATACATATGTATCGAGTCAAATGTAGCCAGAAAACGTAAAAAGTTAAGTCCTACCTTCAATAGTTACAGAAATATGAATTTTTATTCAAGAGCTTTGGAATGCGCGTAAGCTTATCACGAAGTGTCTCGCGACGGAGTCGGTATTTTGCGTGAGTGAGTTATAGTGTAGTAAAATAACTCTTCTAACTTTTTAAAAATAAAGTTGAAAAAATAAAATGATCAAAATCGTCCATACAAAATTTCACTCTGCGGAAACTATGTGAATTATTTAATAATAATAACGTCGATGGTTCGACATGTTTTGGACAAGTTTATTTTAATTAATTACCATATTTACTAAATTGTTTTCGATTTAAAAATTACATTTTAGAAAATGAGGTTTTGTAATCTTTTTAGGAAAAGCACCGCCACTCTACATTTGTAGATATTCTTATTTTATTTCTAGATATAAGGCTAACGCATATGATTTCTAGAAAGATATGGTTCCGAGAGCGGCTAGTGGCGTTCTTGGCAACAGTGCGCGTTTTAAGGCTAGCGGATACAAATTCCTATTTCTGTTACTATTGAAGTTAGCTACTTAATTTTTTTAAACCTTCTACGTTTTCTGGATACATTTGACTCTATATATATATATATATATATATATAGTATAGAAATTTTCATAGCTCGCCACAGTGTGAAGTTTTGGATGCACGATTTTGATATTTTATTTTCAACTTTATTTAAAAAAACTGTAAATATTTTCAAATTCCTGAATTGCTATTAGAAGCGCTCATATTTCAGGTACATGTGTGCAAAAATCAGAATTTTAGATTAAAACTTAAATTGTTAGAACGGTTATTGTCATAGTTATAGTACTGTTTAATAATTATTAAATAGTTTTTAATCAACTATGAAAGTATGTTCTAACCACCATTCTTTTAAGTTGCTCCTTGAATAAATTACTTGCAATTCTGTTTTTGGTTTATCTTGTAAATATACTACTTTTGGTAGAAAAGATTTGTGTAAACTCAAATATCTCATAAATATCGACATGGTGTATGTAAACATTCGCCACTTCTGGTAGTTTCTAAAAGTGCACATGTTCCGAAAAGTCGAGGGCGGAGTTATAAGCTCTAACCGGTTTCTCTTCGTAACACGTTTCATGATATACTTTCCGTAGAAAGATGCCTTGCTTGTAAAACATTTTTATTCTTTCTGGACCAGCAAACCTCGTGAATTTTCATCGTACCTTTGAAGACTGGAAGATTGTCTGGGGCGATATCATCTATTTTCTCAAGTTCCTTATAATCCAGAGCAATGATCTTCACTTTGTTCGAATCCTTTAATGAGTCAACCAATGCTTGAAAATTAGGAATACCTGTCAGCTTCTCGTCACCGGCCCATCAGGTGCTCCTTTTCCATGACCAGTCTCACTGCGAGATAATTGACCATAAGAAAAACCATTTTCTTATTCTTATACTGCGTTGAAGGGCCATCTGAGAGAAAATGAACCGGTTCTACGGAGGAAACTTTTTAAATTTCATCAATAGCTAGTTTTAAATGAGCACAAATCGCGGAGGATCAAGCCTCAAGCTGTCAGATAAAGTACAAATGGATAGTGGTACTACACTGGCATTTTCAGGATGTCTATAATAAATGAGTACAGTTTGTAGAGTGACTTGAGGGTTGGATCCACCAAAATGTGCAGATTGTACCACCTCATTATACTTTCATGCATAATTTTCAGAGAAGTCACAATGTATCAAAACTTCATTTATCAATAAACATTTCTATACTTCATCGATGTTTTATATTTCTGACATGTAGTAAGCATCTATGGAAAGTTTTTTCTTTTCCCTTGATCATCAATACTTCCTTTTTGTCACCATTTCTCATAATACATGTCATCATTTTCGTCATAATCTCAAATTTTGATTTCTTTGTATTTACAGTCTGGGCATTTTCTTTTGAGATATGATTCCATTGTATATTCTCCGCTGCAGCAATAGGACTTGATTAGGATTTCCGTATTTTTTCATCAATAATTCTCAGGTAGTTCAATTTTGAAATCAACAACGACATGTATCTCTTGCTCTAACTACTGGTTGGACAATCCAGAATGGTCTCATTTAACAAAAAGTGGAATAGGACAATTTCAAATTTGGAAATTGAATCTTGAATTTAGTGCAAATTTGAGTCAAAGTATCATTCAGATATCTTCTGCATTTTTTTCTTTTATAGGTTATTGTATCCCTCTTACCAGGACAAAGGTAGCTGTTCCCGTCTTGAGACAAAAAGGAAATAACATGTCGTTGAACGTTTATAAAATATCTCTGCATGAGTTTCTCATTTTACTTTTGCCAAAGATGATATTGCAACATGAGAGCAATCCAACATTTTTAAAGCCATATTTTCTGACAATTGGTCCACTGGCATGCTCTATGAAGTTCATTTTTGTTAACAACCTTGTTGTTTATGGAAATTCTCCCGCTGTTGGGCAGACATCACTTCGCTGAAAAGTAACGTTTTCTTAACATCCTCTCCCACATTCAATCCACGGACCAGATTATCAATATTCGTCCTTGGAATATTTTTATTTCGAGTTTTATTTTTCAAACGATGTACTTGTTTTTGTATTTTCTACCTTTCTTTTTCTCTGATTCTCAATTTCATCATATCTCTATTTTTCTTCTAATCCTCTCTCCGCTAGTAACTCGACTCCTGGAACTAGTAGAAGTTATTCCGGGAGTTTGGACAGCCGGAGGATTAACAGGTTCTGCAGATATCATGGGTAGTGTAGTTTGTCTGGGCGTAGTTGATGGGGTATGTTCAGTCAAAAATATTTGTAAATTTTATCTCGCTTTTTTGCTTCATACGACTTCTTACTTCTATCCTTCCACTTCTTTCGAATAGCTCTTTTTCACGTTCAGTCATATCAACAACACTTTATTTTTCCTGCAGCTTTCCTCGAATAGTAACGCTCTCTTTGTTTTTCTTATCTTCGTTGTGCTTAACTGGATCGTTTTTATGTTCTCTCGCAATCTTCTCATGCTATCTTTTGCTATTTTCCGTTTCTGTTCTACGTTTAATTTTTTCTTTTTTTTATAAGTTCCCTTCTCGCCATATTGATTAATCAACCTGTTTAATGAAATCACTATTGTAAATAAAGTAGAGATAAGGGCTTCAGATCAGTTCATATTTCTAGTCTCATGATCCGTTGAATACAATTATCACACTACGTTATAAAATTCTCACCTCCGTTATACTATTCTCACCTCCGTGAGCCCATCAAGGAGTTGAGGATAACGGAGGTGAGAAATATTCAAATTTACCGCCATAAATCATACAATTTTGAGGTTATGAATGCCATTCGATAACGGCAAAGTATTAACGGAAAGTTTGATTGCTGTAAAGGAAAATTTCTCACATTTCCTGAACAAGAGCGACTATAATCAAGTTAACGGATGTGAGAAATGATCTTGACCATATTATTTTCTCTTACCTTCTCATGAAATTTTACAAAACACCATCACCGCACACTCTTAATTTCAATATGATTGACATTTATGCAGAATTTCAATACTCTCCCTATTTCTCGAATAGATGGCACTGCATTATTTGAATATTACTGTATTTCCATCCGTAGGTGAGAATTGTTTGAGAGACAACTTTATGGTATAATTTGTTCCCATTGACGTACATAAGAAGTTGACTCTTTCTCATGTTTGCTATTCTTCAATTCCTTATTTGTTCTATAGCTAAACCGAAATGAGAAACATTTCATTTTTGCTTGTAATAATGTAAACAGATTCGATTTTGGGTCGGGAGGCAACGAACGGAGGTGAAATTTCACCTACTGTTAACAGGTTTAAAATAAAATAAAAACCAAAAACATTACATGTGCTTACTTGAATTCATTACATTTTACCCTTAATTCAGGGTTGCTCACATTACGTTTTAATTTGTTGATGATCTTCCAATGTGATGGAGACATGAAAAGTTTTATTTATAAGAGAATAACCCATAAAATCTATTATTCCAATATGTTAGGCGTGTATTTTGATAATTGGAAATGCATTAAACATTGATTGATGTAAAGTGATATAGTTTGTTTCACCGTTAAACAGGTTCCGTCAACATGACCGTCGTTTCAGGTACAGTAACATTAGTACGCAAAATCACTATCTTAAATATATAACATACAAAACAAACATGTATTAGTTGGCTAACATGTACAGTATTTTGTATCCTATGTTAACTAATGTGTTTGTTAAAAAAACAAAACATTCACTTAATTTGTCCTTGAAACTTCTTTACAAATTTAATTGTAGCCCATTAGCGTGCACGGTAAGTTTTGTAAAGGGATGAAATACATGTATTAATAAATGTAATTTCTTAATTGCATAAAATTGCACTTTAAATGACAAATTATGTTTTGTAGTAAATCACGATGGCCGTTGATGTTATGCTTAAATATTTATTAAAAAAACTTTTACGTTTTACCAACAAAAACAAAAAAAAATTGACAGCCCCCTTTTTTAATCTATGACATTAGTCACACATAACATTTTACAGCGTTGTCAAGTTGTAAATTTTATTCAAGTTGTAGCAGATGGCTACAACTCGGCTGACCTGACAACTGATCGTCCCGATCAGTACATTATATGCTTATACCTAATACATTTACTTTAAGACGAAGAAGGGTTGTTCTGTGACCATGGTTTTATATTAGAGGCATCAAATACCCCTTCAAATGGAATTTGTGTTAACTGGAACCCTTCTACATCCCTTACAAGATACCGGTCATTGCCTAAAACTTTGCCAACAACATATGGACCTTTAAACTTTGGCAATAATTTCTTATTACAACCCGTGGTTGTTACATTATTAGTTATCACTAATCACTAGTCGGGCCGACTACAAACCGTAAAAGGAGAGCAGTACACCACAAGTCACACGGATAGCAGCAACACCGGATCTATTTAAGCAGACACAGGACCAGCATCTACCAACCCGGGACACTCCGCACTCAAACCAGCACAGCCAGGACAGGACAGCACAAAGGAAACCGGACACTGAACACACTAACCGAAGGCAGCTCCGAGCGATCAAACCAGCACCACAGGACACCGCGCCGATAAAAAGGTACATTTTTAATAAAAATATATAAAATTCGTTGTTGTTTATTGAACTTACTAACAAACCGCCCTCCATTCGTACAAGGACTCTCGACTCCCAAGCCTTAACCCGGCGGGGTGTGAGGCTGCACTTCGGCGAGAGTCCGCTCTTCCTTAACAATACAGTTTCGTCCCCTATTTTCACGAACCTATTAACAAGCCATGGTAAAACACGGCAGACCCATCCCTCCCTCACCTCCCACGGACATACCGACGCTACTCGAACTGAGACCGCTACCCTACCCTCTACCTACGACACCACCACGTACATACGCAACCGTTACCGCTATACCAACGACACCTATAACAACACAGACCTACACAACCACACGATCCCCGACCTCATCCTCAACTTCCTCATCCTCAACTTCCTCATCCACTAGCACTTCCGAAACCATCCGACCCAATCCTAAATATTGCATCCGCAATATTCCCACCACCATCAAAACACAAAAACAACTGTTCCAATCCCTATCACCGCTCAACCTTCCGTGGTCCGAACTCCGGTTCAATCACAACCACACCGCCCTTATCATAACCACCACTCCTATTTCCGTTCCAGAAACCCAAACCCGCATCCAACACCTTTTTGGAACCCCCTCCGTTTCACTCCAACAACTTACCGGTCCCCGAACATCCCTTACCACCAATCCTAAATCCACCTCCCTTTCATGCGTTATCCGAGGTGTCGACCAAGACATTACCATTCCCGAGATCATCCAATCCATAGACCTTCCACATGTCACCAACGCCGTCCGAATCATCTCCAAAGCCACTAACCGTCCTACATCCCTAGTCAGAATCCTCACCCAATCCAAATCCACCCTTGACTGCCTGCTCGCACGCGGTGTCTGGATGTTCTCCAGGCACTACCTCTGTGAGCCTCCACACATCCCGAAACCTATCCCCAAATACTGCTCCATCTGCACGCAGTTGGGCCACCAAGCAGTAGAGTGTCCCACCCCCCGATCCTTCAAATGCCCTTCCTGTGGCGGCAGCCACAAGTCCCAATCCTGCACAACCCTATCCACGCCAAGGTGTAACAACTGCGGCGGCTCTCACGCTACCTTCAGTTTCGACTGCGAGAAGCGCCGAGAGATCCCCTCCTCCCCATCCAAGGCAGCCAGCATCTCCGCCCTCGAAACCGCCTCCACCACCGACTCCACTTCAGAACCAGACGACCCCACGGTCGAACACTTCCTTAGAATCAACCAATTCCTCCGAGCGTTTGCCTTTACTCTCGTGTCCGTCTTTCCTGACAAGCGCGAGCTTGTCTTGAAAATGATCGACCGGGCAGCAATGGTTTACCTTAACCGACGCGTGTATTCCACCTGGGTGGGTACACGGGTCATGTTCTCCACACCCATCCGAAGTCCATAAATACCCCCTAACTAACCTATCCTACCCCTATCCTAACCCTTAGTACAATGGCTCTTACAATCGGAACCGTCAACGCAAGGGGCATTCGACGGAAGCGCCCCTTACTGAGAAACCTACTGACCAACGACAAGATACAAATAATAGCCATAACAGAAACCAAACTCCACCCACGAGGCACACTTAACATCTCCCAATACAACACATACCTCAATAACAACCAAATCCGAGGAACCCGAGGTACAGCGCTACTAATTCACAACCGATATCCCTCAACCATCCACATTCTTCCACCACAACTTCAACACCTAGAATGCGTAGCAGCAACGATACACCTTCCATCTACTTCAATCATCGCAATATCATACTACAATCCACCAGGAATAAACACACTATCAGAAGAACTTCTCCAATATATTTCTAACCTCCCAAACGCTGTACTATTAGGGGACCTCAACGCAAGACACACGCAATTCGGCGACACAACTACCAACCACAATGGAATCCTCCTAGCTAACAACCTTCTCCGCCTGCCCCTCTGGCGAGCTATTAACACAATGCCCACATTTTTCGGACACCACGGAACCTCCATAGTAGACCATATCATTTGCTCCGAACCCCTCATCCAATACTTCCATAATCAATGCCACTTAGGTACCACCATTACTTCGGACCACCTACCCCTGCTCATCAATACCACACTAGGACCAGCCCCTGCCTACTCCAACCACAATCACAAGACGAGACTTTAAGAACGCAAACTGGGACCTATTTAACGAACAAATCACGAACAACCTACCCGAAACCAACATCGACACCCCACAAAACATAGACGACGCCATACGTGAACTTACACATTTAATAACAGATGCAACAAACACAGCCATCCCGACAAAAACTATAGACATACAAAAAAAACCACTCCCACCACACATAGTAACCATGATCAAACAAAAAAGACGAGTATACAGACAATTCCTAAAACGTAGAGACCCAGTTCTCAAAACAGAATACAACAGACTAAATGCACACATACGACTAGAAACAAACCGCTACACACAAGAGAACTGGATACAAATAACCTCCAACCTCGACTTCCGAGACGGCCCAAACTTTTGGCACAAGTTTAAGGTCCTGACCAAACAAAAAACAACGCCACGATCATATCTACTAGACCCCCAAGGAAACATGATCACCTCAGACCAAGAAAAAGCCGACCTTTTCAGCATACACTTACAGGACAGATTCACCACCCCCGACGATCCACTATTCGACAATGACCTCAAAACCCAGCTCGAACAAAACCTCGAAAGACTAAGACTGAGAAACGACGCCCCTCACATCCTAACACAAGACGACCCATTCCTAAAACCAATATCTCCTGACACAGTAATAGACATACTACGAAAAGGCCGAAACTCAGCCCCCGGGCAAGATGGCCTCAACAGACTCATTCTACGACACCTACCACGAAACGCCATCACACAACTCACAGAAATATTCAATAAATGCCTATCCCTCGCATATTTCCCAACACAATGGAAATCAGCCCACACAGTCATGAAAGCCAAACCACATTCGGACCCCACACAACCTTCCTCTTATAGACCGATATCACTTCTAAGCTGCATAGGCAAATGCCTTGAAACAATCATATCAAGACGACTCAAAGACTTCCTTGAGGACAACAATTCCATCCCGAACAGCCAATTCGGCTTCAGAGCCAACAGATCATGCCACGACCCCCTAGTTAAACTCTACACTGAAATTTCCAGATCCCTCAACCAACAATCCTGCTGCCTAGCAGTATTTCTTGACATAAAGCAGGCTTTTGATAAAGTCTGGCACGCCGGACTAATTCACAAAGCCCAAGTCCTCAATATCCCACACCACTTCATCCAACTCCTACTTTCATACCTGTCAGACAGGACAGTGACAGTCAGCATAGGCTCAACCAACTCTCAACCTTTCTCACCAACAGCAGGCATACCCCAAGGATCAGCATTAGCCCCTCTTCTCTACCTCATATATGCACACGACATACCTCAACCCAATAACCAAGACACAACAATAACCCAATTCGCAGACGATACAGCGATATGGGTGACCGACAGGAAAAGCCAGACCGCCAACAGACTAATGAACCAACAAATACAGCAATTCTCAAACTGGGCCAACCAGTGGAGAATCACCATCAACCCCAACAAAACACAAACCATACTCTTTAGACACCCCAACCTCACAAGACAACCACGGCAATCCACGGACAACATAAACTTACGTATAAGGAACGTCCAACTACAAGACACGATAATTTACCTAGGATTGACCTTCTCGACAACCCTCAACTGGGAACAAGACCTCAAAACAGCCCTAAACAAAATACGGAACAGAGCAAACATGCTCAAAGCACTAAGAGGACACGACAGAGGCTGCCACCCCAAAACATTACAACATACATACAAAACATACATAAGACCAATAATCGACTACCGCGCGCCATTGTACGCCTCCCTGAAAACCAACAAGCTCAAAACCATTGCCTCCTGCGAACGAAGCATACTACGACACATCCATAGACTACATTACAGATTCCCCAACGACCTGACAATACAAACAGCAAACATAGAACCTATCACAAACAGACTAAAAACACTACAGACAAAATACACAAACCGCAGAGTACACGGAAACACAGACGCCACTAAAAACATACTCAAAACCTACTATACAACCAACAGACGACGCTTCCACCCAAGAAAACCGAAAAGAAAACTAAAACACCTACCAGCACTCCTAACCCAACAGCTAGACGACCTACCACAAGACTTCAACGACATCCTCGACGAAACCCCCCTCAACCTCCGATAAAACCATACCCAAGTCCCCCACGCTATCATGATGACGACCAATGCCCACGGAAATGGCCAACTCTAAAAACCCACAACACACCACAAACACCAACCACAAAACACACCACACCAGTAACAACACAATAAAGCTAATAAAATAAGATTTTTTTTGCCACATAAAACACACAACAAAATTGAAACCAAACAATTCCAAAATAACACCACTCCAAAAGAAGAAGACCCAGGGCTGAAGAGGGAGAAGACCCTAAACTGCCCGCAGAAGAAGACATATAACAACATATAAGCAAAGAGTCTAAAAGCTAATAAACGATCTAAAACAAAAAAAAAATAATAAATAAATAAATAAAAAAAGTTATCACTACATAATCACCTACATTATACAATACAGCTTTTTATGAGTCTTATCATAATAATTGGTATTATACTCTTGGTTTTTGAGTATCTCCGACTCGGCATCATCTCTTACTCTAACTAAATCCCTATCATTTTCAGTTTCAATAAAATCAGCAAGGAGATCATCGATCTCATATCTCTGGTTAATACCAAATAACAAACGGAACGGGGTATTACCAGTTGACCTACATGCAGTATTATTCAAGCAAAACTCAACTTTACACAGTACTTCATCCCATCGACTTGGACTATGGGAGATTTTAGCTAACATAGGGACTATTATTCGATTCACTCGCTCTACCTGCCCATTAACCCGAGGGGTACCTGTTGCAATTTTAATGTGTTTTACATCCCTAACTCGTAAAAATTCTTCAAACACCGCAGATGTAAATACTGTACCACGATCGGAAATTATTCTTTTCGGTACACTATAATTATTAAAATATGACAGAATGTGCTTAACAGTTTCTTTAGCCTCAAGTGATTTACATGCAAACAATTTAACAAATTTGGTGAACGCGTCAATCACCACCAAAATATGTTTTTTGTTATTTTCTGTTCTTTCCAGGGGACCCAAGTGATCGATGTGGATCGTCTCGAACGGTATATTCCCTTTTGGGATTGAATGCAGCAATCCCTCTTTTTTGCCCTCACTTGCAGAATAGACAATACACTTTAAACAATTACTGATGTAATTCCTAATCTTTTGCTTCATCTTTGGGAACCAATATACGCGCATGATCAACTCCATTGTCTTATCTAACCCAATATAACCCATTTTGGAATGATAAACATTTAATATTTCATTTTCCATAATTTCTGGCACATAAAACATTAAGTGATCATTATGCTTACGGTATACCAACCCATTTTTTAATTCATAATATGGACTTTCGCGTCTCTCTAACGATTCTCGAATGGTTCGAATTACTAAGTCAGCATCTTGTTTAACAGGCAATGTAAACTCTAAATCGTTATCTTCTATAATCATGACTTGTGGAATGAGACTCAAAGCATCCACATGTGCCATACGTGTACCAGGACGATAGTTATAATCTTGCAGATACACAACCCATCGCGTAATACGGGGAACAACATCCTTTTTAGTAAACCCTAAATTTATACTATTACAATCAGTGTAAATCGTGAACTTAATTCCCTTTAGATAGACTTCAAATCTCTTAACCGCGTAAACTATTGCCAAACATTCAAGCTCATAGCTATGATATCTACTTTCACATTCACTTGTCCGTTTACTAAAGTAACTAACCGGATGTAATTTACCATCATCTTGTTTTTGCATTTGAAGCATATCACCTTAGTTGCACACTTAGATGCAAAATGTCCATCCTTCCCACAACCAAAACATTTTATACTTTTCTTTTGCAGTTCTGTATTTTCCTTGCACTCGATGTGATGGCAGGGTGAGTACGACTATTACTAGGAGAGCGACCTTAGGTGCATTGCGCTCGAATCTACTTAATCCATTCATTACTTCTAGTAACTCTGCCAATGACTTAAAACGAGACATTCTTGCCTGCGATTGCAAGACAGCATTATCAAACCCATCTATCATATATGCAATCATGTCCTCCATTGCAATGTTTAACTGGTTACCTAACAACAACTTTTCATGGTAATATGACGAGAAGCTTCATTGCGTTTCCACTTACGAGCATCAAACCTTCTCATTAAATTAATGCGACATTCCCTACGACTGAACATAGCTAGCATGTGTTCTTTCAGTTCAACATACCTCAAGGCTGCATAGTCTGATTTTGAATGGAACCACGTTAAAGCTGTACCTTTTAATTTGCCAGCCACCAATACCACAATGACGTCGTCTTCTACACTATGAGCTGCCTTAACCCTTTCAATCCTTTGAAACCAGGTTACCGCGTCGTCATCTACTGCTCCGTGAAATTCTTGGATCAATGCACCAATTTCACTGTTTGATATTTTCTTTACAGGTTCCACTGTCCTCAACGTTGCAACTACCATGGATATAATGTCTTGCACGGTGACGTTTAAGCTTTCATGTGGAACCTGTACACTACCAGCACCTTGTTCCACCTGGCCCGCATTATCACCACGTGCTCCTTCCATTATTTTACAAAACTTCTTGAATCTAACCAATCTACTTATTACATTTAAACATAACACCTTATCGTACCCTACACCTGAAATTGTAGTAAATCACGATGGCCGTTGATGTTATGCTTAAATACTTATTAAAAAACCTTTTACAACGTTTTAACAACAAAAACAAAAAAAATTGACAGCCCCCTTTTTTAATCTATGACATTAGTCACACAACATTTTACAGCGCTGTCAAGTTGTAAATTTTATTCAAGTTGTAGCAGATGGCTACAGTTTAATCAAATATAAACAGCGAAACAATAATTGTTTTAATTTCATTTCTTATTTACGTGTTAAAATGGTATATTGTGTGATTTTTTTCATTATTCAATGGAGAAAGTGATTTTGAATAAAGATAAAAACTTTATTGAAAGTTTGCATAATTACTGCCAAACTTCGGTAATTATAATAATTTGTTTTTTACATTTTTTATTTGTTTGTAGAAAAGATCATATGTTTGTGTAAAAAACTCAAATTCGACGCAAGAAATTATGACGATGAATACTTGCATGATTAATTTTTTTGTATGTGTTGTATAGTTTTAAATAACGTTCTAGTATTACGTATTTTAATATAAATGCCATTTTTATTTTAATAGGTAAATAATAAAAAATATTTCTATAATTAATTTTTTCACTGACAGTAAAACGTTAGTTTTTCTTACATTAAAATAATGTTTTATTTTATACTACCTATAACATAAATTCTTTTCACCATGCACGCCTCTGGATGTTACGTTCGCGCGCACTTTAGTAACATATTTAAACGGCGGCCATATTGACGGAACTTGTTTAACGGCGAGACAAGATACCTACAATATTAGGCAGTAGTATGAATTTACTAACATAGGTATTCGTGTGCATATAAAGGGTAAAAGTCTACTTAGTCTTTTTACAAGCACATGGCGATATAAGTGGTTTTAATGGTGAATGCCTGCATTGGTACTATCCTCGCCAGGAGTGTTTACCGTTACGTCATCACATACAATCATATGGTGTAATATGAAAAACAAGTTACAATTATTTTCGTTATAATAAATTGTAGTTAGAAAATATACCTCGAGATGGCAGCATTTAAAGCTGCAAAATTCCAAAATACAATTACTTATTTATTGTGATTTATTTTGTAAAAATAGTTCTGAAAAGAACTGATTTAAAGTGTGTAATAAATGATGATTAAAAGACGTAAATGTAGGAAATGAAGCAGTCAAAGGGTAAACAACCAAATGGAGGTTATGTAGTAAAGTCGGGCCGGCGAGAGGTGTCTTATGAATCATCTTTTAGTAAAGCATGGTTTAAGATTTTAAAAACGTATGTCGTTATTGGTTCATATAGTTAGTAATTTTGAATACCAACAAAACATCGTCAAAATTTCTAGGTTATTTTCAAATTTAAGCTGCGCTGTCAAATTTAAATAAAATTAGTGTTCGAATATCTCGGGATTTAGCATCCTAAAGGTCTTAAAAATCCCCATCCACTCGTATAAATAAAATCGAATTTCGTTTAAGGTCTGTTCGCACTTATTCTGGCATGTAAAGTCCACCGAGTGTGGGTAGTCATATGATAAAAATATATTGTACAACTGTAAACGATTATCAGAACCGAGACCGAGTCAACAAAATTTCGTTTTGGATCTGTTTTACAAATTAATTATATCAATAATTTTCAATGAGGAACGAATTAGCTAGCAGTAGGCAATGTCGAATGAAGTGCGAAAAGTTTGGTTAATTGGGGAGGATCGTTTTTAGCCGACAGATGTCACTGCATCAAAAGAGTCAAGACTGTAATTTTGTTATCCAAGCTACTTATAATTAACTGTATATCATATTAACAAGTTCTTCTTTAAAAAATTCATTTTGTAATTTAGGAAGTAAGTATACAATACTACACAAATATTAGCACTGTTTGACAAGTTTGATTCGTCATTTGTTTTCGTTCATCTTTTGTTTTACGCTCTTTTGATTAAATTGTTTAATTTTACGATGAATCGTTTAAAAACATCTCAAATACCTATTAAAATGGTGGTTTCATACAATATTTATTATAATTACAATTTATGTATTTCAGTTAATATTTTTAGTTTCTTATGTATCCACAGCTTGCTTTGACCGACTAATGTTACTCTGCATCAGTGTTATCAACGAAAAAAATTGAACAAACTTAAATATCTCCGAAACTATTAGAGATAGGTACAGAACATATTTAATAAAATTAAAGCCGACTAATAGACCAAGACAAGGCGTTAAAAAATATAGTGTGTGCTATTTAAAAAAATGAAGGTATAGCATTTTCAAGTTTACGTTGTTGAATTAATTTTTGTGATCACCTGTTTATTCAAAGACTTCATGTTTGCCAGCAACAAAATGGTGGTCACATTGGACATTTATTATAATTTTAAGTGTTTGTATTTCAGTTAATATGTTTTTAGTTTCTTATGTATTCATAGCTTGCTTTGACCGGCTAATGTTACTCTTCTTCAGTGTTATCAACGAAAAAATTGAACAAACTTAAATATCTCTGAAACTATTAGAGATAAGTATAAAACATATTTAACAGAAATGGAAGCCGACTAATAGACGAAGACAAGGCATTAAACAAATATAGGGTGTGCCATTTAAAAAATGAAGATAGCATTTTCAAATTTATGTTATTGAATTAATTTTGTGAACACTCTGTATATTGAAATCCAATTTTGACAATAGATTAAAGTAAGCCCATGTATGAATAAATTCTATCCCAAAGACTATTTTTTATCTTTAAAAACAACTGAAATACGCTTACTTGAATTACTACATAAATATGTCAGTTTTAGTTAACTTTGCAAATATCTCAAAACTGTAAGATTTAGCTTGTAAGTAATTCTTATAAAAAGATGTAAAATTATTAGGAGAATCGAAAAATAAATTAATATATAGGGTGATCTATTTAAATTCAAAAGTTCTATATTGTACCGATTTTATATTACACCCTGTAGAAACCAAACTATTTTTAGATTACGCAGCTTATAAAAATAGACAACTTTCGTACTTAAACTTATCTTCTAAGTTTAATGGCTAAAGATCTATCGACCGAATACGGACTATTGGGACACCCTGTGTATATATATATATATATATATATATATATATATATATATATATAAAAGTACAGCTACAGAGATATATGTTAAATATAATAATTCTTTGCAATGTTATAAAGTAACTAAGATTCTAATTTTTGCTTTAAATTCAAATATTGGACATCTTATAATTAAAAGTCTTCACCTTCACTTTCATCTTCACTCGACTCTCCGACATTGATTACTAGAGGTTTTACCATTTCCTCAGCTCTTTTTGCGGTGAATCCGGCACCGATTTCCCAGATTCTAAAGCGAGAGCCATTTTTGCCTTTGTCCGAGTTACAGTTTTCTCGGAATGCCGCATGCGAGCAGTTCGCTGCAACATAATATTACATAAATATAAATTTAAATAGTGAACATTATTAGCGTATCTGGATAATGGAAGTTAAACGTAAACTTGGCCCCCGTTATCGCGTTCCATCTCGAAATAATGCAGTATATTCATTAACATTACTTGAGTTTGGCTTTTCAAAGATTTACCTTTTAATGACATCATTATTTGCTGCCAAATAAATAAATGCATTCAATCAATTGGAAATACATTTTGCATTATAAACTTACCTCGTAATAGTGAAGATTAATAATAATAGTTTTGAAAAAAACTGTTGTTTACAAACGCAATGGAAACTAATAAATTACGAAGCTAAAGATAAATTATTATAACTACAAAACACGATGCGATTATACGAAACGAAATACGAAGAATAATTTGAAGTTAAATAGCCAAGAAGACATCTGACAGCGTCACGCGCTTTGACTTTAGAATCGACATACGTTTTTTAGTCTTGCATTTAAAATATATAGCAGACGTATAAATTATAACCCGTCTTTCTTTAAGTGGGAACTTCGCACTAAGATAAAGGGAAACAGATGCATTTCACAGTAATAATTATATCCCCATTCTCGAGTCCGTCATGACACACTTTTCCCCGACGCTACTATATTAGTCAAGTGAGAATTAAAATCATATGCGTATAAAACAAATTGATTTCGCGTTTATAGGTGTACTCTTTCTACTACATTTGCTTATTCAATACCGTATGTCAATTTCGTCAAATACACTACGAATGTTCACCATCCTTATTCAATTCACTGTTTTATATGAGAAGACAATATAAACAAATTGGATAGCTAAACTCATAAATGATGACGTAGCGGTAAACACTCCTAGCGAGGATAATATATCATTTTTAATTATTATACAATTAAGGTATGGTTATACTAAACATAATTAATAAAAGAGAAATCGTCGAATGCTAATGAGGTTAGTTTGGTCATAGCCAGCTAATTATATGCATTAATTCGTACACTTAATCGTATTTATGATAAAGGCGATAACTTCATTATTATTCCAATGTTTGATATTATTTTAATATTTTATTATATAATAAAATTACATGATCGTCAATTGTGTAGTATCTACCGTATAATTAAAAGAATTCATTCATATATTGCGTAAAGTCAAAAATTTCAGCTCTCACTAATTACATTAAATCGTTGATTGAGAATTTAGACAATGATAAAATGTATGAAATTAATAAATCACTACTGACATAATTGTAATTTTGTCTATTACTACAAATTGTTAATTACCGATAATTACTAATATTGTCTACTAAATTCTCACTCTCTGTATCTACATGAAGAAGTAGTAATGTAGTGTATTTTTTGTATTTTATCAGAAACATGACCAAAATGCCCGTCACACATTTAAATACTTATACAGTAAAAAAAATTAATTTAATGTACATTTTTACACTAAAAACAAATGTGAAAATCATTAACAACATCAAATTAACAGTTAGTGAAAAACGAGTTCATTATGGTTATGCATTTTGCGTTCCCAGATGTTTTATTCCTAATTCAGATATGAAAAATACACGCCCATAATTTCTTTTAAAGGTGTTTTTCTTTGTATTTGTAGTTAATATAAAGTGAAAATTGGAACTAGGTCGCTAATGCAAATGAATAGATAAACATTATTTATTAGCAGCCATAATTTATTTATGACTAGAAATTGTGATATTCTACTTAGTAAATGTTAAAAACTGTCGTTATATGTTAAACAAACGTTTACCTAAATCTTGCAAATGCTAATATCTATTTATAAATTTATATATTTTTAGGATAACGGGGTATCGAAGACATGTAGCTGCTTCGTTTGGAAAGCTTAATTAAGTATGACAAAATCAAGAGATTTTATTAACCTGGATAAAGCGGAATGTTCATCATGCGTATTTGATCACCCATCTCATCAAAGTTCAATTTTGGCAGGTTTACAATCGTTGAGAGAAAGGAAACTATTGTTTGATATAACGCTGATTGTTGGCAGGCAGCAATTTAAGGCGCATAAAGCAGTGTTGGCAGCATGTAGCGATTATTTTCGTGCCATGTTTACAGAACCAATGCTTGAATCCAGACAAAATGAAGTAACATTGAATGGTTTAACGGCCAAAGGATTTAAAATTGTACTTGATTATGCTTACACCGCTCGTCTTGTTTTGGACCAATCTAACGTTCAGGATGTTTTATCAGCCGCAACACATGTACAAATCCAATCTGTTGTGTACGCTTGTTGTACTTTTTTACAGAATCACATAGAGATAGAGAATTGTGTAGATATTGCCAATATTGCCGAAAATTATTGTTTATCACACTTAAAAGATAGAACTTACATGTTTATGAGTGCACATCTAATAGAATTTTCGAATTCACACGAATTTTATCGATTGTCTCTACACCAACTTAAGACTTTGTTAACGTGTGATTATCCTGTCAACTGTTCAGAAGGCGACATTTTACAAATCGTTTTAAATTGGTTTTTAAATGTAGACAGTCCTGAGTAAGTACATTACCATAACAGTGCTTCACTATTAATCTTTGTTTTTATAGAAAAGACCTTCGAATCCAAAATGCGTCTCAAGTCCTTGAAAAAATACATTTTGGAGAGATACCGCGTTGGAAACTAAACGCAATTTTGGATAATATTATACAAAATCATGATGAATACGACTTACATAAATTAATTTTATCTGAATGCCAGTGCCGCCGTTCTATTAAAAATATAAATATTTGTAGTGATGAATTTTTATTGAATTCTAGAGGAATGGAATTGGCTATTTTAAAAATTGGAGGTTTTGGTATAAATGGTATGACCAACGAAATTACTTATTGCATGGCAAATAAATCTAAATGGAGACATTTAACCTCAATACCTCATGTAGAACAATGTAATTTTGGTGCTTCAGTCTATGCAAATGAATTATATGTTATTGGTGGATGTTTTAATCAGTCTCTTCAGGAAACCATTCATCCTTTTGGCTTTAAATATAATCCATGGTATAATAAATGGTCAACAATTGCTCCAATGAAAACAGAAAGATGTCGCTTTTCCTTAACGCTTGTTAGTTGCCATTTTTATGCTATTGGAGGATCGGTTGAAACGGAAAGTTTGGAAGATGGAAACGAAGTGACTACTGCTTGTGAAAGATATGATCCAATATCTGATGCTTGGGAGAGTATCCAACCTTTGCCTGAATACAGAACTCAGCATGCTGCAGCTGCATATGAGAATAAACAAAATAAATGGTTATTTGTTTCTGGAGGAATGGATAAGGATACTGTTTTGTCTTCTTTATACTATTATAATACAGTTTTTGATACCTGGTGGCCTTGTCAATCAATGTTAACACCTCGAGCAGACCACGTTATGATTACAATGGGCTATAAGATTTATGTGTGTGGAGGCTGGACCGAAGACCCTGAAACAAGAAGCCGAGTACTTGTGGACACTATTGATGTATATGATGTGATTAACAATGTATGGGATGTTGTGACACGTATACCGACACCTCGTTATCACGCCGGAATTGTTGGATTTAATGGAAAAATATATTTTATTGGTGGTTTTCATAATGATGCTACTTTTGATAGAGATACTGCTGCTATAGAGTGTTACGATATATCTACAAATTTATGGATTACAGAAGAAAAATATCCCCAAGTTATTTGGGAACACAGTTGTGCCACTTTGTATGTTCCTAAATGTAGAGATGATATGGAAGTGATACACTTATAAAGTAGCTTTGCTTATAAAAATAACACAAATTTAAAAAACCTTGTGAATAGATATTAAAAATTTATTTTATTAAATAAAATTTCTATTTTTTGCATTAATAAATTTTGTTTTATTTACTTACAGTGAACGGTACGAAATACTTTAATATGCTCCATAAGTATAAATACATAAATTTCTTTTGTTGTGCATTGTGAGGCAATCTTGAGGGAATTACAAGATATTGTGCCTAATAATGACAAAATGAAACCTTCCACATATTGTTCGATCAACTTTTTTACATAAGTCAATTGAGCTCTACACTAAATTTTTATGTAGACCTAAAAGATATTTATATTTTAAAGATTACCACACTTGTTTAAGATTACTCATTTTTTGATAAACTGATATTTAAACGTGAAATACAAACATAAAAGCTTTCTGGTTTTATGTTCATAGTTACAAATACTTTGCTTTTGGATATAAATGGAGTATTTTTATACAGATTTTTTTTTTTTAGGGTCGAGCTGGTAGCGTAGTGGTGACACGACCTGTTTAGCATTCGGGAGGTAATGAGTTTGGTTCCCGTTACCATCTACCTTGTATGAGGTTTTTTCAGGGGATTTTCCTCATACATATGTAGCGGCATGGTCACTGCATATATGCACACCATGTGCGGCTATTTAGGCAAATGCTGGGGTAGTATTTCCCCTTCAGAACCCTAACTCCGTTCCTTCCAATCTTATCCTGACCACACCCATCCTTAATCCCACCATGCACATATATGTAATCTATGTGTGTATGCTGGGAATCTATGATTGTGGCTGAAGGAGCTCCAGGAATCAAATACGTGGCCCTTTTCCTTTCCTACAGATTTTTACAAGTTTGAGATGTTTGAAGTGCATTCCCTGCTATTGTCATCAAAAATAAAAACAAATGAAGTTTTAAAATGTAAATAAGTAAGAATAATCGTACAATGATAAATACATATTTAGATTAGATTAAACATAAACCGTTCTGAAAATATTCCAGAACACGCAGAAACAGTAAAAAATATCAATCAAGACACAAAATAAATCACATTTTATCAGTGCAAAGTTGTCAAAGATGTCCATGTGGTAAAACATTCATAACTACAAATTATACATTTTGAATTAAAGATCTAGTGAAAACACTACTAGAACATTGAAAATAGTATGTACACATTAAATTTAAATGCATTTAAAATACTTATCTTTTAGATTTTTAAATGTATTTTTCTATTTATATAAACTTAAATGTTTCGATAACAATCACAGTTATTGTTCTCGGTATATAATAATAGCTTTAAGAATTAATTGAGATCTCAAAATACATTTACGAAATATGAAAACGCAAAGTACTTTTGCGTAAACCAATTTGCACTTTGCAAATGTTTAAACACTCCTGACTTATTTTAAAGCTTTTGACACTGTTGATCACATACAATTATACATTTTACAGGAATAGCACACAAAATAATTGAAACATCTTTAGGATCGAACGTTTGTAGTATGCAATAATTAACCAGTGGACTAGCATCGAGCAAAAAGTTGAAAATGGTTTTCCTCGGGATACAGTATTAAGTCAAATATCATTTACCTTGTACGTAAAATTACAGTTTTCATCCTAAGTGAATGGTAATATCTTTAAGGTTGCTTGAGATTGTAAAACAAATTTATGATATATTATGAAAACATATTTTGCATGTGTCAAATTTGTTTTAACATCTCAAGTAATTTTTAAAAATATTACCATTTACTGAGAACAATAACTGATAATTGTTATCAAAATGTTTAAATTTATATAAAATATAAATAGAAAAATACACGTTTTAATAACTCAAAAGGTAAGTATTTTAATTATGTGTAACTTTACATTTTCTGCTCTAACAGTTTGTAAATCCCTCATACTGTGTACATACACAAAGCAGGCATGCCGGTGCATGAAGCAGTGATTGTGACCTCAGTCAATGATAATATCTTGAAGAATTACTTGAGATGTTAAAACAAATTTATGAAAAATGAAAACATATTTTTCACCAGTTATAAACTTGGTTTAACATCTCAAATAATTCTTAAACGTGTTACTATTTACTGAGTATGATAACTGTAATTGTTATCGAAACGTTTAAATTTAGATAAATAGAAAAATACACAATTTAATAACCCAAAATGTAAGTATTTCAATTATGTGTAAAGGAGAGTGGGGGAACTGTGCGCACCTAAGCACTGTGTGCTCCAATGACTAGAGTGTTGGTCGTACGATACTGATAGTTACATAAATATATGCAAGAGACATTGTACTGTCATTATGTAAAAGTATATTTTCTCAAGTATTTGTACAACCAAGTAGCAAAGCAAAAAGCACAACAAATACAAAGTGTACAATAGTCCGCAGATGGTGGGGAATTGTACGCATAATGAGGTAATTGCTGTAATTTGAAAATATCTATAGGAAAAATTGAGGTATATAAAAAATTTCAATTAAAAATTATATGTTGATTAACTACATTTACTATGTAAATAAGTTTATTTTGTATTTAAATAGCAGTGCAGTAGTCACAAATATATCCGTCAGCTCGGCCTGCACTCTGCATGATTCCAAGTTAAACAGTTGACGTATCGGTACCATAATTCTCGGTTGCGACCGAACTCATTGCAAATGCCACATACTTCGGTAGACTCTTTAGGCCAGTCAGTGTTAGCAAAGTTCTCAAAAAGATCTAAATAAACTTGCTCGTCGTCGTCACAAAGATCAGTGCTTAGGTCAGATTCATCGCTAGTTTCAGACATCTTTCTTTTTTTATTTCCAATTTCATCTTTTTCTTGTCCAAAGTACTCAAATTTCTTTTAACAGCCTTTTCACATTTTTCCTCCCGCTGTTTTTCTTCTTTCCTCAACTACCGAGCTGGTAGCGTAGTGGTGACACGACCTGCTTAGCATTCGTGAGGTAATGGGTTCGATTCCGGTTACCGTCTACCTTGTAAAAGGGTTTTTCAGGGGGTTTTCCTCATACACATGTACCGACATGGTCACTGCGTATATGCACACCATGTGTGGCTACTTAGGCGAATGCTGGGGTAGTATTTTCCCCCTCAGAACCCTAACTCCGTTCCTTCCAATACTATCCTGACCACACCCATCCTTAATCCTACCATGCATATATACGTAATGTATGTATGCTGGGAATTCATGATTGTGGCTGAAGGAGCTCGGAAATCTCGAGCAGCCCTCCCCCTTGGGGAGGGAATGAAATACGTGGCCCTTTCCTTTCCTCAACTAGCTACAATTGCTCTTTCATAGGTGTCGCTGTTAGTATTTCGGAACTCTTGTTTATCACGAGACTTTCTCTTTGTAGCTTCTAGCTTTACCTTTTTTTTGGGATCGGAGCAAAGCTAAAAAACGAGTTTGTCGACGTATACGTATTTTGTTGCACAGGAATAGTTATATCAGGTGTAAGTTGAGTTTCTTTGCGAGATATACATGGTCTAGGATCGGGTGTTGATACTATATCAGCTGTTAATTGACATTCTTCGCTTGATGTAGAGGGTCGAAGATTAGGTGGTAAGGCTATACCAAGTGTAGAATAAATATAATTTTGATTTTCATTGCCTCGCGTATCAGCTGAACGGACTTCAACCACTAACAGCCTCATTTTATTTACAGTTGTAAAATCATCCTCAGTAAATCTATCTGGGTTTAGAGGATATATCCCAGCGGTTCTAAACCCAGAGATAGCTTTCTCCATGGTAGCTACTTTTAAAAATGCCCTATTTAAAAGTTCGGCCACATTATATTCTGTGATTCTTTCATGAGCAGTGTTCGTAAGATGAAGGTCATACTCTGCATGGAGTTTGCTCTTGAGAGAACCAAAAAAAAACGAGGGGTTGTAGATGGTCGGAAGTATGCGGAGGGAGAGATACCATATGTATAAAATTATTTTTGCAGAAATTGTATGCTATGGCTAGAATGATTATCTAAACCAAAAGAACGGGATCTATTACGGTAGCTTTAACATTTTTTTTTAAGTGTTTTAGCCATTCAACAAATAAATCTGAATTGGACCATTGTTTTGAAGAGCCATGATTTTCGTAGATATATTAACATAGATGGGCAATAGTTACCTGCAACACTAACGGAAAATACAGTAGTTATTGTTCGTCCTCGCTCCGCCTCATTTTCTTGACGCCTTTAGGCCCATACACTTTTGGACACTTTTTTTGGACTACGGTAACGCCAGTTTCATCCACGTTAAATATCTTGTTTGGAGGAAAATTATAAATATACATCAAGACCTTGAGCTTTGCAGAAAAATTCTGGTTGACTCTGAGCTGAATGAAACAATTCTGTATATACTGGTACCTTCTAGCTGCCTAAGTTTTATTTCGGGGTTTCGTTTTAAAAATTCATATAATTAATCGTTACCAGCTACCTGTTTTTCAATAGAGAAACCATGTTGGATCTTGTGTTCTTCTGCACATTTAAATGCTAGCCGACGAAGTGCTGTTGGCGTCAAACCATAACACAGTTTGGCGAGTGTTAGCACATACTCTTTTAGTTCCGCTTCAATTTGCGACCAAGTCGTGTTGCTTCTGAGTTTTCTGCATTTTTTGTTTTCTTAACGTCGACTCTGGTATATTAAATGCACGTCAGACTTCTCTCATCTTTCTACCTTTATTTATTTCGTTTAACGCTATTTTCATTTTTTCAGGATCACAGAAATTCTTTTGGGTTTACGTTTATAATTGGGTGGCAAATATATATTTTTTTTGTCATCTGAAATCCTTATTTAAATCTTTGGTGGATAATTGTGCGCAGTATTGCGCACAGTTACCACGCGGTGCTCCACCGGTAAAAAAACGTCCTAACAAAAAAAAAACTGTTTGCATAAACTTAGTTTACATTAAAAGATGCCTAAAACTATTCTAATTATGACCATGCATTCCAAACAATAATAAGAAATCTATTGAAGGCTTACCTTCTTATTTCAAGCACCCACAAAATTATAACTAAACAACCATGACGATATATGTTAACAGCCTTCTTCCCTTAGTAAGCGTGAAAGTTTACATTTTAAAATGTAAAGGTAGTTATTAGATACTGGCTGAATACATTTTCTCCTGCAACAGTATGTAAACTCCTCATACTTCACTTCACACTTCACGTTAGAACCTATAATTTCGTTATTAGGAAATTAGTTGTTTTATCCAGATCGGTATGTATAATTCACAAATTGATTAAACAAAATAACTTTTGAGTTTGTAACATTCATTGAAATGATAATTGAGTGTCAAGTTAAAACTGACGCCAATAATTTTTTTTCATGTGAACAATAGTTAACAAAGTAAAAGTAAGTATTAATGTAGGGTAATAGTTTACATCTAATAGTTAATTAAAATATATACAGCGTGATCCAGGTTGATTGTAGGGTTTGTAACTCCGTTATGGTCATATTGTTATCAAAAATGTATTCTGAAACTGGAAAGTGTAAGTGGTTTATCAAAAATTTCTTCCGCTGTGGTCATGAGCGTGCTTGAATACGTATGTATAAACTGTCATAATTTGCTTCCTTCTGCTCTTGTCGTTTTATTTATCTTTTTATTGTTCCTGTAATTCACGTAAAATCTTTTTCAAGGCACATTGAGTCTTAGTAGAATTGAATTAATGATTATAATTTTATAACTTATTTTTGGCTTAAGATTATTAATCCAATTTGTGGGGATCACTAAATGAGACAAGTGGAGAATAACGTTTTTGAAGTAAGTGGACCACTTCAATCAATCTGGATCACCCTGTATCTAAAATGACACAAATGAAATTTTTCAAGTAATCCCTTAAAAGAACAACCAATCATGAATTGTAATTTAAAATTAAGTGATATAGGTAAATGTAGCTTATTTATAATCATAGTCATATTAACAAGGATTTTTATAGCTTTAAATTAGTATATTAAAGTATAAAACGTCTTTAAAACACGCGCGATTTTTCGAGCACTCCGGCTACGCCGTCGTGATCGAAATAGAGTAAGTGTTAACTGGTCTTTACCAGTTATCCTCGAATACTTTTCGCTATTTTTTTTTATTGGTGCACCTTGAAATCATAAATACTAGTATTATTACTACAAAAAATGGAAATAAGAACTAATAATGTAAAATATGTAAATAAAAATTAATATATCTAACAATACTAACTGTACTTTTTATTTTCATTAGAAAATTAAAAGTGTTATAGTCACGGCAAAATCTTTTCTGTTGTGGGGGTGAAATTGTTAGAGAGAGACAAACTTAACATACCAACTTCCATAATAACCCTGATAATTACAAATGATATATCTATGTTAGTGAAATACACGTTGTTGGGTTGTTGGAACTGCCGAATAAATTACAATGTTGTCAGCTCTTCTGTTTACACATAACTTCTAATTTTGACGTTTTCCACATGCGTTTTAATTCCCAATATTAATTGATGATAAATATAAGCTCCTCGAAATTGTACATGACTACTTCAAAATGTTACAATTGCTTAATCATTGCAAAATGATCTAAGAACTGTTAAAAGTCTTGTTACTTAGTTGAGAACGAGTATTTCCATCAAAAACTAATTTTCAAAATAAATGTAAATAATATAACCTAAGTATTATGTTGACGTTGAATTTCATACGTTTGGCAACAATGTCAAGCGCTGACGTTTATCCCGCATTGGAAAAGAGTTTGCCGCGACTCTAAAAATGTTTAAATAAAGGTTTTGAATTTGTTACTCTGTTAGTAATATTTTATTTGACGTTACAAGGTACTCCTGTCAGATCAATAATCAAAATGTTGTCATTTAGACTTCACATTTCTTTAGTTGTTGATGTTGCCATGGTAACTTTAAAAAACGCGTGTTTTTGAAAGTTCGATTTAAACACGCTAAATAGGTAAAATGGGGCACCAATAAAAAAAAAAAATTTCTATTGCACAAATGTTGATAATATTAACCTACACAACTTATGCGAATTGGAATATAATTTTGTTATAATAAATAGCAATACTCAATGTGAAATACTGTCAAAAATGAAACAATGTGGGCAATTAAGATGCCCAGAATTCATTTCTCCAGCTAGAGAAAATGTACATTACTACAAAAACAAAAAAAACATTTTAGTTGGTTTCTGAAAAACGTTGAATCTTGTTTTATAGTTCATGATCACTATTTACCCCTCTCAATTTGATATTGTAATAATCTTTGAATTAATAAAATGAATGTTGAATCTGTACTAGAGTCGTCACTTTTGCCAATATTTGGCTATACACAGAAATGTTGATCTGTCGGTTGAAACGGCGCAATTCAAATCTTTCAGTTAGTGGCTAGGCGCGCGTCAGAGTTAACCGACACAGACTTGTCTGTCAGTTTGAACCGCGAGTGAAAACCGCCGCCGTCAACTTTGGTGTGCACTTAATTGAATATTGTAAATCATCCTATTCAAATACCAACCGAAACTTTATAAGCAGAAAAATACAAAACCTCAGGGGATGTTTTGGGAAAGAACTGAGGAGAGTTGAAGCTTCTGAACGCAGTGGCAGAGGTTCAGATGATCTATATGAATCACATATGTGGTATTTTTACCACAGATCAAGAAATGGCAGTCAAAAGTAGAGATAGTGAACATTTTGAGGATGAAGCTCAGTACAGCGATTTGACGGAAAATTAGGGCATCGAGATGGTAGAACAAACTCAAAATTCCCCAGGGAATAGTTCGCAGGCAGGTAAAAAAATATTTTGTGTTACTAGATCATCATGTATTGTGTATTAATTGCTTAATAAAATAAATTATTTTTAGATGGAACAAACACAAGATCTGACTGAAGAAACACAAGATTCCCCACGGTAGGTAAACGAAAAGATATTTAAATATAAACTGCAACCAAACGTATTTATTTGCCACCTACAAGTTTAGCCACAACAAGTTAATCTATCTAAGCTTAACCGGCTTTTAGCATTTCATCTTGCGATTTCAGTTTTCCATTGCCATTAAAATACGGACTATTTGTCTTTGCTTCTCAAGTAATTTCTTACACAACGAAGTCCATTCCAGAACGCCACCATCAGACATTCTACCTTGTTTTCCGGTGTCCACGTACATAAACTCATAATTACTATTTACTAATGCCATTAAACCTACACTAAAGAATCTTTTAACTCCTCGAGTTATTGTAGCCCTCGGCTTTGTCTCGGACTACAACATTCATTCACGCGATTGAAAGTAGTCCCCTACTCGGTCCCTTAATATATAACATACTATTCTTACGATCATGTAACCAGTCTTTAACATACCGGGTGTCCCAGAAGTTTCTGACCCATTTTAACCGCAAATATCTCTGAACTCAGAAGCGATAGGGACGTGCGGTTTTACAGAACATTTTCTTTTTACATTTAGTTTTTTCAGTGTCAATCTGCATTTAGTAAAACATTATATAGGGTGTTTTAAAAAAAGGTCTCTTAAATGCAACTATCGTTGATTTGTTTAACGGAACACCCTGTATATGTTGATTCTATGGAAAAACTTAACTTTTCCCCTTTCCGAAAATGTGTTACTTATTGAAGTTTCATTAAAAACTAAGTGAGTTATTCGGCTTTTCATGATGGTTGTTCATAACTACCATTTATAGAAAATAGGTAGGTATAAAGACAAACTTGAAAGATGAAAACGCAATTTTATTAAAGTAAACATTATAAATTCGCTAACTTTATAAACATCTTTAAGATGTTCCAAGTGGTGAAAAAAATCTCTTAATATCTCTGGGGTAATTTCGTGCAATACTTGGAAAATGTTACATCACAGTTGTTCCAGAATCTCAGGAATAGGATCATAACATCCGTCTTTAATAAAACCCCATATAAAAAAGTCTGGAATCGTCAAATCTTGAGTAAGCAGGCCATTCAATTGGTCCGGTTCTGCCAATCCATCTATCTCTAAACGTTTCTATTAAAGAATTTCTAGCCATAAGTGAATAATGTGGCGGCGCACCATCCTGTTGAAAATAACATGAGTTTATGACGCCATCTTGTTCCAGGGTATAAGTAATTTTGTAACATTGCCAGTAATTTTCTGCTCTTCGAAAAAGAACGGTCCGTATATTTTTTCTTTAGACACACCACACCAAATGTTCAACTTCGGTGAATCTCTTTCGTTATAAGAATAACATTGGGATCCTCTCTATATAAATCCAGTAAAGTTTCCGTAAAACAACCCTTTTTTGAAAATCCCTTTCATAAATTTTTTGGTGTATCTGAATTTATAAGGAGTTAGCTTCCAATACCTTCATACATCTGTGAATTTCGGATTTTGACAATCCAGTTGTGCATGCTATTTTTCGGAGAGATATTCGATTATTATATTCTAGTGTTTCTTGAATACGCAAAAGTCTATTTAAAAAAATATGACCATTACGTGTTTGATATTTTTCCTTGGTCAGTGATCCTTTTTGCAGAAATGTAACGTGCCACTTTTTTACGCTGTTTTTAGAAGGTGGATTCTTCCTAAATACATCCCGAAATTGTCTTTTAGTTGTAATAATCGATTCATACTTAGCATACAATAACACAGTTTTTGATTTTACACGTAAAAAAAGTAAATTGAACCATTGTTCACAACAAACCAAATTCACCTGTATAGGAATTATTCAAATCAGAAATAACTAGATACTTTGACAGTTCGTTGTTGCTGTTCACTGACATATAAATTTTACAACATACTTGTGACTTTAACACCCGTAAATACCTTTGCCTACATAAAAGCCTATCATGAAAAACCAAATAACTCACTTAGTTTTTAATGAAACTCCAACAAGTAATACATTTTCGGAAAGGGGAAAAGTGAAGCTTTCCCATAGAAGCAACATATACAGGGTGTTCCGTTAAAAAATCAACGATAGTTGCATTTAAAGGAGACCTTTTCTTTAAAACGTCCGTAGAGAATGGGGAACATTCGGCAGTTTTAAAAATGTCACTATATTTTCGGAATTAGCTAAATTTAAATAAAGCTTCATTTTCTATAAAATTATTTATGATCTAAGACATGAATTTTTCCAAGTGAAACTCCACTATTTTTTTAATATATATTTTTATTTTTCCAAAATTTCCTGTAAAGTGATGATACTACACCACCGGTGGGGTAGTTTCGTCATAGGCAAGGGTACATTCGTCAGTATATATAATAACCTAAAATATGATAAAATATTTTTATTAGAAAAATACACATGAAATGTTTATTTATTTTACAATAATATCTCTGAAATTATAGAGGCAGATCTTGCAGTCCCAGTTTGCGAAGGAGTATCTAATTTTGCAACAACGTCCGAAAAATCAATATCTGAGATATCCTCGACATCGGAATAAACAAAATTGTTGCTGCTTCCCTTTCTCCTTAGGAACTTAATTGTAAGAGAGTTGCAATGTATTTCTTGTACACAACCTATGTAGTGAACAACTGCTATTTTTCCTGGAAGTTTGATCATAACAAAACTAGAAATTTCAAATTCATGGCTAGATGTCGTTTCAAATTCTTCGAAGTCATTACTAGTGTTGGAGTTTACATCAGCCAAAGAAATATCAGATTCACTACTTGAACTGCTTATCCATTTTTCATTGTTTTGGTTATCACTGGTTTTCTTTTGAATAAATTTTTTTGTTTCTTTTTTGTAACTGTGCATTTTGATTTTCTTTTGGTGTTTCGTTTTTTGTAAAATTTGCTTTACGATAGGGACAAAGTTCTTCCAAAGTGGGTATTGAAGCATTACTAATAATGTTTTGACCAGAAGTAGATGGTGCATCTGGATTGAAGTACAGTGTTGACAAATTTGATTCGTCACGACTTCTAGACACATTCGACAACTGCTCATTATCTTTAGGAGTTTGAGGTAATACTGTACTACTCGCTGTGCTGTCTTCCGAAAACATTCTGTTGTTAACATCCTGAGAAGTTGTTGGAGTCACCTTATCTTGACTGCTCATAGGTCTGTCAGTAACATAGCTCGCCATAAAATCAGACTCAGTAAATACAAGCCGATTAAGTGGCTGTAGGCCTGTTTTATGAAAAGCATTTTTGATATTTTTAATGGAAAATGCATTTTCATACGCTTTGTTGCATAAATGACTTATATTTCTAATTGTTATTGGTTGGCCAGGGTGTGCTAGCATCCAATCATTAAAAGCTATAGCAGCAAAAGTTTTAAAAGGACCATAAATTCCCACATCCAAGGACTGGAGCCTGTGGGTGGTATGTGGAGGAAAAGAAAGAAGAATGATCCCATTTTGTTTGCAGTAACGAATTGCTTCAACAGAAACATGCGATTCGTGGTTGTCGACTAACAAAAGAATTTTGCGTTCAACAGAGCAATTTGTGTGACTCACAATGTGCTTTAAAACGTCAGGAAATAGATCTGCAGTCATCCATCCTGACTTATTACCAAGTGCAATAGAGCCTGTTGGTGACCCTTCTGTTAAATATTCTGTTGGATTGCGTGTTCTAGGATAAACAAATACAGGTGGAAGAGAAGTACCGATAGCATTAACTATACCAACAAAAGTGACCAATGTTCCCCTTTCTGCTGAGGCCATTTTTCCCAACTTGCATTTTCCTTTTGTGGAAACAACTTTAATAGGCTTCATAACTGTAGTGACACCAGTCTCATCCAAATTCCATATTCTTTCAGGGGTCAGTTGATATTTCTCCAAGACACAGACATATTTGTCAAAAAAGTCGTCTACTACAGGTTTATTGAATGCCATCGAACGACTTAAACTTGTACTTTCCGGCTTTCGCAGTGACAGATCACTATGCCTCTTCATAAATCCCAGCAGCCAATCTTTACCTAAAATGTAAAATGTGTAACTCTTAATTTTGTATGCTACCTGAATTTGGTTCGTTTTATAAATGGAGATATCTGTCAAAAACATGCGGGGTGAAAAGATCCTTCATGGACATGCTTAGGTGTGAATTAGGTTAACCTTGAATTCTATGCGAACATACCTGCCATTTTATTGGTGTCCCAGTTAACAGGAATTCTACTGCAGAGACACGATTTCGCAAATTGGAATGCAATTGTCCTGATCTGTAAATATGTTAATCCATAATGAAGATCAGAAGATTTTTTGATGTAGTCTCGTTATCGGTTTTCTTGAGCAACTGTAAATACTTGTTTAACAGTATATTTACTGCTAAACTGTATTTCTTCTGATGACTCGTTTCCAGAATCAATATTGATAATATCATTTAAAGGTTTCTTCTTCAACAGAGATCTAATTCTAGACTGCAGTGTAGTTCTTTTGATGCCATATTGCCTGACTGCCCCAGTGACTCTCATTTTATTTTTAAGGATTCATATATAGCCCTTTTCATACTATTTTCATCGATATTAGCTCTGTCTGTCGTTTGAGTGTACTTTCGAGGCATCTAGAAAGTTTGAAAAATATAAATATCCAATAATTTACAATATTTTCTAAACTTGCTACAGCATAAATGCAGATGCAATTGTGTGTGGGGTAGATTCGTGTGTGACGAATATTACATTTGGGCTACTTAAATCTATGCCCAAGATATTTTAGGTTAAAACGCATTTCAAAACAAATTTATAACAATAACTGACTTGTATAACGTCATTACTTTGAAGAAATGTATTAATTTTACATAAAAAATATTTAAACTAATATCTATAAAATATTTACCTTAATGTCGCCTATAAATACTCTTCAAAATATTTTTTCACTGACCTGGTATCACCGACACAACAACAAAACACAAAGTGGTAGGTAAGGGAAAACACTATAAGAGCCAACTTTACCGCGAAATTAAAACATTTATGGAGATTTTAACGCTTGACGAATCCACCCCACCGCCGAAAGTATCCCACTCTCCCTATAATGTTTTACTAAAAACAGATTGACACTGAAAAACTATATGTAAAAAGAAAATGTTCTGTGAAATCCGCACCTCCCTATCGCTTCTGAGTTCGGTGATATTTGCGGTTACAATGGGTCAGAAACTTCTGGGGCACCCGGTATTAAATATTATGACACCTGTATATTTATTTTTATTTCATTATTGTAATCGCAAAATTACAGCGTGTGGCAAATGCTCTGGGTATATCTGTGGCCACAGTGAAGAATATTAAGTCTCGCAGTAGATCTAATCCAATTTTACCCAGTCCAGGTAAAAAACGACCTCGTAAAAAACCAAATCAAACGATCTGCCAGAACCATCCAAAATGCATTAGGAATACATTGTACAACAAACATGCATAAAGTGTGTACAATCTAACGTATACATATTCCCACATATGAAATGCTTTTGTTTACAGAAAAGCATGTCACAGTTGGGGCTTTATTAAGTGATAGAAGCTTAATTTGTACATTACACACATTAGGATTCAAGTTCAAAAAGTTTTTAATTGTAGAGCTTTATTGGAAAAACATAATATAACAGAAATGTACTCATTTTCTCAAACGATGCATTCAAGAGATCAATTCACCTAGTCGAAGTCAAATAGTATTTATGGATCTACTCAAAAGGAAAGCCAAGCAAGTTGTAGCAAGACGAAGGCATAAAGAGTGTACGGAATCCTCAGGGCTATGATGGTAAATGCTTTATTGTTATTCATGCGACTTGTACAACAAAATTTATAGAGTGCATCCCTATTATTTGCTTCAAAATCATTAAAAGAAGATTAACATGGTGAAATGGCTTATTGATTATTTGTTAAATAATTTAGAAAAGCCTTCATTAATTATTATGGACAATGCACTGTACACTCAATGTTAGTTATATATAAACAAACACAGTTCACATTTCTATTTACAATATACAGTGCGCTCAGAAAGTAACGGATAAATTTATTATTTTCGAAATCGTTAATTTGTGGACACGTCGATTTTTTATTTTGATTGGCTCTATGCTGTATCGCGCATGTAGATGGCGCTGTGCACTTTCCGGATATGACGTGAAAGTTCATATTTTTAAAGGGCAACCCTGTATGTTCTTCGCGGAAATCTATACAACTCTTTCTCCTGAGTTCAAAAATGCCCTATTTATTGGGATTATTTGAAACAGTATGCGCGATATTAATTATTAAATGTGGCATAATTCGAAAAGTGGTGCGGTCAAGAATGAAACTGGTGTGATTGAAATGTAGGCTTTTGTCAAAACAACAAGCAACTAGGTAACTCGATATGTAGTTTATTTTTTATTTTAAAGCGGCCGAAAACCACATTTATGTATCGTTATAGGTAGACTTGAAGTACGTATTTTTGTCACCGGAAGACCAAAACCCGTTCAAGTCTTATTTTATATTTGTTTTCGTTCAGTTTATGTTTATTTTAATAAATATGCACTGTTAAGTACCCAGATTCTTAATTTTGCGCAAACATTGACAATACTAACACCGCATCACTTTTCGAATTATGCCACATTTAATAATTAATATCGTGCATACTGTTTCAAATAATCGCAATAAATAGGACAATTTTAACTCCGGAGAAAGAGTTGCATCGATTTCCGCGAAGAACATACAGGGTTGCCCTTTAAAAATATGAACTTTGACGTTATACCCGGAATGTGCGCAGCGCCATCTATATGTGCAACACAGCATAAAGTCCGGAATCAAAATAAAAAATCGACGTGTCGCAGGATTTTGACCACAAATTAACGATTTAGAAAATAATTAATTAACCGTTACTTTCTGAGCGCACTGTATAAAATATGTATACATTTAAACATAATGAATCTGTAGCAATTGTTCGGAAGGTTTAAATAGGGTAACCTACAAATTCGATTATCTTTGGTTATCAAGTATATGTACATGTTTTCCGCCAACTTACATGATATTGCACATAAATATTCTCTATATATTTACATAAAACTGGTGCAATTTGTATTTTGTTGAATACTCATAAATTATAGCCTACAAAAACCATTAAGATAAAATATCTGCTAAAGCTCTATTGCTCACCATGGTCATTAATATGTTAATTATATTAAACAATGTTTTTCGATTTTCACAAAGTAAACGTTGTTTTCTTTTACGGTGTAAATTTTACAATACACCAATGACGATTTCTTCATATTTCTTGGTTAATAGTCATTGCAATTAACAGCAAAATCATTTTAAACTTGTAACTGCACTACCGCCATCTCGCAACAGAGTAATTAATAAAAGAAATTACGGAAATTATTTGAATCAGTTTTTTTAATATTAACTCGTACTATTGTAAGTGATGACGCAGTCCATTTTTGGTGGCGAGGATAGTATATTGCTAAAGGATTTTATGTCGTAATCAATACATGTATATGATAGTTGATGAACACATACATTACTCTCTCTACCTGACAGTAGACAAAGGCATGAATTTAGATTTATGCCATCATGACGTAGGTCCTTAACAGCATATCATCCATCGATGCATTAACACAAGAATCAAATCATCTGTTTTTTACCATCAAAATGTATGTATTTAATGGTTAGATGAATCGATTAATACATATTTGTATTAATCCCCAAGCCTTTTCTATACCAAAATTCCCAAAGCCGCGCTCTCCGAAAAAATGTTTTGGAACTATTTTCCAAACGATTTTGCTTCCTTGTTACTGAGAAGTTTGGTTAAAATAAACTTTGAAAATTAATTGAATCTGTGTTTTCTAACAAAATCCTCAAAGCCTTATGTACATACATTTGCCTGTCACTTGTTGTTCCTTGATTTTCATTGAATTCTTTCGTCAATTATAATCTACATGATATGTACAAAGAAGCCGATGATTCAAATTGTCCATGATACTGCATCATGCATTAAAAATTCAGGAGCATCATCAGACGAAAAGACTTTGCCCATTAAATTCCCTACTTTGTTTTTAATAACTAACATTTGGAAAGCATAAGGAAAATCTTCACCACATTTATCAACAACTAGAAGACTTAAAAGAAAATGATAACTTGTGTCATGTTCAGAATCAAGACATATTTTAACCAGGGCTCCCTAGCTTCTGATTAACCATAATTTCTTTGAAGTAATTTTACCTTAAATACGACGCAGGAAATGTGAAATGGATAAATTGTATTTCGGAAAAATGAGTCAACAGGAGTTATCATCAATTAACATGAATAGATACCTATTTATACTTATTAATGGATACAGAAAAGGTGGAATAAACTTTGAATGATAAATTAACATGAATAGGTATGTATACCAACCGATATTTATATTTATTAATACATCCTTATGAAAATTTTAAGAAACTTCGCTTTCTTTTCTTTGTTAAAGCTAATTTTGAAATAATATACGAAAACTGGAGATTCTAGATTCCAAAGTAAGACAAAATTCTTATGGATGCGTTTCCGAAAATGCTTCCTAACCGAGATACAGGGTGTTTAATAAAAACATTTTTGAAGAATTTTTAAGATTTTTAAAAACTAGAAGGAAAGTTAAATTGAAATTTGGTATGCCTTAATATCTCACTAAGTGCAATTATTCCGGCGAATTTCAGTCAGTTGGCTCCATCCAGTGGCGTAGAATGTGTTGAAGTCACCACTTAAAACAAAAGAAAATATACCTCACTGATTTTTTGGCAAAAGATTACTATTTCAGATTCACGATCTTATTTTGAAACTAAAATCATACCTGATAATTTTTCGAGTTTGTGCTTACTTTTTGAAATATTTACGTTGATATAAAAGACAACACAATTCAAGAAAAAATTAATTGTTGTTTTATTTTAGGAAGCAATAAAGCAATTATTTATTAAACAAGAAAAGCACTAATTGCAATTATTCCGATAAATTTCAGTTAGTTGACCCCATCCAGTAGCGTAGAATGTGTTGAAGTAGTCACTTAAAACAAAACAAAACCGTATACCTCATTGCTTTTTTGCAAAAATATTATGGTTTTGGACTCACCATTTCTCATTTTAAAACAAAAATTGTACTTGATATTTATTCGAATTAGCGCTCCGTTTTTAAGATATTTTCATCAACACAAACGACGACAGAATTGACTGAAAGGCAAATTAAATAAGAATTCCTTTGAGCGCATCAGAGATTGCTTTGCATTTGACATTCACCTTTTAAGTGCCAAATAGTTGTTGAACTTCATTGTCTTGTGCTTATTGTTTTTGTCTAATTGTTGTAAAAAATGAATTATTGCATTAGCGATATGCATTTGTGTTATGGAGCTACTAATTGCAATGCTCGTGTGTTCGGTTGTACGGACAAAGATTTACAAACAGAAGATTCCCACATCACAGCACCTTTAGAACTGTTCATCGCAACTTATTAGAGTAAGGAAATTTAAAAGGTACTAAAAATTCCGGACGGACTACTCGATGTGATTATGTTTTGTTTATTTAAGGAGTAATTGCGTTATTTCTTCCGAAAATAAAACATCAATTAACTTTTTCTTGAATTGTGTCATCGTTTATATCAACGAAAATATCTCAAAAACTAAGTGCTAATTCGGCAAAGTACCAGGTATGATTTTAGTTTCAAAATAAAATAGTCTGAAATAGTACTCTTTTGCCAAAAAGCAGTGAGGCATACGTTTTTCTTTTGTTTGTGGTGACTTCAACACATTTTATGCCACTGGATGGAGCCAACTAACTGAAATTTACCAGAATAATTGCAATTAGTTAGACATTAAGGTATTCCGAATTTCAATGTAACTTTCCTTCTGGTTTTTAAGAATCTTAATCTTCGAAAATTTTGTTCTTAAACACCCTGTATCTCGGTTAGGAAGCATTTTCGGAAACGCATTCATAAACGGAATAAACATTTTGGAACCTAGAATCTCCAGTTTTCGTTTGTCGGTGATTTTAATACTGATATATATATATATATATATATATATATATATATATATATATATATATATATATATATATATATATATATATATATATATATATTGTGTGTGTGTGTGTGTGCGTGCGTGCGTCTGTGTGCGTGCGTGCGCGTGCGTGCGTGTGCGAGCGTGCGAGTGTGTGTGAGTGTGTGAGTGTGAGTGCGTGCGTGCGTGCGTGCGTGCGTGCGTGTGTGTGTGTGTGTGTGTGTGTGTTTGGGGTGGAAGATTACGCCTACATTGTTGATTTAAAAAATCTTGTAACAGATTATTGTAGTCAACAACGAGGAACATCTTGTAAAAATATTTTTATATGTACAGGATGACCATTTTCAGGCACTACGCTAAACTTGTTTTTTTAATGGAACGCCCTATATATTTTTACATATTTGAATTCTCTGTTACATAATCAGTAAAGTGATATAAGGTACAATGGGTCTACGACTAACGGTTCCTAAGTTATTGACATTTTTATGTAAAAAAATTAGTCTATTGAGTTGGCTCCTGTTCCGCCATCTTGAAATATATCGGAGTGAAATTTTGGGATTTGTTTTTCCGATTTGTCTTGTTTTAACGTCTATATTCAGATTGCAACTTCTCTTCTCTCCATATACAGGGTGGTCCATTTCGCCAAATGTAATATTTCTAATTTTTTTAATGCCACACCCTGTATTTTATTACAGATTTGAATAGTATTTTTACGAGCTTTCAATAGATGCTCACTTTGTGCTACCTATTCCTAAGTGTTTTTGAATTATTTACTGTAAAGTTGAAAATTGTAAAATTTTGATACTTTTTTGAATTTGTCACAATAGAGCCTAAAAATAAATTAAAACAATATCATAATTCACAGAAAAACAAAAATGAAACAATGATAATTGCAATAAAACTGTCCATTTAGGACAGTAATGGGGCAATGCTTAATAATTATTTACTCGTGGAACAGCATAACTATACCTGTAAGCTAAAACAGATCTGTTTATGAGCGGAACAGGGCTTCTCATTACAGACCATCGAATCGGTCACCCTGTCTGCTAAAACGTGAAGGCAAACTTTATACCCAGGACTTCCCTCCTGACTCTTGTAACAAAGGTAGGCGTAATCCCCCGTTGAATTACTTCTAAATCATTAGATATTCAAGAAGGCGCTCACCTCTGTTAGTGTCAGTACTGCTCCAAGCCAGATGATGGGCAATGGCATCAGAGCCAACAAGTAGGTGCATGCCGTTCTTCCTGCAGTAGATGCACAACCTTTTGACATCCGGTGGAAGCACTGTATGACCGTCCCACGGCAGGTAAGCTGAGGCATGCACAATCTTTCTGCTTCTAGTCCTCGACGCCGCCTTTACTACCACTGCATTGATCTTTGGTTACAAACTCTGTAATAGGAAACACTATTTGTCGCCCTAGGGCTTTCCCTTCCCCGGTCGAAAATAACATTTCCCACTAAATTAGAAAAAAACCCTTGTACGGGCACCACTTATCCAGAATTCTTGAATGAAGGCCACGTCGATGTCTTTCTTGGTGAATCTTTGACACAGGACGCCCGTGGTCGCCTTCGCCCTGTGTAGATTCACTTTGTTACATTTAATTCTGGCCGTCATAATTATCTTTGTTATCCCCCTCCTTATCTTACGATGGTATCGAAAGTAACGGAGGGGGGGCACACCTCCCTTGCTGACCCTGCCGGAACTACCTTAGTTACAAGGGCACACACCTCCGCGTCTCCACCACACTCATGTAGCTTCCCGCAGTGGCACCACTAGCAAGGGACTTGTGGACTGCAAACCTTCCTCTTTCTTCTCCGTACTTGGAAGACCAACAGGCCTTAGTTTCTCGACTCCACCCCCGGCTCGCTTCTGTCTCCTAACAATGGGAACAGAGTCGAACATGTAAGCAAGGCAAGGAGACCTTTCTAGAAGCTCGGCGGAAATACTGTCGACCACAAAAACCAACACAACAGTTGATGTGTTCACCACATTCCTATGGACGACCTTCCAATGGCTGACCCAGACGCCGGCATTCCGTTTGTCCAGCCAGGACAGAATTATCTCCGACGTGACCTTCACGGAGTCATTGAAGTGCGCCATGAAGACGTGAGACTTAGTAAAATACTTTTCTTCACATACCTCAAACCGCGTGCCCTCCCACGGCAACGTGGAGGAGATGTGAGCTCTCAACCATTGAGCAGTCTCCATATCCACGCAACCAAACAGTCTTCACAAAATAACTGTGAAAGTGGGGTTTAACCGCTGTGGTATTTGTGAAGATAGCATTTAGAATATTGGTCTTGATCAGTCCCAATTTATGCTTTAAAAGCTCCTCCTTAGGGGTCTGTCAAAATATCCCCACTTTTATGCCACTTAGTGCGTCCCGAAGGACTTCTTTGGAAGTGACCCAGCATCCTCCTTCCGGCCTTCCTCCCCTGGAACTTGTAGTGGACGTGTTTTCTTCAGGGCACTCCCTAATGTTCCATCGAAGGAGACATCTGCCCTACTTCTCTTTCTGATGTGGAGCGCTAAGCTTTACAGCCATGGCATTAGCCGCCTCCATGGAGTGGCCAGCCGCAAGTAACTTTTTTAGTCGCTTGCGAGCTGCACCACAGAGCCTCACTCTTACTGTTGCTCTATACTCAACCCCTTTACTGCTTTGTTAAGCCCCTCGTCTTAAACAGCTACCTCCACAGAGGCTTCTTGTTCCTCCGAGGGTGAGTTGAGATCGTGAAACTCAGAAGTACCCAGGCTATCGTCACGGAGAGAGCCGTCTAGCGCCTCATCCATAAGTACGTCCTGGACCGACTCCGAGTGCGGAGGTAGCGACTCCTCCATTAGAGCGGAGTTCCAGGTATTGTTATAAAGTAACAATAACTGCACGGGATGCAGGAGATTTTCCAAACACCTGACAATGTTAGATTTAATCTCTTAATTTTAGTTTTGTCTCGGATTTGACTTTCTTTTGTAATAAAGGTTTTTCCAATTTGTTGTTTATTGTTTTTATTATTATTATTTTGTCGAAATTGCTTTTATTACCGTGAGTTGCAGAAAATTATAAGCATCTATAGTAGCGCTATCTGTTTAATGAGTATTTATTATGTTGAGTTCCCTACAATAAAAAAAATTTTCTTTCCCAATTTCCTACTTTGGTGTCGATATCTCCTAGTATCGACGTTCCTTGAAATCTTGTACAATGTACTGTAAACGAATCTGTTGGGACCATTATGACGTAAAATGTAGAAACAGCAACTATACGTTTTTTTCATTAAGTACATTATGCTGTTTGGGACTGTAATTGTTTCGTTAAAAAAACATTTACATGTAAGTGTAGTAAGAGTACCTACATGAAATTATACAACATATACCTAGATTTAAGTACTGATTTAATAAAAAGAAAAAACTGAACAAAAAATATATATACTACGCAATGTAGTAGACTAAAGTGACAAATACATTACAGAACAGCCATTTAAATGAACACCATAATACTTACAGCGCCTATACTAAGAATCTAAAACGCATTCTTCAAAATAAAGTAACATTAATAGAATTTACAAACCTGAAATGCTATAATGCCATAGGCGACTTTTCCAACTAGATGTGTTTTGCTTCGAACATAATTATATAATGGTTCTGCACAACCAGTGCTATAGTAGAGTGAACATTTCTCTGAAATATATGCTTCGCAGCAGCTTGTTGGAATAGATCTCCAATCATCTTTATTATCTGCTCCACAACACTTTAACTTTTTCTAGAGGTAGGTCAGTCTAATAGTAATGAAATTTTATACTTACACTTTGTTGCATGTGATCTATAGATGATCTAATCTTCATCGAGGTGTCATACTTTAGAATAGAAACTAACAAAGCAGTCTTTAGATTTTGAAGTTCCACATTTTTTCACGTGAAAATTGGCGCATGGTTGTTACTCCTAGGGACACTTCCAATACCACAGCAAGTATACTCAAGAGTAAATACTGCACAATAATCAATAATATTTCAATGCACCGTTATACATTTAAATAATTACTTACAACGTGTAAAAGAATCTTAAGCCCAGCGACAGTTCCAAAATATCCTATTAATCCAGTTATAAGAAGAAAGGCTCCTAATCCTGATAGTAATCTTGGAATTAATGAAATCGCATAGTAAGAATCTTCTATTGTAGTGATATATTTATTAATTGAGAAGAATATGTATGGGCCAACTACTACAATAAGTACACCTAAGAACTAACTCTTAATTAACCATGTTTCTTAACTATAATCTAAAAATTTTACCATATTTACTTTTGTACTTAAACAAAAAAATATGTGGACAGGTAACAACGCTATTTTAAAAATACATCCCATTATAAATAAGGATATTGATTTAAAATGGATGTAGAAAAGTGGTATAAAAATAGTGCATACTAAACCTATCAGTTCAAACATCACAGTGACATTGACGTTCGGTAATAATGTTCTCTAGCAACATGATCCGATCAACACAAGAAAAGTATTCTACTAATAATAACAAATGATAATTATTTTCGAAACTTTTCTCTTGCTTGATAATTACCAAATATACAAATGTAAACTTTCATGATTTAAGTCCATAACTAAAATTCTTTGGAGTTTTTAAATCGGACAGTTCAATATAAATTCTACAAACAAATGTATAAAATATAACAACATGTTACGTGTGTAACACACGTAACGCAGGTAGAGAACACACCGAACTAGCTCAAAATGTCGGATTAGCGCGGGGTGAGAGAAGAAGGATGTTAATTTTGCCGGCGCCAAGAGCCGCCCCTTAATAGAGAAACACTTCACCGCTGTCCCGACTCTTGGACAGGGTGCAGAAAGGAATGAACAAGGAGATGGTAGGAGAAGGGATGTCCAAGAGGAAATAGAAATAAGTAACCCTGCTGTAGTACGAAAGAAAACAAATATCTTTTATTATAAAAATTAAAGGCAAATAGTTGAGGTGTGGATCTAATTAATCCACACAAAAGTAATTATATATATATATATATATATATATATATATATATATATATATATATATATATAGATACCCCAAATGTACAAAAGAAATTTAATTAAATACCGTTAGCAAGCCACATGGTGTTTCTCTTTAAGATTAATTAAACAAAACTTACACATTTCCCTTTACAAGGGAAGGCCTTCCGTTGTGTTTATAAAAGAGAAAAGCACATCGACGCCTATGCACAGCGTAACCTAGTATTAAATAAATAACCAATAATAATTGTTCTAGTTGTAGTATGGCTTGGAATCGGTTTGAATATTTATTTCATTAATTATGACGCGACAATCAAATTCCGCGGCCATTTTGTTTTTAATTATGAGTCATAATCAAATTCCGCGGCCATCTTGTTTTTAATTATAACGCCATAATCAAATTCAGCAGTCCCCTGTCATTTCGTTTTAATTATTAGTCATAATCAAAAACCACCGCCATTTTGTTCTTAATTGTGACGTCACAATCAAATTCCCCGCCATTTTGTTTTTTATTATGTGTCATAGTTAAATTATGGGGATAGTCGAATAGAGCAGATCAAAGTTCAATTATTTTAATTATGAGTCATAATCAAAGTCCTCGGACAAGGCGAGAAATTTGAAATTGTGTGGAACCTTCATGCTAGCACATAAGGCAGGCTTTCGAAACTTGCTTTGGGATCTTAACGTGCGGGGGAAGGCGTGGGAAAGATCAATGGTCAATTATTTTAATTATGAGCTACAATCAAAGCCCTCGGCCATTTTGTTGTGGCGGTAAATCTGAATTGTATTCTAATAAGGGTGCTAACACGGATCTTCGCCTCCTGTTACGGATCACATCTTAATAATGAGGCATAATCAAATTCCTAGCACAGCCCTTTTGTTTTAATTATGTCATAACCAAAACCCTCTGCCATTTTGTTTTTAATTATGAGTCATAATTAAATTGTGGAGGTGGTCAGGTGGGAAAGGGGTGGGGTAGAACAACGTCCGATTATTTTAATTATGAGTCATAATCAAAGCGCTCGGCCATTTTGTTTTGGCGGGAAATCTGAATTATGTTCTAATAAGGGTACTAACACTAATTTGCAAAACAGGTATAAAACGCAGGAACTTGCTGGCGGGTCTTAGCCCCACTGTTACGGATTCAATTTTAATTACGAGTCATAATCAATGTCCCATTACAGTCGTTTTGTTTTAATTATGAGTCATTATAAAAGTACTCCGTCATTTTGCTTTTAATTAAGCGTCATAATTAAAAGTAGTGTCCTACATGAATTAATCAAATTCCTAACACAGTCCTGTTGTTTTAACTATTAGTCATAATCAAAACTCTCCGCCATCTTGTTTTTCATTACGAGTTATAATTAAATTGTGGAGGTAGTTACGCGGGGAAGGGGTGGGTCAGGACAACGTAAAATTATTTTGATTATGAGTCATAATCAAAGCGCTTGGCCATTTTGTTTTGGCGGGAAATCTGAATTGTATTCTGATAAGGGTGCTAACACTAATTTGTAAGACAGGCATAGCATACAGGGACTTGCTGGCGGGTCTTAGCCCCCACTGTTAGGGATTCAATTTTAATTACGAGTCCTAATAAAAGTCCTATTACTGTCCTTTTGCTTTAATTATGAGTCATTATCAAAGTCTTCCATCAATCAACCAATGAATAAAATACATAAACAGGTTTTTAATTTCGCTCCAATTATCACATCGCAAGTAATATGGAAATAAATTACATAACGGTTACAGATCCCTGTAATCGTTAGGCATAATCAAATTGGGTAGGGTTTTACACAGACAGGTTTTAAACAGGAAAACTAAGTCACGTAAACAAGGCCGACACCGTAATTACATGTTCAAGGTCCTTTCACCTTTCACTATTCAATTACATCTATAGTGTCATGGAAAACCCATTAATCACCAAATTACGTAAAGACAAACACATTGGCCTTCATTTCCAATTTTAATAAAACAACAACAAACTTCCACTATTCAATTACACCTATAGAGTCAGATGTAAACCCACTAATTATGTAAAGGTAAACAAGTTGACATTCATTTCAAATTTTGATGTTATGAGTCATAATCAAACACCTCGGCCATTTTGTGTTTGGCGGGAGAAATATTATCCTAATAAGGGGCTCTCATGCTATCTCATAAGCCTAGTATAGGACACCGTGACTTGCGTTCGGGTCTTCGCCCCAAAATTCCGCAGTCAATTATTCTAGTAAGGGGCCTTCATTCCAACTCATAAGACAGTTGTAGGACTCCGGAACTTGTTCTAGGGCCGTCGCTCCGTGTCAAGTATTCGCCCCTTGGTGGGAAATTTGAAATCGTATTTTAATTAGGGACCCTAACGCTAACTTGTCAGACACGTATAGGACATCGGAACTTGTTTTCGGGCCTTTGCCCCCGTGGAAAAATACAAATCAATTAATAGACCAGTAAAATCTGCCGAAGCATATCAAACAAATCACTCTCGGTCAAATCAAACAACGAGATCAATCTCAAACAATCAAAGCAATTAACCAAAACAGTCAATTCAATCAATCTCAATCAAATCAAACATGAAAAGCTGTGCTAACAATTCTTCATAACATTCAGGTAACGATTCTCCCACCTTATATACCTAGCTCCTATGAGCGACCGCTTACTTTGTAGATAAGGCTAACAGACACTCAGAGCTGGTACTCTCCCTAAACGTGAAGGCACCGGCGTGGGAAAACAGTCGATCATCCGCAAATCAATCTCAATCAATTCAATCTCAATCAATCAAATCATAATTTGTAGCTTGCGAAAACCAGCTTACAATTTAAAAATACTGACTTGGCTTAACTTACAGCTTACTAAAATCAATCATAATTCAAAAATACATGAGATAACCTTCGACATTGCAGGCAATATACGAACATCAAATTAGCGTGTAGCACTATCGTTTTCCATACAGTAATAAAAATACGTTTTACGGTTAAATTAGCAAAAATGGCTATACAATAACAGATGTAACCAAACTCGAAATCAGATCACTATATTATTTTACATACAAGGAATGTCTTATCGGAAATACCTCTGGCAAAGGGGCATTAGATTTATAAACAAGCTTGAACGCATTATTTTGTTCTTGAAAATGGACAAATGCCGGGACCAAATAAACAATCTGACTTTCACATCCAATTATGATAATACCCATGTGATTTAAAACTAACACTGATTACATTTCGTAAGACAACTGTAGGACTCTGTGTTTTACTTTACCCAATGCTCATAATTATCATTAGACAACCCTAATAAAAATAATATTACTGAAATTAGCGTGTAACACTATTGTTGAGTTTTGAATACGTTTTACAGTTAAATTAGTAAAAATGCCTATACAACAACAAGTATAACCAAACTTGAAATCAGTCCTCTAGCAATTAAATAAAGTAAATGAAATAAGAGTTAAAATAAAAAACGATCACTTACCAGGGTGTTGTCGATAATCGTATTGGGAGAACGCCTGGACACAGTAAACAGCTGTTCACAGTCACAGTCACGACATATTCACTTTTGGTGTCTTGGTTATAACTGAATAATATAAAGTACTTAGAGGCTTCCAGCAAGCATTAATATAAAGTAATTATTAGTGGATTTCTCCAGTTATGTAACCTCAATAACCTTTCACTATTCAAGTAGATCTAACGTGTTTGGAAAAACGTTAATTAGCTAATTGCGTGAAAGTTGGACTGTACTTGGAAAATGGAAATATGATGTTCACGTTCCTTGTGACAAATAATCCCTCTAACTAGATTACACTTATTTTTAAAAGCAAACTTGTTTGTTTGTGATATCATCTAGTGGTGTATTATTAAACTAATGCATTTTTTCTGTAATGGAAGTTGATCGCGGTTCTACCTAGTAGTATATTTTTAAAAGCAGATTTGTTTGTTTGCGATGCCGTCTTGTGATGTATTTTTAATACATCACATAATTTGATTATGCCTAACGATTACAAGGATCTGTATGCGCTTACCGCTAGCTCGAGCCACGACCACCGTTATGTAATTTATTTCCATATTACTCGAGGTGTGAAAATTGGACCGAAATAAAAAACTTGCTTATTTATTTAATTAATTCATTCATTTGGGACACTACTTTTAATTATGACGCGTAATTAAAAACAAAATGACGGAGAACTTTGATTATGACTCATAATTTAAACAAAAGTGCTGTGATAGGAATTTGATTATGACTCGTAATTAAAATGTAATCCACAACAGTGGGGGCTAAGACAAAAGGATTGTGCTAGAAATTTGATTAATTCATTTGGGACACTACTTTTAATTATGACTCGTAATTAAAAACAAAATGACGGAGGACTTTGATAATGACTCATAATTAAAATAATTGACCATTGAACTTTCCCACGCCTTCCCCCACATGTTAAGATCCTAAAGCAAGTTTCGAAGGCCAGTTTTATGTGCTAGCATGAGGGTTCCACACAGTTTCAAATGTCTCGCCATGTGCGAGGACTTTGATTATGACGAATTAAAATAATTGGACTTTGATCTACCCCATTCGACTATCCCCGTAATTTAATTATGACTCATAATTAAAAACAAAATGGCGGAGGGTTTTGATTATGACTCATAATTAAAACAAAAGTACTGTGTTAAGAATTTGATTATGCCTCGTAATTAAAATGTGATTTGTAACAAGGGCCGAAGACCCGCGACCAAGTTCCTGCATCCTATAACAGTCTTACAAGTTAGTGCTAGCACACCTTATTAGAACAAAATTCAAATTTCCCGCCAAAACAAAATGGTCGAAGGCTTTGATTATGTCTAATAATTAAAATAATTGACCATTGATCTTTCCCACGCCTGTCTTATGTGCTAGCATGAGGGTTCCACACAGTTTCAAATTTCTCGCCATGTCCGAGGACTTTGATTATGCCGAATTAAAATAATTGGACTTTGATCTACCCCATTCGACTATCCCCGTAATTTAATTATGACTCATTATTAAAAACAAAATGGCGGAGGAATTTGATTGTGACTGATGGAAAGTGCTTCTGGAGTAGACAGAAGCATAAGAACTATACTTTTGAAATACTCATTGACAATTGATTTATTGCATACATGGTGTTCAAAATTTGATGAACTATTAAACAATTTTCAAAGTTGAAAAACTTTGTTAATTCAAATGTGACACCCTGTATATTATTGGATGAATAGATGCAGCATTTAGTTATGCATCGTTTGGCTATAACATTACCTATACCTATTATCGACAATTGTCTTGTTAATTAATATTTTCTACTTTAATGTGATTTTGACAGAAACTGAAATGTTTTTCAAAAATAAAATGAACTTAATTCAAACTACACAAATTCTATTTTATTAAAACAATGAAATAAAACAAGAAGATAACAAAATTGAGAGCATAATAACAAATGAAAACATAAAACAATTATTTGAACTTGAACATAACTAGAAGAAAAGTGATAAAAAGATAAAATGAATCATTACAAATGTTCCACATGACCGCCAATTTGATTTAAGCATTTTATAACTCGTATAACTCCGTATTTTTATAAAAGCCGATAAAATTCCAAAACTGCATCTAGTGAGCCTTGATTTTGACACGCATTAAAACATTGTTGTTGATTTAATGTCAAATCAGTACAATTTAAGTGATTTTGTAATTTTGAAGTACTGTTTATAATGGAATGTATTCAAGAATATTCTAACAATAATTTATTAAATTTGTTTTACACGCATGGTGAATGTGGACGAATTGTTAGGCGAACATGCGGGTTGTTTAACGAACGGTATCCACATGTACCATTAATGACACCTGGAAAATTTGCAAGAATTGAAACTCGATTTATTGCAACTGGAAGTATAGGGGCAACTCGAACGCATTTAAAGCCAGTAATAGATAATGAAGTTAACGAGGTGAACGTGTTGGCTTATTTTCACGCTTATTCACGAACTTCAATTACAGCAGCTGCACTGGATTTGGATATTTCACCAACATCAATCCACAGAATATTAAAGAAGTATAAGATGTATCCTTTTCGGTAATAACTGTGCAAGGATTACATCTTGGTGATCAGGCACGACGAGTTAACTTTTGTGAATTTATTCTTGTACAAATGACCGAATATCCGAGATTTCTTCACAACATTATTTGGACCGATGAAACAAAATTCAGTAGAGAAGGAATTTTCAATCGCCGAAATAATCACTACTGGGCACAAGATAATCCTCATGTAACAAGAGAACGTAATCACCAGTTCCAAATTAGTTTTAACGTTTTTGTTTAGTTATGGATAATAGAGTGGCATATCAAGTGTACGATGAAAATTTGAATGGGGCGAGATACTTGAAATTCTCCGTGGATTTGTTATGGATTTTCTAAATACTCTACCTGCATGTGACAGGGCAAACAGTTGGAATCAGCTGGATGGTGCTCCCGCACATTCTACTATAGCTGTACACCAACAGTTGACATTGATGTTTGAAGATCGGTGGATTGGCCCACAGGACCTTGGAACTGGCCACCGAGATCACCTGATTTGACGCCCCTGGACTTTACCTCTGGGGTCGTATAAAAGAATTAGTGTACTCTAGGCCAGTTCAAACTAGAGAGAATTGCTGAATCGTGTTCACAATACATTCAATAGTATGTGTCCACACGAAATTCGGCGATCTATTTCGCAAGGAGTATTTGATAGAGTTATAAAATGCTTAAATCAAATTGGCGGTCATGTGGAACATTTGTAATGATTCATTTCATCTTTTTATCACTTTTCTTCTAGTTATGTTCAAATAATTGTTTTATGTTTTTCATTTGTTATTATGCTCTCAATTTTGTTATCTTCTTGTTTTATTTCATTGTTTTAATACAATAGAATTTGTGTAGTTTGAATTAAGTTCATTTTATTTTGAATAACATTTCAGTTTCTGTCAAAAATCACATTAAAGTTGAAAATATTAATTAACAAGAAAATTGTCGATAATAGGTATAGGTAATGTTATAGCCAAACGATGCATAACTAAATGCTGCATCTATTCATCCAATAATATGCAGGGTGTCACATTTGAATTAACAAAGTTTTTCAACTTTGAAAATTGTTTAATAGTTCATCAAATTTTAAACACCATGTATGCAATAAATCAATTGTCAATGAGTATTTCAAAAGTATAGTTCTTATGCTTCTGTCTACTCCAGAAGCATTTTCCATCAGTCAAAAATAAATAAGACAAGCAGTGTTGAAAATAGGGTTACATCTTTCAAAATTTTTGAAAAATCAAGATATCTAAGAAACAGTTGAAAAAGGTATAGGAAACCCTTATAGGTAAGACATCCTAAAATTTTGTCAAGAATCCAAAAATATAATAATATACAGGGTGTTCCATTTAAAATAAGGAAGGTAGTGGCGACTTCCGGTATAACCGGAAGTAACATGACCTTGAAAATATTTTAGAATGAAAGAGAATCTTAAATAACCCTTAAGTCCAAAAATTCAGATTTCTAAATTGTTTCTAACCACATAAACTTCTAACGAACGCCTACCGTGGAAAACCCTGTGTATATATATATATATATATATATATATATATATATATATATATATATATATATATATATATATATATATATATATATATATATATATATATATATATATATATATATGAAAGGCACTGAAAAACTATTAAATATGAAATTTCAAGTTGACCGAGGCACTAGAAATTGAATCAATAAAATCGTGGAAAACACACTTCTACGTAGTTTCAGCCTGACTCTAATTAAAAATGGACAAAAAAAGCAAAAATTAATAATCTGCATCAATTTAATAATTTACTAACAATTATGTTGAATATGAATGGATCTAATAGCCGTACGGTCTAGTGATCGAACTGGTAATGCAAGGAATTAGAATTCTAACTCCCTATGAGGAATTTATTTTTTTTTTTGATAAAATTGTTTTTATATTTTATTTTAATATGCATTTACAGTTTAAAACGGTGTACTTATTCAAAGTTCTGTGCAAGCGTTAAACATTAGAAACAACTCATGAAATTATGTTGGCTCTTTTATTTTAAATACAACAACACTTCAGATTTTTCTTTGTTTTGTTATACTCCTTTAAAAAATATTATAATTATAATATACTGACAATAACAATGTTTTATAATATTGATTCTCAGTAAACTATGCTGATGTACAGTGTGTTGCCTATAAAGACCTGTTGAAATTATGAAGCAATATTGAAAACGAATTAGAATACTTAATAGTTTTTGGTTAGTAAATACATACAATTGCAGTCTTATGTCATACGTATAAGTACGTACGAATTTACATTCTTGCAAAAATGAAAAAATGGTTAAGCACATTTACTTTTTTCTTGGTTATTACGCAAAAAAATTAAATATACCTACATTACATAATTACAATATTTAACCAAATTATACCATTTAGTTGGTAATATAAAAAGAATTCTGTTTGTTTCATGTTCTAATTAAAATTAAAAGATGGCATTGGCGAGAAATGATATGTATTGTCAAATGAATTTTATTACATTTGGCGCAGACGCAAATCAACTTCAACCGAACTTATCGTTTCTAACGAAACTGTGATGGGACGAAGTGCTGTCCCCAGTCTGAATTGAAGTGTTGTTAATGTATATAGAAGTGTTGTAAACGTTAAATGTGTTAATTTATATAAAGACATTAGTTTTAATTAATTAAATCAATTACAATCTCGGTATGTAAACTGACTTCTAGTGCCATTTATTCCCGTTGTGAATATAGTTTAATAACATTCTTCGGCAATACGTATTATGTCAATAACTAGGATTTGCAACTTTTAGTCAAAGTTTAACTAGTGCAAATTACGACGTTTTCATTATTTACGTTGATTTTTAATTATAATAGACGATTGTTATTATCTATTAGCATATGCAGACTATTATTATGAATTAATTCTGATGGAATACGTGTGTGTTGTGTGTGCTAGTGTTAGTTTAATAAAAAACTACCAAGTGCTCTTTTGGGACACACATTCGTGTAAATTAATATATTTGTAATGTCGGGAAGTCATATGAGTAACGAGAAAGAACATAAATCGCCAAGGGAAAGCGGCGAGGACTCTGAAGACGAGAGCGAAATTTTGGAAGAGAGCCCGTGTGGAAGATGGCTTAAAAGACGCGAAGAGGTTCGTTTTATTTAATTACATTTATATTGTTAATATTCGAGGTCATTGCTTGAAAATAAGGGTGATTATTACAACCTAACCTAACAACCTACCGGCGACCATTTTGCTGTTTTCAGTTCATTCCGCATGCGTTTTCCTTAATCTGACGTAACAGATCGATCCACATTGCTATTAGTTTGCATCAATCGAATTTTATGTACGAAAAAAGTAATGTATGAAAGCGTAAAGCTGTAAACATGTGCAAGGTTTTATCTGCGCTTATCCGCTAGTTATAAGTAGCGGGTCATTCATATTCGTGGCAGCTCCTATAGATGTTATTTTTAGAATAAAGAACTACGACCTTCTCTTTATATATACAACCGGTTTGCAAGTTTATCATTGGAATTTTCTAGCTGAATCCCGACTTTTTTTATAAGTTTTGTATTAGTAATGCGCGAGTATATGTAAGGGTAGACTCATACTGTTACAAATTGCATTTCTATAAATATACCTATGGAGCAGTGCACTAGCCTAAGTTTGAACACCTTTACGATTCAAAAATATGTACACACAACCACAAATTCCAACTTTCTCAAGTTAATGGGCGATGTTGACAAATGCACTTAAAATTCACTTCTAAGAAAATACAAATATTTTGCTCAAAATAATTCAAGGAATTAAATTCTTTTAACGTGAGTTATAGGTAACCAAACAATTTTCATTCATTACCAATAATTTATATCTAAAACAAAATGTTTAAGTGGGAAATTCCTGCATTGCAGAAATTTGAGTAGGTGAATGCCAGAGCTCTATAAGATTTTATTTTTAGTGCTTGGCATTTTGTTCTATTTCGATTAATTTGATATTTAAAGGAAATATTGACCGGTTGATACACCTCCTTAAAAAGACCAAACGAGTTACTTTACAGCGTTAAAAATTATGTTAATTAATTGTGTTAAAAATTGGTCATATTTTATGAGTACTCAAAATATCAACAATACCACTTCCTTTACTTTGTGTTAAAAATAATTTTTAAATTTTATGGCCACTTAAAAGCATGAAATAAAGCGTAATAGGCGCCCCTTTTATACTTTTTAACTGGATTGTGGTATTGGTATGTTGCAAATGTGCGTTACAAACTGCCAAATATTTGGTAAACATTACGTTAGATGCAGCTGTTCTAAAATTCTCTTAATAGACCATCCATGAAAAAACCTTTTTATTCATGATGACGTTTCTTGTCTTTATAATAATGGTACCTACAACTTAAAATATTTTATTGTGCATAACCAGAAGGTACCAAAATTGATTATTTTTGCGTGTTTACCGTTTAGTGGAATACATGATGACAGCGAGTTAATCGTGCTCGGCAATAATCTGTACACCACAACCTGTCAAAAATAATGTTTGTTTTGTCTTCAGAGTTGGAAATGTTATTTACACATCCGCTTAATTTCTCATGGGAGACCAAGCTCAATTTTTTGCTCGCATATTGTGCAATATTTTTATCTATTGTAGAAACGGAAATGCACACAGTAATTGATTATTGTATCGTAATCAGACACGAACATTGTTATCTAATTAGATAAATCAAATAAATATTTAATATAATTTTTGTATTATGTACGACTACATTTTTTTAGATTATTTTAAATTACGGTTTGTCTCACTATTTTGAATGTGACATTGGCATAAGGTCAATTAGGGCAACATCGCAAGGTCCATGTCGCCAGCCCCCATTTTGAGTTTTAACTGCAAAATACGGTTAATCGTTTGTGCACAAGTTTTTTTCGTTTGTGCTCAATTAGGGGATCAGTTATTGCTAAAAAAAAACAGTTGGGGCGCTGGAGGCATGGTAGCCCCCCCCCATTTTCAATTTTAACTTCTTGAATTTACGCTTAATCGTTTCTATTGGGGGGGGCATGCCAGCCCCCCGACTTTGAATTTCGACCCTAAATTAAGCTTAATCGTTTGTGCGCGCAAAAATTTCGTTTGTGCTAACCCCCTTCGTAGAGAACTAATGGGTGGGGCTGGAGACATGATTTTTAAAAAATTCTTGTTTGGTTAATATTTTGCTTTGTAAAAAGTGTAAACGTTTGTGCTTCGTGTGTGCACACTTTTATTTTGATTGTTTTCAATTAGGGGATGAACAATAATGAAAAAACTTTTGGGGGCTGAAGACGTGATAGTAGAGTAGAATTTGTTTAAAATGAACTTACGCATACTTCAAAATTATTTCTCAATATATAGGGTGTTGCATAAATGCTAGGCGTGGTACAATTTAGTTATTTTAAACGGAACACCTCACATATGACTATGTTTTTGTAATAGTTATAGAATGTAGTTTTATAAAAGGTTAGAGGTATTGTTGTATATCCTTCTGTACACTGTGAAATTTATCGATTTGCACAGTGTTTAGTAATGTATTGGAACATTGACATACTTTGAACCATCAGAGCTCGCTATTTTTAATGAAACATCCTGTATGTTATAATTGAAAATGTAATGTTTTCGACACTCTATACAACGCAATAAATTTGGAAGTTACGGAAAAAGATAGATTCTTAGTATTTAATAAAATTTTAATTGTGCAGTTTTGAAAACTGCTCGAAGACGGTACAGTTGCAGCCATAAACTGAGCTCGAGAGCATAGTTATCAGTGAATTGCGCGGACAAGTCGTACATGTAGACGGTTTTCAGATTCATTTTGTTCACTTTGAGCAACAATCATTTAACGTCAAGTTGATTGTGTGTTATATTCTGTTCATCCCCTGATGATGGTGTAATTATTTAATAGGCCGAAACATCGACCACCCTCTGTTAAAAAGTTATTGCAAAAATAAGATTTGGGGGGGGGGAGGCAACTTCACACTTTCCCCCCGAAATCGAAAATCACCAATTTTTATTACTCTTATCAAATTGACCATCGTTTGACCATGATTGACCATGAAAAAAAAACTAAAATATACTTTTATATTCATTATAAGACATGGTCAATCCTCGAATACGCTTTTTAAGGATTGACCACCCTTCATTTCCTATGAATTATCATCCAGAAGAACAATTAGTGCATTTTGTTTAATAATGTACTATTTCGAATTTTGAGACATGATCAATCCTCGTACATGCATTTTAAGGCATGGTCAATGCTTGTATATGCATTTTGAGAATTGACCACCTTTTATTTCCTATGAATATTCATCCAGAAGAACACGTAGTACATTTTGATTAATAATGTATATTTCGAATTTTGAGACATGGTCAATCATCGAATATGCATTTTGAGAAATGATTGATCCTAAAATATGCTTTTTGAGCATTAACCATGTTTTATTTCGTATGAAGAATCATCCAGAAGAACAAGTAGTGCATTTTGATTAATAATGTTTTATTTCGAATTTTAAGACATGGTCAATGCTCGAATATGCTTTTTGAGGATTGACCATCTTTTATTTCCTATGAATAATCATCCAGAAGAACATTGATCTTGTTTTCTCATCGGCAACACCTAGCGCATAAATTAGATATTAACGTAAGCGACGAGCCCTGGGGTTCCGTTCACTTTCCAGTTCTAATAAATATTGGAGTTAAAAAAGAAAAGTACGAGAAAAAGTCGTTCAAAATTAAATCCACCAGAACTGGTTGTTCAAGATTTGAAATTAACTTTTAAAGCTTATATGACGATTTTTTCTCACTTAAATACGAGCGACTCTTGCCCAACCAAAAGTATGATTTCTTTACTGAAGCTGTAACTAAAGCTATGAAATTAAACACGCTCTCTCGGAAAAAAATCAAAACAAGATAAAACAACAAATCCAATTCCTTGATGGGGCTCTGACTACGATAGAATTAAAAGGTTGACTAGCTGCAGACAAAAGTAGAAATATTCAAAGAAATTAAACGACTTAATACATTACGACAGAACCTCCGCCATAGCAAAAAAAAACCACTTCCCAAAATTCGAAGGAATTAGAAAATAAAAGATGGTCAATCCTCAAAAAGCATATTCGAGGATTGCTCATTTCTCAAAATGTATATTCGATGATTGACCATGTCTCAAAATTCGAAATAATACATTATTAATCAAAATTCACTACTTCTGGATGATTCTTCATAGGAAATAAAACATGGTTAATGCTCAAAAAGCATATTCTAGGATTAATCATTTCTCAAAATGCATATTCATAGGAAATAAAAGATGGTCAATTTTCAAAATGCATATACAAGCATTGACCATGTCTCAAAATTCGAAATAGTACATTATTAAACAAAATGCACTAATTGATCTTGTGGATGATTATTTATAGGAAATGAAGGGAGGTCAATCCTCAAAAAGCATATTTGAGGATTGGCCATGCCTTATAACGAATATAAAAGTATATTTTAGTTTTTTTTTTTTGAAGTGTGTTCAAACAAATCGATTTCATTCATGGTCAATCACATAGAGTAACAAAAATTGGCGATTTTCGATTTCGGGCGAGAGGCCAACAGCGAAAGTTGTTGCTGGTTATTTGTGGTCAATAGGTGGTCAATCGAATGCCATTAATTAATTACGAAATATACAACTTGGGGGGGGGGGCAGCTTCACACAGCTAAAGAGGCACGCATATGAGAGTTTAGTCGAAAATTCAAAGGAATTGATGCAACCGCAAACAGAGAACCAGTTGTAAAAAAGAATAATTCTTTGAAAAGTGTTTATCGAAAAGAGTTGGCAAAAGTGCATAAATCGAATCGATCTGGGGCTGGAGAATACGATATCTACAAGCCATCTCTGTGGTATTTTGATTTGTTACATTTGTTAAATGATCAAGAGACACCAAGGCAGTCTACGAATACCATGGATGAAGATGAAGAGTCTACAGTTGATGAAACACCAGAACAGGTAAAAAAAATAAATACGTTTTCCTTTATGTAATCACTTTTATTACTTTATTTACATATTTTAAATACACCGTTAATTATTTCAAGTTATAAATTTATATTGCCAAAGTAGTCTTTGAATTGATCTCTGACAACGATAGCATTATTCAAAATCTGACCTCTTGTTCCACGCTGAAGGTCGTGTAATAATTCTGGATCACATTTTTCACCTAATTCAACAGTACATTTTCCTGATCCATACTTTCAGAAGGGGTATACTTTTAGGGGATCTTCTGCACACAAAGTTGTGTAAAGCGCAACACGCAAGAACCACAGTATCGATGTTGTCCATCTTCAAATTACTACTTGTGTGGAAAATACGAAATCGCGAAGCCAAAATTCCGAACGTATTTTCAATAACACGCCTCGCTCTAGATAGGCGGTAATTGAAAATTCTTCGCTCCCTTGTTAATGTTTCTCGTCATCGTGGGATGAATCGGTTGCAATTCTACCTAGGGTCTATGGTGTTCCCGAAAATGTAACAGTAGATGAGCAACTGGCACCTTTTAGAGACCGTTGTCCTCTTAGACAGTACATCGTGAATAAACCTGCTAAATACGGAGTTAAGATTTGGATTTGCGATTCTGCAACTGCTTATGCATATAACATGCAAGTTTACCTCGGGAAAAAAGAAAGTGAACCTCCAGGGAGAGGTCAAGGTAAAAGAGTTGTTCTAGATCTTACTTATGGTCTAAATGGTCACAACGTAACGTGTGATAATTTTTTTACCTCGTACGATCTGGGGCAGATGCTATTGAAAAGAAAAATAACCATGCTTGGCATTATTCGCAAAAATAAGCCTGAATTGCCAGCCACATTGGTCTGCAGCAGGAAAGAAGTTCTTTCTTCAAAATTTTACATTACCAAGGACTTACGCTCATTAGCACCATGCACCACGATAACGGAGTATGTAACCAAGATCATAAAAATCCGTTTATGATTCTAGATTACAAGAAAACTAAAGGTGCTGTAGACACGTTAGACAAGTTAATAATAATAACATACACATGCAGACGGCAAACTAAAAGATGGCCAATGACAATTTTTTGCAATATCATGGACGTTTCAGCTTACAACGCTTATGTTCTGTCGTGCGAAGTTACTCAAACCTGGAATGCTGGAAAACTTACAAAACGGCGACTATTTCTTGAAGAACAATTCCCGGATCACTCCATTATTGCAAGAAAGAAAACGCCTCCCTCGATGTATTCCTGCAGCTGAAATGGTTATAAAGTCACGTTCTTCAACCAGTAATGCCGAAGTAAGGGAACAATCAACTACAGCCAAGCGTAAAACATGTACTTTAGTCCCTCTTCAAATGATAATAAAACTAATATGCTATGTTGTAATTACTCAAAATACCTTTGTAAAGCTCATGTATATTAACTAGTGTCAAGTCTGTAACAAATAAATGTACCTAACTACTACATTTTTCAGATGTTCTTTACATAATATTTATAATATGTAATAAAGATAAAATAACGTAATAAAATGAAAAAAAATTACAACTTGTTTTGGTTTAAAATTACTCTTTAATACCTATTCATTAATAATACTTAATATTTTACAATATCTGTTTCTAACTATTTAAAGTTAAATTACGCTTTAATATGTGTACATTAATAATACTTAATAATATTTATCAAGATCTACATCGATCTACCCCCGCCTAGAGAAAAAGCTTCACTATTACACCATATCTGAATTTTCACCGAATATGTAATATTCACAAAATATATAATAAATTGTTTTGGCTTAAATTACTGTTTGTTATGTATACATTAATTATCCTTTTTAATAACATTTGACGATATTTGCATCGAACTAACTACCCCTCCATAGAGAAAGTGCGTCTCTACGACACCATATCTTTATATATGACTTTTCACCGACTTAGCTAAAAAATTAAAAATATCAGAAATTATTGGCCCTAGTTACTCTTTATAGTGTGTACGTTAATTATGCATAATAACAGCGGTATCTACATCGAACTGACTACCCCTGCATAGAGAAAATGCGACATTACTACACCGTATCTTTAGGTATGACTTTTCATCGACTTTTCCAAAAAATTAAAAATGTCAGAAGGTTAAGTTACTCTTTAATGTGCATACATGAATGATGCTCAATAATAATGATATCTATCTACATTATACTACCCTTGAATAAAGAAAAAGCATCACACCGTATAAATGTAAGTATGTTAACATTTTGTTTGTTTACATTACTCTTTATTATGTGTACATTAATTATGCATAATAACATTTAACGATATCTACACCGAACTAACTACCCCTGTATATAAAGAATGCGTCACTGCCACGCCATATCTTTATGTAGTATCAGAAATTTTTGATTAAATTATTCTGTAGTGTGCATACATGAATGATGCGTAATAACATTTAACAGAGAAAACGCACCACCAAGACACAGTATCCTTATGATTCAGTTTTCACCTACTTTACCCAAAAATGAATAGTATGTAAAAAAAAATTTGTCTCTTTATTGTGTGTACATTATTTATGCATAATAACACTAGCGGTATCTACATCGAACTACTTACTCCTGTATAGAGTAAATTATGCGTCATTACTTTACCGTATCATTATGCATAACTTTTCATCGACTTTGCCAAAAATACTAGAAATATCAGAAATTATTGGCTTAAATTACTCTTTATTATGTGTATGCATAATAAAATTTAATGATATCTACATCCAACTACCCCTGCATAGAGAATAGGCGTCACTACCTCACCGTATCTTTATATAGCTATCGGAATTTTTTTGTTTAAATTACTCTTTAATGTGCATACATGAATGATGCTTAATAATATTTAACGATTTGTGCATCGCAGTACCCTAGCATTGAGAAAAGGCATTACTATGATACCATATTCTTATGGTTGACATTTCACCTACTTAACACAAATTTTCTTTTGCCTTAAATTAATTATGTTTAATAACATTTAACGATATCTACATCAAAACATCCCTCCCTAGAGAAAAGGGGTTACTACAACACAATATTCGTATGTTTCACTCTGCATCGATTTTACCACAAAATCAAAAATATGTACCTAACCAATTTTTTTTTCCTTAAATTATTCTTTAGGGGGTAGGTATATTTTTCGTTTATTAATACTATTTGTTTATATCACGTTGGATATGTTCTTTTTTTTTTAATTTATTGCTGAAAAGCTAATAATTGATTAAAACCACAGAAGCTACCCCTTCCAAACACATATACCAGTTTTTGCGTATCTCCACTGCTTCATATGCTTTACTTACAATTCGCCTGAAATCTGGCCCCACTGTACAAAGTTTGTGATAAACCGGCCACAGTTTTACCAGTCGCATGATTTTATTGTACCTGTGTAGTAAAATTCTTTGAAGAGCAGTTGAAAACTACAGAATGTATCTTAGCAGACGCAGAAAATTCAAAAATGTTGTAAAAATCAACAGAATAAAAAGAATGTAATTGATATGGAAATATTCGTTTACCCTGGTACTTAAAAGTATACGGTTGCATTTAAATTATTCAATGGCTTTAAGGCAGAAGGCTGTAGGTTATTTAATAACGTTGGTCAAGACATTAATCAAACATTTTTGATAATGGATTGTACAAGCTATATAATACCAGTGCAACTGAGCGGTTGATGTACAATATTTTGATCAGTTGGTAACCCCTTGACTTATCTCTCAGAGTCTCTGATCAAGAATACGCATCACTTCGTGGAAACCATCAGAAACTTCCAACCTAACCACGAAGAAATATTGGTAAGCTTCGACATCGTGAACCCATTCATTAATGTGCCCACCGATAAGGCTCTAATTATCATAAGAGACAGGCTGGAAAAGGCTGAAACGTGGCTAAAACGTTAGACGAACGCACGCAACTCTCGGTAAACAATAATGGAACTTATGAACTACATACTTCCAAGTAGAATACAAATTCTACCAACAAGAGTTTGGGATGGCGATGGGTTCTCCACTATCACCCATAGTGATCAATATATACGTGGAAGACTTCCGATTTCACTGAATAACCAAGGATGTGACTTCGATAAGTGGACGATACCTTCGTAGTTTGGGGACACGGCAAGTATAAGCTGGATGAATTCTTAAATCATCTAAATAGCCGCGCACCCTCCATAAAATTCACAATGGAATTGGAGTCGGAACACAAATTGCCATTCCTGGAAGTACTTGTACACAGGAATGACAAGTGTATACAGGAAACCTATCCACACGGCAGGTACCTACACTACACCTCCAATCACCACAAAAGCGTGAATTTAGGCGTGGCAAGATGTTTGTACCATAGAGCTGAAATATGCTCAAAACAAGAGGACCTTGTAAAGATAAAAATCAAATACATGAAAATTACGAGCTATATATGAGCTTTTATATTCTGCAAATTAAAAATTTTGAGCTCGTCATACAAGGAATTTAAAACTTTCAGTGGGGGGGGGGGGGGCTGAGTCGACGTCGAGCTTCATTGTGTGGCTTGGTTTTGGTCAATTTGAAGGCAGTGCGTGTCTTGCATTTGCTGCCTGTCCTTCGTATTTCGAAGGTGGGTGGGTGGGTGCGTTCGTGTGTGTGTTGGCGCGCGCGCCCGTGTGTGTAGTAGAAGTTCAAGATCTCAAGATTACAATTTACTAATAGGTCAGTCGAGATTCAACGATTTTCGTGCAAAGTCTAAATAGCGTGAAAAACTATGTTGCATTAGTTACACTTTATTTTCAAATATCACGCTACGGTGGTAATTTTTTTATTCTTTTCATACGACCCTCTCCCTAAATTACCATGGCCTGCTGTAATGCAGAGACTACTTATAGTAATAATTGGATATTGAAACAACTATTGTTTGGTATTTTTCAAAATTCATGTTTTAAGTAAATGATATTATTTTTGAAAAACAATGGATCTCATGAATAAAACGTAGCAAATGCTTTTACTTCAAATTTCTGAAGCAAAAGCTCCAATATGTATGATAAGTTTGGAGCACTTGCTTTACAACCGTAAGAAAAGCATTTGCTGCACCATAAGCAACTGCTGCATTTTTCTGAAGGTACCTCCATTGCAGACTTCGCGTTCGTGGAGGCATGTGTGATAATTAGCGCATTTGTAAGTAACCCACGGGCCGTAAAACGTTACAAAAGGCGTGTAGAAACATCACCGAATCACGTTTCAAAAATGCATTGGTTATCACCGTTCCAGAAAAAGAAAGTGTTTTTGCGGTATATCGCGGACCCGGATTACCAATACAGCATGGTGGAAATAATTGGAATTCAGTACTGTGTCAAAGGCAATTGTTGAAGTAACGGACAAAATTTGGCAGAAAGCAAATCTATGTATGATAAGGAAATACGTAAAACCCAGCATGTTTGGGAGCAAGTTTATACATTACCATCTGTAGTTGGAGTTATGGGTTGCACAGATGTCCGGATTTGGAGATGAATATATAAACCGAAAAAGTTTTGCTGGCATTATTGTACACGTAGCGTGCGATGCACAGAAGAAACTTACAGGTGTAGACATACAATGGTGTTGTTCTACCCATGATAGTAGAATCGGGAAAACGTCTTCACAACGTGTTTTGCCCCTGACTGATGAAGGGTGTGGAATAAGAGCTCTATTTAATGACTCCCTATCGCACCCTAAATACACTACAAAAAATGCGGTACAATACGTTGAAGAAGGAAAGGGGGTACATTGCACGTTGCTTTGGACATTTGAATAAAATATTCTCCATACTGCAATATAAAGTTCAAGTGAAGCTTGTAAACATCCCCAAAGTAAAGTGTGCTGCTTTATTCTACACAACATCGCAAAAATACTACGCATTATTGACAAGGTAAATGTTGCCGACTATGTTAACATTATGATAAATTGATTAAGGAACAAAGACTTAAATGCAAAACCTCAACATAAATATCGCAGTATCAAAGTACGTTGGAATCTGTTACAACTGTTCTTACACGTTATTATTTTCTTTTCTGTAGTCTCTGGACTAACAAAACTAATCTCTGTAATTCAGCCGTTGATAAGTTTTGTGTCTACATTACCTCCGGGAGACGTGTTTTTTTTTAATACCACGGTTTGTGCACTATCTGGAACCGGAACAGATGACTCAGACGCCGACCAACTCTCCGTCGAAATATCCAGTCTATATCGGTGGTGGTACACCAACTTACCGGTGTCACAATCTTGCACAGCACCTGATGAAATTAATTTCATGTAATGATCAGTAATCAAATAAACACTCTATCCTTATGGCATTTAGCACACTGTCGTGTTTCTGCTACCATCCATTAACTTCCAAAATGACTATTCCTATTACTTCAACTTTATTTTTGTTTTGTTTAACTTTAGTTTGTTTCCAGTTTTATTGATATCTGCTTTTTGTCTGATTTTTGTTCTCAAGTTATAGATTTTTTTTTAGATAATTGTTTTACACTAATCTCTTCTGTCACCGCCTGCCATTCTGCTTATAACTTCATTAACGCATTCTCTTTCGCTTTTTTTTATAGTAGGTACTTGTGACTTTTCTAGTACCACTTTATGATTTTATAGTAACTTTACAAATTTCACCTGATCGTTCCCTTCACAGGTCGTGCTTTTTTCATCGGAGCTCATAGCGCTTCTCCCTCTTTCGCTTTCACTTCTTTGCTAACTAAATATGGCTTTTATATTCAACCAAACATCACAAAATTCCTGTCTAAGCTTATTACAAAGTGTAAAAAACGGTTTAAAAAACGATGTATTTACTACGGGGCAAAAGCAGATCATTATTCATTAAAAACGAAGGAAATGCTTTTTCTTTTGTCTTACTTCCAAGGAATTTAGTTTGCTTCTACTCTTTACTTTGAGCAAATGCTTCATTTTTATTTATAGGCCCAGGGTTGAGATGATTTAAACCAGATTAAAATCACGATGAAAATCATGATTTTAATCAGCATGATTTTTTTTATTAAAAATTATGATTAATTAATTTAGAAAAGGGGGCTCAAATTTAACACTTAAAAATGTATTTGTCGTTGATCATAAAGAAACTTGATGCATTTTTATGTGGTAATATTTATTATTTATTGTATACACAGTGACATGGAAATTGCAACACCAAGAAGGGGTAAGAATTTTTTGAGCAAACTACTAAAAGGTAGCAATTAATTAAAGTTTCAAAGAAAAGAACAAAATATAAACATAATTTTTATTACACACTCCTACACTCGTCGTGGCATCGATTCCAGCAGATGGCGATGTCCTCAAGAGATGTAGTGCCCCAAATAACCTGTAATTCGTGCTGTAGAGTTTGCAGCTCTGCGGAGGATGCTGCAAGATTCTTCCCATAATGTCCCAAACATTATGGGCGAAAGGTCGGGAGATCTGGGTGAAAATGGTAAGAGATTAACATTATCCTCTGCAAATCGGTCCAAAGAACATTTTGAAATATGGGGACTAGCATTATCCTGCTGCAAAAGTGGGTCTTCCAACTGCTGAAGAAATGGAAGAATATGGGGTTCTACATCCACATATCGTTTGTTAGGCGTTCATATTGCCTCGGATGAATACCAAACGAGACCTACTCCCATAAGTTATAGCACCCCATATCATAATCCCTACAGTTTGCTGCACAGAAAATTTAACATTTCGACGTTCCGCACGTCTTCGTTTGACCCCAAACAGAATCGGGATTCATCAGTGAACACCACCATATGTCACTCTTGGTTCCAGTCCAGTCGCAACCTACGTGACTCCAAACGTTGCCGTCAATGTTGAGCCGTTAGTGGTAACACAAGATGTGGCCGATAGGATTGTAAGCCGAAAGCTCTGATCCTGCGGTAAACCGTTCGAAGGGTTACAGGACGACCTTCGTTAGCTAACTATTGATCGGCAATTGATCTGGTACTTGAGAATCGGTCTCTTGTTGCTATAAGTTCAAGATGGCGGTCCTGCACCTCATTTGTTCTTCTTCGCCCCTCGGTTCCTCTTCTGGGGCCTTCCTGACTCTCCCTAGCCCATGCCTGATAGCAGCACATGATGGTGGTTTGGTTCCAGTTAATGCGATTTCCAATTTCTCTAAACGAAATACCACCTTCGCGCAAACCAACAATTTGACCTCTGTCGAATTCGCTTAATTGACGGTATTTTCCACGTTGGTGCACCCTGAAAGCAAACAATCACAAGCGAACACAATAAATAACTGAACACAATCTTGCACAATATACATCTGACAAAATTGTTCTAAAAAACTGAACGAACTGTCAGATAAGCCATTACCACTTGATCCATATGTATGAAATTTTAATCAATTGCTACCTTTTAGTAGTTCGACGTTTCTGTCAAGTTTGGTGAAAAAATTTACACCCCTTCTTGGTGTTGCAACTTTCATGTCACTGAGAATAATAATCGAAAAGAATTCGGCATTCAGCTGCTTTTTACAAAAATAAAACTATTAAAAAATGTTTTTAATGCAAAAAAGAGAACTATATTTAAAAAAAAAACTAAATATTGCTGTACGTCTATAACCTATAATTCTTAAATTATAATGCTTAAATAGAAACACTAGTTTAGCTGCTTTGTGACCGTCAAGCCTGTTTCTTATATCTGAATGTATGAATCCTTAGGTAGAAAACATCCTCTTTATATCAGCAGAGGATGTACAGGCGCACAAAACAGAAATCACTATAGGCAGCACGTGCTTAATTTCTGGAACATCTTCTTGGGACCTCCACCACTGTACTGCTGTTACATTTTTTATCATTTCATCCGAAAACATAGTTTTGTGAAAAGGATCTGACTTGGCTTCCAACTTAACTAGTAATGGTAATAATCCTGTGTCTACAAAATATTGAGAAATAATATCTTCACTTCAGCTAGTAATGGATATTCATTGTTTATATCTATTGTAGGATCCAACATATACGCCAAAAAATGAAATGGGGTTAGAGCTTGAACATATGTTTTATTAAATACTGATACTGACGCAATCTTCTTTCTTCTACAAAACTGTCAAAAATACCCATTAACTTTTTCCATGTGTAAACTGCTCGAGATTATAATGCACCTTTTTGTTGCATTACGTCAAGTGCTATAAAAATAGCAACTGTAGAAGATCTTTAGTGTATTCCATCGAACATCTTGAGGTAAGACCAATTTCTTGTCCCCTTTTTCTTTATAGCAAACATTTGGCAAATGGGTATTTCTGAAGTAAATCACTATTTGTACTATATGTTCTTTTACCTGCGATGCTTCTAAATCTTTGGAGAGCAAACTAAGCAAGTGCGCCGAACAACCATATGTAATTATAGGATAACTGAACGACTCGGAAATTTTTTTCCTCATACTTACCATGTTGACCGCATTATATGTCACAATACTGGTAACTTTACAGTTGCCAACTCAGCAAGACAGTCAGCTGTATGGGGATGGCCAGATGTATCTATTCTTTCCAAAAGAACGCTGTTTCCATTCTCGGTCATCAAGACGACACAGATTATCGGTTCATTATGTACATTGGACAATCCATCTAAGGACATGCAAACAGACTGTCCAGAAAACTTCTTAAAGTATTTTTCTTTCTCAAATATTTCATTCAGGAGCGTTGACGATAACTGAAATCTAGATGGAGGAACGTAACCGGGTCTTAGCATTTCTGTGGCTTTTCGAATTTCCTTATTTTCTATCGCTCTAAAACTGCAATTTGTTGCGTAAATAGCTTTGGCTATTTGTCTATCCTTTCTTTCTTCTTATCTTGTCCAGTTCTCACAACAACAAAAACCCAAATCACGCTACTTCCACTATTTTCACTTTCACCTACACTTCCCTTTTCACAGTTCTCTCTTCTCTGTTTCTTTTGCAACTGGATAATTTCATTCTGGCTAGTTCCAGGCTGTGACTGACAATCACCATGAAGAGTTTTAACATCAATGATATCACTAGTTTTACTTTCGCAGATTTCCCAGTGACTTTTTAATCTGTCCACTAGACCTTGCAAATTCTTTACCACACTTTTTACACACTGCTCTGCAACCTAGTTTTCCAACTACTTTCTCTTTTACAAAATGTTGCCAAAGACTAAATTCCTTTCTGTCCCGGCTGTCATGATTCCAAATGTCTTGCTAGATTACCCACGGAACCAAAAATATTACTAATAACTAGAATAAGTGCGTGTCATTTATATAACTGAGCGTTTTCTGCCAGGTTGTACAAGTATCAACAATTCCCCAAACTCACAAAATTACGCAAACAAAATTTTCGCGTTAAAACTTCCTATCTGTACTATTCCTGCTTCTGCTAGGGTTGCAAAGTTTAATCAGTAGATTTTATTAAAGGAGTAGAAACTTATATTAAACATGTTACCCGCATTTAAACGCCCATCAAATAAAAATTTGCAAGATTCTTAAATATATACTAATAAGACTAGGAGAAGCGTAAAATCTACAAAGTGACACTATCCTAAACTACTAAATGCTTCAAAATAAAAACACATTTCCACATACTGTATGCGGTAAATAAAAAAGCTGACCTAAATTTGTAAGGTGGGTATAGAAAAAAACTTCTGCTAAATAGCTAAATTATATATAACTGTTTGAATCATCACAATTTCAAGAGTAAAGAATACAGATTATTCTTCTAATTTAATAATTTATATTCTGAATAAAAATGCATCTGCACAATGAATGAATGCTGTTTGTTTACCTTATCTTGTTTGTTGTAGTTCTAGTAGTTTTATAGTGGGTTTAATACTCCCATTGTATGGCTTGAAAAATTGTTGTCATTAAGAGGTTTTGACGGTTAAATGCGAACTTTTACTTACCTATGCAAGGACGTTTAAAAACGTGTAATCATAAACGTTTAATCGCTGCGAATATTTGTTTGCTTGCTGAACAAAACAAACAATTAGAATTATTTGAAAATAATGTATTAATAAAAAGTAGTCAAAGTTTTAAAAAATAATGATTTTTTTTTAAATCATCGATTTTTGATGTTCTCTTAAAAATCGCGATGTTTATCAACCCTGCGATAGGACCAAATATACAGGGTGGCCAAACGTGGAGGGGGTGGAAGATTGTATAAAGACGAAATAGGTTAGAGAAATGATTTTTGGACCAAGGGTAGATATCAATAGGCACTACAAGTATTTTTGTTCATACAGGGTGTTTGATGTTATTGGAGCAAACTAGACTTATACTATTTTAAATGGAACATCCCATATATTATTACATTTTTGGAAAGCCCATAAAATACACTTTCATTTAATACCAAATTGTATGGGTCTATCTCATTCTGTTTAAGAGATATTCAATTGTTTTAAAAAAAAATATCCTACTTTCGGCCGCCGCCATTCATTTGTTAGGCGACGTTTCTTTATTTTAAAATACCAGAAAATTGATTGTGATCCTGCAGTATTTTGAAATTTCATAATTTTGAGATTTTGTTAATAATATACAGGGCGTGTCAGTGTAAATACCATATACTGTTCATGTTATTCGATGCCTCGTTTGATATTCTTTCTTTTTCATCAAACATGTCTTATACCTAAAAATCAATCATTTTCAAAATATTTTCAGCTTATTTGTAAATTGCGACTGTAATACAAAAACAGACTGAAAATAGAGTTATTAAGTTGGCCATGGTATTGTAGTTTCTTACTAAAACAAAATTTCAAATAAAATAAAAACAAGAGTTAATATAACAACTACGAATTTACTGAATTAACTTATTCTAAATTTAACAGAATTTTTTGAACAAAATTGCTGCATACTCTTACATAAGCCACTCTTTCGTTCAAGGCAAATTTTAAATCAATCCTTAATGAAATTTCTAAATTTAAATAAGTCCTTAGTAAAATGTCTGAAGTACTCAATTTGATTATGTTCAAATCAACTTTTCTATTTTCTACGTCTTTTTGTAAATCTAAATTGGTTACAAATAACAAAGATTAGTTGAAATTAATGTTTAAACTCGCAATTAAAAAATGAGTGCCATGACAATATTGCGTTGAAAAAGAAAAATTGTTTGTAACATTTGGTTTATGTGTATAAAGAAAGTCCAACCACATCAGAAAATATGAAGGAAAGATTCAGAAATGCTTTTCAAAATATCACATGGCCGACATGAAAGTTAGTGAAAAATGATTTTGTGCGACGTGTTAATAAATGTATTAAAGTTGAAGGAAGAACATTGTAGCTTTTAATGAGAAATTGATTTTTTTTTGTTTTTCCTTTTATTGTACTTGTTTTGTTGTACTTTGTATTTGTTAATTTTATTACACATTATTGAATATAAAAATAATACATATTTACAGTTATTTTCACCAGCCTAATTTACTGAATACAATGCATAGTTCATTTACAATATTAAGCCAAATTTGGTAATGCCAATAGATAAAAACATAAATTAAATATTTTTGCAGTAGAATTGAGAGTATCTCAAAACTTTGTAAGTGATAGGTATTTAAGAACGCCAAAGTTTCTTTTGTAAATTAATACAACTTGATTAAACAATTCTTTAGCATGAAACTACAATTCCAATTCCGTGACCATCTTCATACGTTTACATTTGCAAAAAGACGTAAAAAATGAAATCGGTGATCTGAACACAATCAAATTGAGTACTTCAGAAATTTTAGTAAAGACTGATTTAAATTTGCCTAGATGTAAGAGTGTTTTATGCATTAATTTTATTCAAAAAAAGTCTGTTAAATTTAAAATAATTCATTAAATCAATTTGTAATTATTATATTAACTCTTGTTTTTACTTGAAAAAAATTTTTAGTAAGAAACTATTGTATTACAATCGCAATTTCACATATAAACTGAAAATATTTTGAAAATGATTGTTAGGTATAAGACATGCTTGATGAAAAAAAAAGAATATCAAACAAAGCATCGAATGACACGTTCATCATTAGGGGGTGCCATTTAAAAAAAATTTATAAAAAAAAGTTGTTTTTACACACGCCATGTACATTATTAAAAAAAATCGGAAACTTAAGATATTTCAAAATACAACAAAAATTTTTTTGTCATTTTAAAATATACAAAAGTCGCCTAACAAATCAATGGCGGCGACCGCAAGTGGGATAATTTTTTCGAAAAACAATTGAATATCTCTAAAACCAAAGGAGACAGACCCATACAAAGTGGTATCATATGAAAACGTATTTTATAGGATTTCCAAAAATGTAATAATATACAGGGTGTTTCGTTAAAAAAATACAAGTTTAGTTTGCTCCAACAACATGAAACACCCTGTATGATCAAAAAAAATTTTAAAACCTGTTCTGATATCTGCCCGTGGTCCAAAAATCATTTTTCTAACTTATTTCGTCTATACAATCTTCCACCCCCTCCTTGTTTGGCCACCCTGTATATCTTAAAATGTGGACATAAATGGTAGGTGAGAATTTTTATTACTGCGCTTGCACGACCTTAGTGATGTGTATAATAAAAAAAGACATATTGTTTCAAGGATAGTTTGCTTATCTGTAACACTTTTAATAGTAAATCGAATACATGATTTCTTTGTTATATCCTTTTTATAAATCAGTGACCTTAGAATTTCACACAAGGTTATTGTTAGTAAAATATGCTCAATACTGCATTTATAATTTTTCTTTTCGACTAATTTTTAAAGTGAAAAACCAGAAATGCAGAAATTTACCGTAAAATACGCACTAATTGTTACTACTACTACTAATTATTCGAGGATAATATCTATTAAAAAAACTTACGAGGACATAGAACATAATCAATAAAAACGTGTTATTCAATTAATTAATACCTGACGCCAGGCGTTCGTTTTTTAGGTTTATAGTAAGTAGTCATTTACAACTAAAAGATAATACTCAAAAATTTTCCTATTTGTGTTTGCGTCAACATGAAATTAATTATTCACTAGGTATAAAGTTATTTAAAATTCCACACTTCGTTTACCAACAGTAAAATACTGTTCACGTATGATTTTGTATATTTATGTATATAACTAGGTTCATTAGGGGTGAATGTAATCTCTGGTGTAAATACGGCTATCCGCACTAATTACATTACTGTTGCCAGTAATAAAAACGCAACTTGTGATAAATTGCGATTTGTGTTTACATATTTGTCTAGACACTATTGCACTACAAAAAGTGTAAACAGTGGGAAATGTTTGTAATTATAGATTATCTTTTTTTCAATATGTGTATAAAAACTGAATGTGTACAGGTATTCCATTCGGTGTTAATTTAATTGTGACAAACACAAGAGTGAGAGAGATAGCAGAGCATACGAAATCAATGTTACATAAGCGTTTGACACATGTTGGATTTACTTCAATCAGTTTAAAATTTTCCAATTTTTTGTAAGCATGCTTTATATTTAAACCTTGACTATTAAGCATACAAATTTCCATCAATTATCACAACTAATGATAGCACTGTTATAATCATGTGAAACACTGCACTAGCTTGTTATAATCAAGCAATAATGCCAAAACCAAATGGGCAATAGACATGCTTAGTTCCTTACAATTACCTTTTATTTAATTTCCTGAAAACATATTGTTGAATTTGCATTAAATTTAGTATAATTAAGTATAATTTGTCCTTGACAATAACATTTTTCTTAAATTTTTGATTCCTAAAATACACTGCTCAAAATAATTAGTGGAACACCTATTTACGTCTTAATAATTTTATTAATTTTAATAATATAGAAATCTAATAACGCTAGTTTAAAAGAATGATGTTTTGTGCGAATATAAATAATACAAAAACATTTTACTAATCACTTTTATGATAACAAAACGATTACCAATTCAAAAAACTACAAGAACTACAATGGGGTAATCAATGAAACTTTTAATTTTGAAATGTAGTGTACTTTGGAATAGTAAACAATTCTGACAATTCATCATAAACTGCTCCACATAAGTTAAGGAAATATGGAAAATTTGATTTTTCAAAAGAAAAAATTTTTTTTCAAAGACGATTTTAAGCTATTTTTTTTTGTTTTTTATTATAAAAAAGTTTACAAATTAAAAAAAAATTAAACAAAAAGGCGCAAAAGAAGCAATAACGAGTATGTCATCCCTGGGCTTAGCAACGTCTTTGCATGCTGGTTATGAGATTATTAAATTTTTCTTGCGGAATCTGATCCCAAGCATGCTCTATCGGATTTAAATCAGGCGATAGAGCAGGTAAAGCTAAATGAGGAATTCCAATGGTTTCATTTGTTGCATCCATAACTGCCATGGATCGGTATGGACGAGCGTTAGCGTCCAAAAAAAGGAAACCAGGACCCACAGCAGCATGAAACTCTGGCACAATGTTGTTGATCACCTGATTCAAGTATACTTCTGAATTCATGTTTCCCGGAATAACCAGCAAGTCGGTACGGCCATCATAACAAATGCCTCCCCATACATAAACAGTGCTTCCTCTGAAAGGGTGAACTTCTTGTCTTGGCACCAAAGGTTGTGTCCACGCACGCGTTCGACGACTATCCGAAAAACGACCATATCTCGATTCATTGGTGAACAGTACGAATTTCCACTCTTCTGTTCAATTGACACGCTCTCTTGCCCATTCTAATCTTTGTCGCTTATGTTCGCGAGTCAATGGTACACCTCTAAAAAGTCGTCTAGAACGTAAATTGACATCCCATAAACGTCTTCTGACAGTTTCAGCTGATATTAATGTTCCTGTGGCTTCTGCGAGCCTCCTACTTAACATTCGACATGTGCTCAAAGGTTCGCGGCGTGCAGAAATGGTGACATATCGGTCTTCAGCAGGAGTAGTTATTGATGGGCGCCAAATTCTAGGTCTTTCTTCAACAGATCCAGTTTCTTGAAAACGGTTAGGAATTAGCAACGCACAAAATTTTCATACCAAATTTGCACAATAAGTTAACAAATTGACAAGTAAACCAAACAAACAATTGATTCGTTAGAACGGGTTAGAAAGAGAAGAACTCTCCACAGCCCTCTACTTGCAACTAGCAACTTTAATAAAGTGCCAAACATGACAAAAATTTGAAAATTAAAAAATTGTGCAGATTTTCAGATATATCCTTAACTTATGTGGAGCAGTTTAGATTGTTAAGTTCTGACACTGGTTTTAGAAAATGAGACATTTAAATGAGAAAGAAGTAATTCGTGTTGTTCCTTCTTTCGAAAATGGTACCAATATTCGGCAGATGGCAAGAAATTTTAACGTCAGCCCTTCCATCATCCATCGTTCTTGGAATCGAGCTGTAGAAACCGGAGGATATAAAAGACGTATTGGATAGGGTCGTAAAAGGAAAACAAACCAAGCCACTCATAATGTTGAAATATCCGACTAAACAGTTAGGAATAGTCTAAGAGAAGCCAACCTGAGACCAAGAAGACCCGTGCGAAATCCTGTTTTAAGTGCTAATCACATAAGGTTGCGTTTAAATGTTGCTCGTGAACATGTCGTTTGGTAACTTCTACAGTAGAGACTAATACTTATTACTTATTTGGTGGTGGATCTGTGATGGTTTGAGCTGGAATTAATCTTGATGAAAAAACAGATCTTGTTGTAGTTCCAGGAAAATTAAACGCTCAACAGTACATCGATGTCATTCTGGAGGCACATGTTATTCCGGCGGCTTATGATATAGGCTCGAATTATGCAAGATAACGCAAGGGCACATACTGCAGCAATCACCATGAACTTCCTTCAGCACCACGGGATTCAAGCCATGGATTGGCCTGATCTAAATCCCATTGAATATGTTTGGGATGTGTTAACGTGTTCGGAGGCGCCTAGATCCACCTCAGACCCTTCAACAACTAAAAGAAGCAGGCTTATACGAAGGATGCGACGGAGGTGTCAAGCACTAATTCGTGTGGGTGGAAGACATACATGTTATTAGGAACCAAATTTTCTTCATAACTTTACGTTGGAGAGGTGTGATGCCTGCTTATTCCACTTTATTTCTTGTAGTTTTTTCGAATTGATATGGTTATCTTAAAATTGATATGTAGTGTTTGTTTTGATATTGCTAATTTATTTGAACAAAATTTACTACATCTTTAAAACAAGCGTTATTAGATTTCTATATTGTTTAAATTAATAAAGTTATTAGAACATAAATACAGGGTGGGCAAATAGTATCGCACCAAATGGGATTATGTAGAAACGGTTTGAGATTTAGATTTGACCTTTGGTGGGGTTAAATAATACATAAATACCCATATTTTGATATGAGTTTCATTTGTTTTGAGCGACTGGGTTTTGTCAGAGGCAGCCATCTTAAATTTTTTTTAATGGCAACCTAGGTTGAGTTTGGTGTCATTTGGCGGGTAATTGATTTAGAAATACAGCACGGTATATCATAAGCTTGTTTATTTTAAAATAACGAAGAAAATTAAAAAACCAAATTAACTTTGAAAAGTTAAAAAAAACTAGCAGCGCCATTCAATTTCCACAAGTTTCTTCATTTGCCCAAATTCCAAGAAGGTGGAAATAAATATTTTAAATTTTTTTTATTTATTATGAATTACAAGGGCGGTCTTTTATATTACGTCTGTCGAGCTAGCCCCCCCTGTAAAAATAAAAAACAAATACATGAAAATTACGAGCTATTTATGAGCTTTTATATTCCGCAAATTAAAAATTTGAGCTCGTCATACAAGGGAGGAATTTAAAAATTTCAGTGGGGGCAGCCGACTTTGTAGGTAAATTATTCTTTATCGATTTATGAGCTCTCGAGATGGTCTATTTTGATTATTGAGCTGCAACCCTTTTACGGTAAAACTGCCTCTCGTCTGTCCAGCACACAAGAGAGAACTTTACTTAAAATGAAAGCAATTCATAAGTCTTAAGTATAGTTCTCTCTGATGCGAAAAAGATATTTTTATCAGAGTTTTAATTTAATAATCAAACATTTATATTTCCTAAGCTCGTAAATCGATAAACAATATTTAGTCGCAAAATAAATTCTTTTACTTTAAGCATAGTTTCTGTTGTGCTGGAAAGATTTGTAGTTTTATTGTAAATGAATTGCAGTTCAATAATTAAAATACTCGTATTTTCTTCATTTTTTTTTAATAAATCGAAGTTGCAGCTCAAGAATCTTTTTAAATCATAAATTTAAAATAAAATTAAATTAATTGCACAATGTTCTGGCATATTGTGATTTTTTGATATGTCCTATTTATAAATTATATGTTTGTGTATTTTATGTATTAAATAACGATTTACGGTAACTGAATTATTATTTATACGTATTTAACTCTTCATCTCAAGTTCTTCATCATTAATTGCATAACTTTCTGAATCTCTTAATGTTTCCTTTGTCAATAAACATTTTAATGTCAGTTTTTGAATTTCACAGCATGTGGTTTCTCCTTAGGGATTATTTCCTTATGTTTCATTAACAGACCCGTGTGAAGTTACCACCCCGACAAAGAGTTCCAATAGTTCTGATTAGAGCTCTCGAGTTTAGGCGTACTTTAGGGCGTGTGAAGTTAGCACCCCGACAAAGAGTCCCAATAGTTTTGATTCGAGTTCTAGCTTCCTTTTAAAGAATTTAGAAGTACTTTATAAAAACTAAAGTGTTCCGCTTATTAACGGTTCCAAATTTTAATTTGGAAAATGGGGTGCTAACTTCACATCGAAAATCGAGATCCAGTAGTTCTGACTAGCTAAATTACTATATTTTACAAGGTTCAAGAGTTCCTGATATGAAAAAAAATTTATTTTGAAAATTAAAAATTTTTGAAAATTTAATTTTGACCATAGTTACAATCAACTTTTGATGTTCTTTTATTCATTCTTAGGAGTTCTCGCTAATTAAAAAAAATTATAATCAAAAATGAAAAAGTTACAGCCCTTTTACTTAAAGAAAGAAAATGTTAACAAAAAATATTTTAAAGAGTTCTAATAGTTTTCGCAGCAGATTTGGATATAAAAAAAAGATTATTTTTTAATGATTGTAAGTCTAACTTTGGTGCTAAATCCGAATTTTTTTGTGTAACACATTAATTATTGATCGGATTGCTTTCAGTCATTAGACTTTGTTTTATAACTTTCTGAGTACTATCCAAATCTACTGTGGGAACTATTGGAACCCTTCAAAATTTGTTCATCGATACTTTGAAAATTTACCTACGAGGATGTAGATGAGACGCTGGCCGATTTTCAAGAGTTCTGATTATTCTAAAACAATTCTCCTATAGTTCTGAGCATACACAATACCTTTCCAAAGAGTTCCGATGATAAAATTAATTAGATAATTTTTTCGAATAAATTCATTTAAGAAAAAAATTATATAATTAGTTTTAATAGCAAAACTCTTCGGAAAGGCATTGTGCATGTCGAGAACTATTTTGGAACTATTGGAACTCTTCAAAATATTTATTGTCGATACTTAAAATTTAAGCTATGCAATTTTTTAAAGTCGAATAATTCTATCATTATTAATTGGATCGCTTTCGATCATTAGAATTTCTTTCAGAACTTTTCGAACACTATCCAAATCTGCTGCGAGAATTATTAGAACTCTTTAAAATATTTCTTGTTAAAATTTTCTTTTTTTTAAGTAAAAGGGCTGTAACTTTTTCATTTTTCATTATAATTTTTTTAAATTAGCGAGAACTCTTATGAATGAATAAAAAAAGAACATCAAAAGTTGATTGAACTTTCAAACATTTTTAATTTTTCATATCACCTGGATTTTCGATGTGAAGTTATTTTTCAAATTAAAATTTGGAACCGTTAATGAGCGTAACTCTTTTTATTTTTTATAAAGTACTTCTAAACTCTTTAAAAGGAAGCTAGAACTCTAATCAGAACTATTGGAACTCTTTGTCGGGGTGCTAACTTCACATGCCCTAGAATTTGCGATATATACGTTTAAAACTACACGATAAATGGGCTCTACTAAATAGAACTATCGAAAGTCGACAAACACATCACTTTAATATTCGAATTTATAAGTTTTTTGCTCAAAATAATTGTTTAAAGAAATCTTAAGAATTTTTTTCTGAAATTTATAAAGAAGTACTAGATTTATCTCGTAGAGTTTGAAAGAAGCCCGAAACATATGTGAATGCATTGCTGATGTAGTTGGCAGATCATTTTTTCAATGGTTAAATCATCAGAACTATTGCTAAAAAGTATCAAAAAGTGCATGCAAAGAGAAGTCTTTTTTTTTGATCTGCTGAAAAATGATATGCCAACTTCACAGACATGTAAAAATATCTATCAGTTCTCACTTCATTTCTATATTACTTGGTAACGTAGATGACAAAATGACAAATATTTCAAATTATCAGAAACGAAGCATGCCATGAAAATTTTGTTTAGTCTATCTTTCGTTTCATAAAAAGTAACCCAGGGACGCGAAAACCACAACTTCCCTATCTAGAGTCGTTCTTGAGATACTGCGCAAAACCATCGAAATCCGAACACACGGTATATTGTTATCTTGTGCATACCAAAAATTACTCCACACCCTTCGGTAAATTGAGTTTCCTATTAAGTAGTTTATAAATTATAATATATAATAATGATTATAATAATTTGTTTGCCCAGTAGGACGATTCCCAATTACAGGACAAAAAAAAACTAATCGATCAACATTCCACTCATGTAATGGATGGATAGTTTTTATTTGTTATGCTGTAAAGCAACCTTAAATATGCTAATGTATCGTGCTGATGTATATAATATTAATAAATTTGAGTATTTTGATAAATATTTTTCTTACTTATCGTTAGATTTGACTAATGAAAACATAACTTCTTGTTTCAAAAGACTGTCAAATTGTCATATAATATTAAACAAAATTAGCGCTAACTGACAAACCTGTTTTAGTTAATCTAGGTTCTGGGATACTATGTAACGTGTTCAATGTCTGGAAGTTTATGTTTCTCTTAAAATATCGTTTAGTGGCTAACACAAGCAATGTTGGCATGTCATAGAACTGAATTATCATTTTGTTGTTGGAAAGGTGTTAAATATCTTTAAACCTAGCGCCGACTCTAAGCGAGCATAATGTTCAGGAAAATTGTGATCTCATCCAATCAAAAGTCGAAGAAATGAATACTTAATGAGTGGCAATTACATATTTTTTGGAATCTTATTCATATATTTTGATTTAATTACTAATTGGTACTTGTAAACGACTTTGAGCGTACAATATTTATTCTAAATAAATGCGTCACTCTACATAAGTGGTACTTAAATTACATGAAATATGATGGTGTACAAAAAAATAATTATCATTTATTTCCGTATTTTTCAAAATTCTGCCTCAGTATAAATTTTCGTATAATAATTATGTGTATGTTTCAATTCCCGTTACTTTGGTCGATAATTTCATGGGATTGAATACTTAAAATAATTCTACGCTTCAAGATGCCGTAGAAACAAGTTTTAATGCCATGTAATTAACGTATCTAAAAATAGAAGGATAATTTTCTACTCTACAAAATAATTAGGAATTACCTTTACTGTCTGTTAAGATTTATAATAATATTCTAGCACCTTCACTTTCTTTCCAAGTTTATTTTCGTCTCAAGGTAACATAGGTAATGCAGTGCAATAGTGGGAAAATATTAAAGCTTAAAAAATAGTATAGGCGGTCAAGGATCTTTTTTCTACTTTTGCGAAGGAGATGCACCCAGTGTAATTAATTTTTTAGCATATACCTATTTTAATTTTTAATAACGAAATTACTGGTCGTTGAGCCTTCAAATATTACTTTGACCTCAGTTCGCTAATGTCATTATACTACAGTCAACTCGACGCAATTCTTGATTTAATAAATTAATTTTTTATTATTAAAATCAGCTGTTGTTATGTTGTAAGTACAATTTTTATCAAGGAACAAGTGTGACACGTGTGTAATTAATTATAACATTCCGAGATAATTTAAATAAAAGTAGTGGGTTAGAACGATTTATGATTCATCTTTATTTGATTGCGATTTTTGTAATGCATGAGTAATCTGCTATTATTTTTAGATTAAATGTTTTTTTGACTTTTTTTTTCAGGAAGGGGATACTCAAGATATGCCAAAACGGGATTAGGAAGTTGGCAAAGCTAAGATATATTATGTCAGAACAACTCCTTAACATGAATTGATATGTAATTTTTTAACAAAAATACTTTCTGCCTTCTCATATATCATTCGGGAAACGGCAAAAATAGATTGGATTTGTTACCTTTTCTGTGAATTCTTGGTATTTATATTGTACGGAACTTGTTAAAATCTTGAGTCACTGAAAATTTCTATATTGAGAACGTGATGTGCTTGCTTAGGGAAAATTAAAATTAAGGTTCTTTAAGGCATGTTATATTTTGTAAAGATTTCTCGTACAGTAAAATACCACCTCTAAAGTGTGAACCATGTTAAGAAGATTAGGTATTTTATCGGTTTAACATTCCTTTATTTACCCGTTGTCGATACATCCAATTCCCATCCCCCCCCTCCACTACCATTACAAAAAGTTGGAGCTAAAATTCACAATAAAACACGCCTGTGAAGGTAGCACCTCATTTAGAAAAAAGTCAAAACTTTAGTGGAGTTCTTACTGCACCCCTAATAGTTCTAGAGTTCTATCATAGTGGTAGAAATAGTTCTGCTAGATTAATCCAAATAATCAGGATGCAAAGTCAGGGGTGCCAAATTCACGAAGTGCGAACCCAACATTGGCGAGAGCTACTTTACTATCACAATTGCATCGTTTTACCCTTATCATTATCGATAGAACTCTTGTGGTGCTACTCAGAACTCCCAAGAAAAGTTGCATTTTCACCAATTTTTCTCAACCCCCTTATTGACTTGGACAAACGTTGATAGAGGAAAACGAAATTTCGATACAACTCTGATAATAATGGTTTGAGAGCCATGTTTATTAAGAGGTATTATTAGAACTCTTGTGGTGCTACTCAGAACTCAAAAGAAAAGTTGCATTTTCAACAATTTTTCTCAACCCCTTATTGACGAACAAATGTTGACAGAGGAAAACTAAATTTCAATAGAACTCTGATAATAATGGCTTGAGAGCCATGTTTATTAAGAGTTATTATTAGAACTCTTGTAGTGCTACTCAGAACTCAAAAGAAAAGTTGCATTTTCAACAATTTTTCTCAACCCCTTATTGACGGACAAACGTTGACAGAGAAAAACGAAATTTCGATACAACTCTGATAATAATGGTTTGAGAGCCATGTTTATTAAGAGGTATTATTAGAACTCTTGTGGTGCTACTCAGAACTCAAAAGAAAAGTTGCATTTTCAACAATTTTCTCAACCCCTTATTGACTTGGACAAACGTGATAGAGGAAAACGAAATTTCGATACAACTCTGCTAATAATGGTTTGATAGCCATGTTTATTAAGAGTTATGATTAGAACTCTTGTGGTGCTACTCAGAACTCACAAGAAAAGTTGCAATTTCAACAATTTTTCTGAACCCCTTATTGACTTCGACAAACGTGGTAGCGGAAAACGAAATTTCGATACAACTCTGCTAATAATGGTTTGATAGCCATGTTTATTAAGAGTTATGATTAGAACTCTTGTGGTGCTGCTCAGAACTCACAAGAAAAGTTGCATTTTCAACAATTTTCTCAACCCCCTTATTGACTTGGACAAACGTTGATAGAGGAAAACGAAATTTCGATACAACTCTGATAATAATGGTTTGAGAGCCATGTTTATTAAGAGGTATTATTAGAACTCTTGTGGTGCTACTCAGAACTCAAAAGAAAAGTTGCATTTTCAACAATTTTTCTCAACCCCTTATTGACTTGGACAAACGTTGATAGAGGAAAACGAAATTTCGATACAACTCTGATAATAATGGTTTGAGAGCCATGTTTATTAAGAGTTATTATTAGAACTCTTGTAGTGCTACTCAGAACTCAAAAGAAAAGTTGCATTTTCAACAATTTTTCACACCCCTGTATAGACAGAAAAATTTTGACGTACGTAGGACCACGAAATTTCGATAGAACTCTGATAATAATGGTTTGATAGCCATGTTTATTAAGAGTTATGATTAGAACTCTTGTGGTGCTACTCAGAACTCACAAGAAAAGTTGCATTTTCAACAATTTTTCTCAACCCCCTTATTGACTTGGACAAACGTTGATAGAGGAAAACGAAATTTCGATACAACTCTGATAATAATAGTTTGATAGCCATGTTTATTAAGAGTTATGATTAGAACTCTTGTGGTGCTACTCAGAACTCACAAGAAAAGTTGCATTTTCAACAATTTTCTCAACCCCTTATTGATGGACAAACGTTGATAGAGAAAAACGAAATTTCGATACAACTCTGATAATAATGGTTTGAGAGCCATGTTTATTAAGAGGTATTATTAGAACTCTTGTGGTGCTACTCAGAACTCACAAGAAAAGTTGCGTTTTCATTATGGGTGGATGGATTTCTCCTAAAATCTAAGCCAAATGTAAACAAGCTTGAATATAAAATTTTTAAGTACGTATGCACGTATATTCGTTCTTGGGTTATCGTGGATACTAACATACATCCACACAGACACACACTGCACATGTGTTTCATATACATACGTGATTATCTAAGATTGGTATATTTTAAAATTGAGATGAAATATTCTATACGGAAATGCAGTAGGTATCGATTTCAGAATTACATTTGGATTAACAGTTACGTGTATTAATTGTTTTACAAGGAGTGCATTGATGGAAATGATGTTTATAAATATATTAAAATATTGGATGGTTGTCATATAGGATTTATTCACAGAAGTATATTAGCAATATACACGATGTTACATCGAAAAACGTTTATGACTAAGTATGTTGTTATAACAAGCTATGATCTTGGAAGGATTATCTTTGCTTGCAAACTTCTACATAAGTAGGACCGACAAGTACTTATATTTAAGGTAAAGTAAATATCCCTAAGCGTATTTAACTTATGACTCAATATTATTTTGAATTCTCGTAACAATGCACTTTTCAATGTTTATAGTTGAGGAATTTTTACATTTATTTAAACGAATCGGTTATTGAATGCCATTACAGTTCTTACGTTTAGTTTTTTTCCAGTTCGGTGTGTTTTTCGATTTTTGTGAATTTGTTGAACATTTTGTGAGTAATTCATTTTAACAGTGTAATGTGTACATTATTTTGAAAGGTGCAAGGGTGAGCACGTATATTACAACTGCTTAGCAATGTACGATTGCGATAAGTTGCTTGAAACTTTGAGCAAAGAAGAATATCGGCCAATTGACGCCAACGGCAAAGTGTATCCACCCTCGCATTCTGTTTTAAAGAAATATCGACGTACATGCACAGTGCTGGTTCGGAAATTAGTCCAAAACATGTGTATACCATACTACATAAAAATAGAAGTGGTATGAGGGACTATATAATAAAAAAATTTAATATAAAGAAACCCGAGGCGGTCACTACAGGACGAGAAAGCAACTCTTTCAACATTTCTGATAGTAATGAAACTTATAGTGACAAAAAGATGAAATTTTCACTTGTACTATCTAGGGAAGCATGGAAAGAAGTGAAACCAAAAAAAGACTTACTCGCATAGGAAATATACTTTACTTCAACCGGGGAAATGGACTGATATATTTGCAAGAAAAATTTGGGAGCAAACTAAAATCGCATGTGGGTTTGCATTTAAATATGGCAAAGTGTTTAAAAGTAATGAAGCTAAGTACTATGCTCGTTTTACAGGTTCGTGTTCAGAATGTGGCTCTATACTTTCTGGATGTTTAATGCAAAAACCAAATCATCATTCTGATATTATATTTGAGTGCGTCTTAAAAAATTATCAATATGGATTTATCCACAAGAAAAAACGACAACTAAGAGGCCATTTACGACGCGAAATAGCATCTCATTTATTAACCTCCAAGGAAGATGCCAGTATTGGGAGAGCAAACGAAGCAAATCGTACTATGGGGTGGGTGATGCGATTCCACCGATGCTATATAACGGCACCGTCCTACGAAACGCGAAACAGCAAGAAAATGATCGCCGCCTTGAATTAGATTCAAGCGACCCTATATTTAATTTAATTGTTATTAAACATGAATCTCTCGCTGGTATTATACGTCATATAGGACTAGACCCGTTTTTTGTATGTATTGGGCAGAAGAACAAAAATTATTGTACAAAACTGTTACCAAACAAAATAATAACAGCTACTTAACAATAGATGTTACAGGTAGCTTCGCTCAAAAGTTAAACCTACCCAATAATAATAAGAGTCCTCATGTTTATTTATACCAATGCTTGGTCACATCAGAAACTACTAGCTGTCCAGTTTTTCAGATGGTTTCGACCAAACAAGATTCTGCTATGATAACTTACTTTTTTTATCGATACTAGCAGACGGTGCTCCGTTATCCCGCATGGTTGTGATAGATTTTAGTAAAGCATTATTACATTCCCCAAGTAGCCGACAAATTAAAAAGCTAATGCCGTATTTGCCACTGTGGACCGGAATCACGCGGAGGTATTATCAAAGCAATATTGAAATAGCTAGCTCTTCTGCCGTTGAAGCATCTTTTGATGAGTTGAAAAATAGGATATTTAAGAATGAACTACCAATGAGGATTGATAAGTTTATAATAAAACATATTAAATTTTAAAGGGAAAACTTTATTAAATCTGGGTGATGAAAATAGTACTAAATACTCCCATTGTCAAGTAAATGAAGTAAATGAAGAAGAAAATAAATGGAATATTGTGGAGAACTGGAGAGGTTTCGTTTCCAATGCAAAAGTAAGCAGTGTAACATCGAAAACACAAAACGCAAGGAAAATTCGAAAGAGCCTTTTAATATGGATAATAAGAAGAAACTAACGTACCTCGACGATCTTCCTAGCTGGGATCCCATGACTACTTTAACTCGTGGGTCAATTCTGGTGCTAAAGAATGGCAACGTACTGAAAGCAGTGCAATGTGGGAAAAATGTATTGTCATCCGCGATACCTGTGCCTTTGACTCTATAACTCAAATTGTAATCAATGCTTTACTATGTAACGTGGAATATTCAAGATTTGCCAGTAGTTGTGATAATAATTTCTTCACATTTGCCAGAAGTATCTTGGATACAAAGGTAAAAAATTACGGATAATATTTATGTGGAACGTGCAAACATTTTACGTGGTATTTCACTTTTCAAGTAGTGCCATACCGAAGTAATGTATTGCAATTAAAAGCCAATTGTAACGTTTGCTCATCTTGTAGAATATTTATTTAAAGATGTCCCTTCTTTGATTACTAGGAAATCTTGTGGTTATTGTAGTCACCAATCAACACGGCAAGTTCCGGTTGTTAGCATTAATGTCGACATACTATTACGTGATGGTCTGACAGAATTACATAGGTCCATAATAGACGTTAATGCAGAAAAAACGTTTCTTGTAGAAATTGCCATGAAATTATTAAATCAATGGCATTTAATTATTGATTGCAGCGTTTTCACTGACAGTCGTTATGCTACATCCATTGGATTACAGCCGAAGAAATCGACCCTTACAATGATCCCGAAAATATTTCAATGTGAAGAAAATATACTCTTATCATCAATACGCAAGTGATGTTAACGACGGCCATTACACAGGGTATGTTTATGATACAACGAGATGGTACTTGTATGACGATATGATCGCGAAACAAAAAATTGTGACGGAAGATGCAGCAATTGCACCACATTTGATTTTGTATGTAACGCAGGAACGACACCAATAAATAAAAATATTGACGTTTACATTGATATTTAGTTCATACTAAAATCGGTGTTGAGCTTATGTGTGTGCGCGTGTGTAAATTAAGCTTAAGGAAGCTATTATATATTCTGAATATTTTAGCGTATCCAAGTTATAATATGACTGATTTTGTTTAATAAATATGATAAAACTTGTTTAACATTAAAGCAAGAGAGCATTTTATAAAGTGTACTTAATTTTTCTTTAAAACTCCTCTAATAGAAATAATTTTCAATATCTGACAAAAAAGAAAATTACGTAATGGAAATCAATATTGGACTACTTGTTTATCAGTTTTCTTTCTTCTTTTAACCTTCGTAAACCCAAAGGGATTGTAAAAATTGTTGAAAATACAACTTTTCTTTTGAGTTCTGAGTAGCACCACAAGAGTTCTAATCATAACTCTTAGTAAACATGGCTATCAAACCATTATTATCAGAGTTGTATCGAAATTTCGTTTTCCTTTATCAACGTTTGTCAAAGTCAATAAGGGGTTGAGAAAATTGTTGAAAATGCAACTTTTCTTTTGAGTTCTGAGTAGCACTACAAGAGTTCTAATTATAACTCTTAATAAACATGGCTATCAAACCATTATTATCAGAGTTCTATCGCAATTTCGTGGTCCTACGTACGCCAAAATTTTTCCGTCTATACAAGGGTGTGAAAAATTGTTGTAAATGCAACTTTTCTTTTGAGTTCTGAGTAGCACCACAAGAGTTCTAACCATAACTCTGAATAAACATGGCTCTCAAACCATTATTATTAGAGTTCTGTCAAAATTTCGTTGACCTACGTTCGTCAAAATTTTTCTGTCTATACAAGGGTGCGAAAAATTGTTGAAAATGCAACTTTTCTTTTGAGTTCTGAGTAGCACTGCAAGGGTTCTAATAATAACTCTTAATAAACATGGCTCTCAAGCCATTATTATCAGAGTTCTATTGAAATTTAGTTTTCCTCTGTCAACATTTGTTCGTCAATAAGGGGTTGAGAAAATTGTTGAAAATGCAACTTTTCTTGTGAGTTCTGAGTAGCACCACAAGAGTTCTAATCATAACTCTTAATAAACATGGCTATCAAACCATTATTATCAGAGTTCTATCGAAATTTCGTGGTCCTACGTACGTCAAAATTTTTCCGTCTATACAAGGGTGTGAAAAATTGTTGTAAATGCAACTTTTCTTTTGAGTTCTGAGTAGCACCACAAGAGTTCTAACCATACCTCTTAATAAACATGGCTCTCAAACCATTATTATCAGAGTTGTATCGAAATTTCGTTTTCTCTGTCAACGTTTGTCAGTCAATAAGGGTGTGAAAAATTGTTGTAAATGCAACTTTTCTTTTGAGTTCTGAGTAGCACCACAAGAGTTGTAACCATAACTCTTAATAAACATGGCTCTCAAACCATTATTATCAGAGTTCTGTCAAAATTTTTCTGTCTATACAAGGGTGCGAAAAATTGTTGAAAATGCAACTTTTCTTTTGAGTTCTGAGTAGCACTACAAGAGTTCTAATAATAACTCTTAATAAGCATGGCTCTCAAGCCATTATTATCAGAGTTCTATTGAAATTTAGTTTTCCTCTGTCAACATTTGTTCGTCAATAAGGGGTTGAGAAAAATTGTTGAAAATGCAACTTTTCTTTTGAGTTCTGAGTAGCACCACAAGAGTTCTAATAATACCTCTTAATAAACATGGCTCTCAAACCATTATTATCAGAGTTGTATCGAAATTTCGTTTTCCTCTATCAACGTTTGTCCAAGTCAATAAGGGGGTTGAGAAAAATTGGTGAAAATGCAACTTTTCTTGGGAGTTCTGAGTAGCACCACAAGAGTTCTATCGATAATGATAAGGGTAAAACGATGCAATTGTGATAGTAAAGTAGCTCTCGCCAATGTTGGGTTCGCACTTCGTGAATTTGGCACCCCTAACTTTGCATCCTGATTATTTGGATTAATCTAGCAGAACTATTTCTACCACTATGATAGAACTCTAGAACTATTAGGGGTGCAGTAAGAACTCCACTAAAGTTTTGACTTTTTTCTAAATGAGGTGCTACCTTCACAGGCGTCAATAAAACGGATATATGATGGATGAACAAATATGACTCAATTTAAATCTGCATATTTCCGCTTTTTCCATAATAAACGATTGATTTGTTGTTGAAGTATGTTACAATTTGTTACGTACAAATCTCTTCAACATGCGACAACTTGTTATAACACATGACCACTAGTAATCTAGAAAATAATTTATAGGATCACTCCGGTAGCTGAGTCGCGTAATGGTCAGTTAATGACTCAGATAAAGAAGGGGATATAGAATTCCTAAATCAGGCAGAATAACATTGAATACGTTTCTAGATAAGGTAACTTAACCCCAGAATACGGGACCGTTTTTCACAAACATAATTACGGGACTATCGTAAATTTTACTAAATAAAAAATACTGTTCTTTATTATTAAATTTTATTTAAAAAAATACAAAAACAAGGTGGAGTTTTCTTGTATTCAAAATAAACATTTACTGATATAAAAGGTTTTTTTTTCATAGAACATATGGTACAAATAACTCCTCTGTGTTCTCCGCATATTGGTTTATTGCATTACTTACAATAATTGGTGATCATGCGCCTTTTTTACTTACACAGTAGAAACAAGCTTTCCTCTTTCTTTCTTGAGGTGTGTTAATAGTCTCCTCTTCCGATATATTAAGGAATTGAGCTAGATATTTACGAATACTACGACGTAAATGTGGATACCTATGCAGCATCCATGGTTTGGCAAGGCGAAGACTCAAATCTATCATATATTGTTATCTTGAAATAGGTTTATGCTGGCCATAGTTATAATCCCACAGAACACACATGGTGGCTATCTCCGTGTTTTTCTTCTCGAACTCATATTGGAATATATTTGGCCAAATGTGTCTACACCTGCTTTACTCTCATTGTAGTTATGAATTATTTCTGGCATACCGGTTTCTTTTACGATTTCCGCACCTTCGTGCATAGTTGAAAATAGCAAGACTAATTTGTTTCTCCTGGGCATATAAGATACTAATGTCTTGTTATTGATCAAAACAAAACATTGTGGTATTCGTGTTTCGACTTTTTGCATCCAAAAATTCTTTGGGTTTTATTCTTGCGTATAGTTCCTATCATGGTTAGTTTGTAGTGGTCCATCGTTACGTTACGATTTGTACCATGAATTGATTTTGTTAACTCCTTTACATAAAACTCAGCTAGAGGCAAACCATAGGTCTCTTGTTCTTTTTCCTAAGTACGGCCTCGCATCTAAAATAAACTTGCTAGAGGAATGCTATGCCATAACAATTTTCATCCCATACTTTGAAGGTTTGTTAGGGTTGCACATTCTAAAGATACAGCGTCCTCTGATTGCTAAAAGCTGGTCATCAATTCTGCTTTACGAGGATGGATTGTATGACGTTTTACACGTTTCAATAAACGCAGATTCGATTACAGGTCAATAAAGACCTACATTTACCGTAGAAACGACTATGGCTATCTTTTGAAGATAGTCCGATATATATGGTAAAGTAATTGATATTTCAATAGATTCCAAATTTTTCGAATATATGTAAAAGGATCATTTATAATTCTCTCTTTTCTTAGTTCTTTAGCATCGAACCTAAGACAGTTCAACAGGTACGAAAAACGTTCACAATTCATACATGATCTATAAAGCGAACCGCTTTTTTTGCGGCATAAAGAATCAGAACAGCAAACAAGGCTTTCAGTTCATCTTTTGTGGTTGAGGAAACATTCTGGTGGCCGTTGTATGGCGGTTTCTGCATTTGTATGTTGCAGAATAATATCAAAAATATGATTCAAGAAAAAGTGCAAAAAATAATCTTAAGGTAGAACAGTCTTTTGCAGCGCCCCTGGGATCCAACATACAATGTACAATATTCCTAGCAACCGTTCTTTTGGATTTTTGGGATAACTTCGTTGACCACTTGTGAGCATTCTTGCCCCTTAGGCTTTTGTTTTTAAAATTGATTATATATCATCTTCATCAGAATAAGGTTCTACTACTTCTTCAGATTGAACTGCATTATACTCTTGTTGAATAGAAATGGTCCTCTTCCCAGTCACTACCGCTGTCTTCAAAGGGTCAATCTCCTCTTCATTCATCATGTGCCGCTTCCTCTTCCAGTTCTTTTTCGGTCAAAAACTCCACATTTGGCATCCTAATTTAAATAAAATCGCTAGATGTATAATATATCTAAATAATAAAAATACGGAAATAACTTACCTCAAATGTAGTTCACTATCACTCAAAATTGATAGGTAAAGTAGAAACTAGTTGAATTTAAAGAATTACGTAAACACGGTGCTTCGTAAAATTTACAAATGTCTCGTCTTCTAGGGTTAAGCAACTTGTATCTGGGAAGTATTAAAAGAAAACAACAGATGTTTAACTTGGAATTTCATGTACATTAATTGACTAAATAATCGCCTAGATTGTTTAAAAAATAAATTCGATAATTGAACTCACAGAAGTGGAGTTTATAAAACGATTGTGGATGTGACTGCATGGGTTTTTCTTTTATTGTTTATGTGTAACTAAACTACTTTTTAATTTATTTTTCTCTTAATGTTATATTTTTGTACGCGCTTTAACCTGATATAATGGTGTTTGTTCTTTGTTATATATTTAACCTTTCCATTGTTTTTTGTGTTATTTGATTTATTAATGTACTTGCGCAATTACTTATTTATGATTAAAGTGGGTTTTATTGGTGGTTCTTTCCCACAATAGTACATTAATGGGCTGAACCACCATTGCGCAAAGCTCGTTAATTTTAATTTGAGTAGTTTCATTGTTTACCTGCCCCTCATGATGCAACACTTAACCTCATCCAGCCTATCTAATTCAAGTAGCACAGCGTATCTACCACTAGACGGCCACTTCGTTTGATCAGATTTGAGGTTTGCGAGTAATTAAATATCAGACTTTCAAATAAATCCAAATCTTTTAATTATTGTCAGTAAGGTCAAAATAAACCACTTAGCGATCAATTTGTTCTTGAATTTGCATTCTTGAAAATAAGTTCAAATTATACTTTCCAAGATAGGGTACCTGGGGGACGCTACAAGTTATAAACACAATTATTTATGTTACGTGAACAATTTAATTGCGGAAAAAATTGACAGAAGCATTTGAAGTTTTATTTGATATTAATGAAAGTGACTCTGTCTCTAGTGAAATAATCACTATAATTTTATTCTGATCGGTCTGAATCTTAAACTTTATGACGTTTCATTGGTTAATAATCAAGCGAAATAATCGTAAAAAAATGTTGAACACAGAGAACCTTAATTAGATGAGTTGATCGGCGTATTTCCACAGTTTTTGCTTTTTGAGCGCGACGTTTCGGAAGCGGACTCTAATTGCGCCATCAGGCACTTGACTACTCTCAGATTCGAACTTGATATCTCACTTACAAGTCTGACACCGTTCCCGCTAAGCCACTGATATATATATATATATATATATATATATATATATATATATATATATATATACACACACACGCTTTTATCAATTTGAAATTAAAGTTTTCTAGTTATTGGTTACTAAAATTAATTTCCTTAGTGGGCTTTATACGTTTATCAAACTGTTTAATATCAGAGTTATGTTTGCGTTTTCATGTTTCATAAATTTATTCTACATCTTTAACAATTATTAAATAATTATCGCTACTGAGGACGATAACTATAGTTGTTATCAAAACGTATAGATTTATGTAAAGTATAAAAATATACACCATTAAAAAACTCAAAAAAGCATTTAATTATGTGTAATAATGCTGAAAGTTTACATTTTTATATTATCAGAACTCTGTTCGTAACGTTCTGCAGATGATAATGCATTTTACTATACATTTCAAGGGTTTTTTATATAAAAGTAAAAAAGTTTATAAATTTTTGACTTTCAAATGGCTGCACAATCATTTTCGCTATCAGTGTATAAATAGGACATGGAAGTTCGATTACCTTTCAGAAGGTTTTACTTTATTATCTGACGGGATATTACATCAAGTCTTACTTGCGGTTTAAGTCGTTGTTTTTACAAGGATACTTTACCTATTGTAACATCGAATTATAATTTTGTGTACACATTGTTTTTTTAATTAGTTGTGGACATTAAAGATGCATCTACAGAACTATTAAATTTATTGTTGTAATTGGTAATTATTGATATGATCAGTACATTGTGATTGTGTGTTTAGTAATTAATTTTAGGGACAGCAATTTTAATCCAGACAGTGAAGGAGGGATTAAAAGTTCTATGTTATGCACGGTATTGCACCGCAGTTATGAAACTTACAAATTTATAAAAAAATATATAAATCAACACATCATCTCTGCCTTTGTTTTTATTTTTAGACTATAGATGGCGTTGGGATTTTATTTGACAGAAAACGAAATTTCGAAAACAAAAACTAAATTCTTTTATATCCTTCATTTGGAAAATGCATACTTATATCTGGAACTTAAAAAATATAAACAATCGAAATGCACTTAGCACAGAGTTATCAAACACATTTCTTTTGGCATAAGGAGTTGATCCAGGAGTATTTCGCATAATATTTCTTTGAACTATACGGCCAACATAAGGTCCACTTGATTCTACAACTATCATTAGATTTGGATGATTGTTTACTCCCCACAGGTAAATGCATGTAATTTTTTCGTTTTGGATGGTGTTCAATGCTATCGTTAATTTGATTAGATGTACTAGGATCGAAGTGACATTATTTACGCTGACATCAGATTCTTCACTTTGTTCACTACTTTTGTCATCAACAGGAACAGCTTCATCACTTTCACCATCTTTGGAGTAGTTATTTGCTGTTTCGGATTCGCATTCAGATAAGTTCTCCAACTCCGCAAGATAATCTAAAGCCGATTGTTGTGTAACACCGCGAGACGACCACATTTTTTTTACTACGAAATTAACCCCGTCACAAGTACAGAAGTATCTCACAAGAACGTTCACTTGCAACTAATTTAAAATCTCAAAGTACTTGAATATATACATCTCTATAGAAACAAATTATAATTTGCATTTTTCATATCTGGGGCGCGTAGGTAAATATAGCGAAGATTATTCATAATTTCAGACACGACTAAACAAGTTCTGACTTGCAGTCAACTCCTACGTTGTAATTATTTTTGTAATACAACCTCGAAACTGATTATGAATATATGAACGGTCAAAATGACGGTTCCGGCAGTTATACAAATACTACAAAAAAACTCTAAAACGGCTTAATTTTCTTAATATATTTTTTTATATTCTAAAAGTACATAAAAATCTAGAAAAAGTCGTAATACCTCAACACCGTAACTCCAAGCACAACGGAGAAACAACATTTTAAAAAAGACACGCGGTCAAATTGGCCGCCGCGGCAGTTCTAGTGTTAAACAGTAATTAACTATGACGCATATTATTAAAAATACCTACAATATCCAGCAAGCAATAACAAAATATTTAATTAATAATATTCGTAGTAACTAAATAACAAACTTAGAAAACTTTAAAATAGAATGATTGTGGTAATAAATTTTGACAATTAAATGTAGAGCTGCTGTTGCCACACCACGGTAGCCGAAACAAATAGACGCGCTTTCAGAATTATTAAATGTTTAATTAACTGTTGATATTTCTTTAATTTAATAATAATGACTTACTGCGATGTACATACCTCATTGGTCTACTATAGAAGTTATTGATGAATGGTTGTAATGTTTACAGTAATATTTAAACAATATTTCTGATTGTTCTTTACATTAATAATACACCTTTGTTCCATTGTGCCCCCGGATTGGCTTTACTATAGACGTAATTAATCAAAAAATCTTGGATCTTGTTTTGATGTTTGACGATACCGCCTTTTTTGGCTTGAAAAGAATTTCAAGCGCATTTTTTCGTTATTAAAATTTTTTGCGGTCATGACGTTGAAAAAAAACTATGTAATGTGCACGGAAATGCCATTTCGGTTCTTAATATGGCAAGATGTCATTAGGAAAAACTGTTGTGAATATAAAATTAAGACTATTTCCAAATTTTAGTTTTTTTTTTAATTCTAAACATTTTATGTGGAAGCAGTGTCATTTCGGTCATTAAATACGGCGAATTGTTCTAAGGGATTAAGAAATTATTGTATATATGCGAAATTTCAAAAAAAATCGGATTGATTTGTCCTGGCATTGAAACACCTACATGAACCTGGCACCCCACATTAAAATAATGAAATTAATCTGATTGCATCTGATTTGTAATAGTTTGTACCCGTTTGTACCACATTTTTACCTTTTGTTGTTAAATGTTAGCACCCCACTTGAATATTTTTTAGCGTTCATGTCGGTATTCAAGAGAGGATCATTTGGTTATAGTTGTACCATTATTCATTTTGTTTATACCTCAAGGGGTTGGTTCGTACCGAATTTCCAAATTTTTTTAAAGGGGTTACTTTTTCGTTTAAAGAGATTTTCAAAATCAGGAATCGGATACTGTTTCGTTTTCGTTTGTACCGGTTTGTACCACTTTTTTTTTCCTTCGTATTTCAAGGGGTTACTTACAAACTTAACCAGGGGTTAAAGATGCCAGCACCCCACTTCAATATTTTTTATCGTTCTCGACGGAATTGTACCATTTTTCCTTTGTCTTTGTACATCAAGGAGTATTTAACCAGGTGTTAAAAAATTTCAGCACCTTTTTTAATAATCTAAGTCGCTTTTGACGAAATTCGGAACAGTAGATTTCAATGTAAGAATAGGCGGATTTTCGAAAGAAAGATAAGACACATTTGGGGGGCGCACATAAAGAGATACTGAACAAAAGTTTGCTCTACAGTGTTTTTAATATGATTTGTTTATTGCTTACCGACTATTTATCTTATATATTATAGTTATATTAATGCGAGGAAGTCCAATATCTCGTGAGATATACACCATATGTAAGACAGTTTTTCAAATAGAAGTTGCAGCAATTGGAATATTGCACATTTGTAAAATAGTTTCAAGTATACAGGGTGCTCGAGGTATTATTACAAGATATTTTTTTAAATGGCATCGGTAGTATGTTTTTACACTATCGAAATCACCATAGCGATCTACATACGTCACTATATTTTCTCGAGAAAGTTTTGCCGCGTTACCAAGTGATATATGGAAATTTACTGAAAATGGCTTCGTCATAAGTGAATTCCATAACAGTTTACATCTTAAGCAAAATGTTTGTATAGTTACAAAGAAAAAGAGTGTATAAAACGTACGGGACAAAGGAAATGTTTTTTCATACACAGGGTGTTTATTATGAAGGCACAAGATCATCACATTTTAACTCACCAAAACTTAATTTTGTTTAATGGAACACGCTGTATATTGTTTCATGCTTTTGTAAAGCTACTAAATCCCTTTAAATATGTTTACACCATATGGTGTGTACAACTAGTATTTTTTGAGAAGTTATCCGTTAAATGAAAATTTTACGCTTTTACCATATTATTTGTTCTACTGGAACACCCTGTAGGTATAATTATGACCTCTAAAACTATTTTTTCAGAAATTGTCAGTTTAATGGAAATCTTATTTTTTTATGTTTATCAAGTAGACTAGTACTTTGACATTTTCGAATTTTGTTATTATTACTGTCAAGAATAAGACGCTTAGCGTCTCATGCACTTCGCGGAAAATACTTTGGGAAAATGAATTTTGAGACTCAAGAGTTGATAGATAGGATTTTTGTTTTGAGTGAAAATCGTAAAAATTGTTTATTCGCCTTAAGATATCGGCTACACATTTCAAATCAGAGTAGCATAAGTCGTACTGTTGTCCAACGAATTCTGAGCACAAACAAAATGCATCCATAACACATTCAAAGGATGCAATGATTTTGAAAAAAGAATAAACTGTTATGAATGGGCATCAGAAAAAATTGAACGGAACAGGTACATTTTTGATGATGTTTTGTTTTGTGACAAATCGACATTTCACAAAAATGGGTTAGTCAACAGATATAATTTCCATTATTATTCTACCGAACAACCACGTTGTATAAGGATTATTAGTCAGACAAGGTGGTCATTGAACGTATGGGGTGGAATCATAGGAAAATATGTAATCGGGCCGTATTTTTTTTATGGAAAGGTAACTGGAGAAATTTACTTGGGTTTTTTGCAAAATCAATTACCCCGTTTAATACATTTGCCCAATCCAGTCAAGCAAAGAATGTTGTTCTTACATGATGGATCTCCAGTTCATAACACGCTTTTAGTCAACACATTTTTAAATAACACGTTTATGACAGGTGGATAACAGAGCAGGTCCAGTTAAATGGCCACCACGTTCCCCAGGATTAATTAAGTGAGGTTTATAAAACCCCTGCCACGACAAAAGAAGATATGAAACAACGGATAAGAGAAGTCTTCCAAAGTATCGACAACGGCATGTTGAGAAATATTAGCAGAGCATTTAACGATCGCGTATTTTATTGTTTAGAACTAAAGGGTAACCATTTTAAGCACTTAATAACGTAATTTTCTGTGTCGAATTGTCATTTAGGAATTGTTATAAAATAATTCAGAATATATTTTCAATTTAACTGACAATTTTTCCATGAAGATTTTACAAAAAGAAAAAATAAACCATGAATTAAAAAGATTCAAATGTGAGGCTGGGGCAAATGTAATCAATTACCACATTCTCTCTGATTACACTTACCCCGTACATGCACTTTTGTGGGGAAAATGTATCCACTGCTACGTGGTTTTAGAAGTCATAGTTATTAAGATAGATCAAGTGAATTTAGAAATTTTTATGAATTATTGCATGTTATACCTACAACCTACAGGGTATTCCATTCGAAAATATGAAATTGTGTAAGCGTAAAATTTTCATTAAACAGATAATTTGTTAGGAACTACTAGTTGTAGAGACCATACGGTGTGTAAATAAATTGAACGGATTTAGTAGCTTTACCAAAGCATGTAATAACATAAAGGTTGTGTTGGTCCGTTAAAATGTGATGATTTTGTGCCTTCATAATAAACACCCTGTGTATGAAACATTTTATCTTGTCCCATACACTCTTTGTCTATACTATACTATACAAACATTTTGCTTAAGATGTTATTAGTAGACTGTTATGTAATTCATTTATGATGAAGCGATTTTCAGTAAATTTTCATATTTTTGCAATAATTTGGCAACGCGTGTAGATCGTTGTGGTGAGTTCGATGCAATTGCTACTACTTCTATTGGAAGCATTTTTTACATGTGGTATATTTAACGAGGTATTGGACTTACTCGCACTAATGAGCCACCTTGTACATATTAAAATACAAAGGAAAAAAAGTGATACAAACCGGTACAAACCAAAACAAAACAGTATCCGTTTCCTGATTTTGAAAATCTCGAAAAAGTTAGCTCTTTAAAAAATTTGGAAATTCGGTACAAACCAACCCCTTGAGGTACAAACAAAAGGAAAAATGGCGCAATTAGGTGCAAACAACCCTCTCTCGACTACCGCCACGAACGGTAAAGAATTTTCACGTGGGGTGCTAACATTTTTTAACCACGGGTTAAATTTGAACACCTTGAGGTACACAAGGTAAACAAACGGGTACAAACTATTATAAATCAGAAGCAATCACAATAATTGCATTATTTTAATGTGGGGTGCCAGGTTCATGTAGGTTTGGTCTCATTTGCTGTTTATGGTTATTTAAGCGATATGAAGTCAATGTTAATTTAATTTTTGATACAAAGTTTCTATTGAATTATATTCGCCCATTTGGAATAATATTTATCATAGTTAAAACCCGTTTTTGCGGTAACTCTTGGCAATGAAGGATACAAAACAGTTGCATGTTTTTTATGTGGATACTTAATTTTTAAATGTAATGTTCTTGTTTATTAAAGATTTTGACATAAATTAATATGACTTACACGATGTTTTTTTTTATTTTCCAATAACACAATCACATTTCGAGGACGAAAAATGTTATCTTTCAGATTATACGCGTGTGTATGTATTCTGGTTCAACTCCCAAATTACTCTCACTCTTGATAAAAAAATAGTTGGAGTAAATAGTAATATTACGATCTTTTTCTGCCATTCACCAAATATTTGTTTACATCTTTGAACTAACCTACACAAAACTTGTTTACTTCCTACTCATTATCATTTTTAGATTAATTTTTTTTTTGTGTTAACCGCCTTAATACGTGTTTATAGTTTAATTGTATAACCAAATTGCGCATATTATTAATGAATATCTTTCAATTGCCATTATCAAAGTTAAACCGCAAATTTAGGAAATATTTTCATGTGAAAAAGCATTTTTGCGATGATTTTTAAATTCCACTACGCAAAAGAGGCTATTTTTGGGGAAATTATTAAAAACTTCATAAGATTAAATGTACACGTTTTGACAAGCTGTATTTAGTTGATTGGTCACTGGAATATTATCTAAATAAAAATACAATCTCGTGTAACCCTTATGATTTTGTACTTTATTATTTAGATAAAGAATCAATTAGCTGACAGTTAAATCTAAGAAACAACTCCAGTGATTTTTAATTATTTATGAACTAATCAGAGTAGTCTAATAAAAGAACACAGTTTAATTATCTGTCTTTTATAGTTACAGCGTACTATGAGCCTAATCATTTTTAAACGTAGATAACCACATTATCTATCTCAAGTCCTATCACGCTTGTTAACCAAACTGCAGTTTATGAGTAACGTATTCTATCTCTTCGGTAGAATGAATAATTCGTATTGACTCTAGTAACATAAGTGTACAATTTTTTGCATTCGCTCAGTGGAGCGTAAGAGGTTTTAATGTCAATTGTCTGATTATACAGGGTGTCCCGTAAAGAATGGGCCATAGTTCAGAGATAGTTTCTATGAGTTAAAATAATCCCATTTAGGCCAACTTACCTTAGTCGAATTCTGTTTCCTTAAAGACACATTTTTTGTTTCACTTTTTTTTTATAGCTGTCATATTTTTCAAGATATTCAAGATATCTTGTTTAAACTTTGTACAGGGAAGTTTTTCGGGTAGGCAAACATGAATATATATTTACTTTCAACGTAAAAGATAGAGGGCGCCACTCATGTTTCTGGTTTCCGCTGTATTTTTTTGTGGATAAAGATTTTGAAAGACTTATTTCTGAAAGGTCATTTTTTATTTTCTTTAAAAAAGGTGCTCTTACTGTATATCGCTAAATGGTCGCGCTTTAGAGGAAAATGCACTTAAAGTGAACTCAGCAGAATGTACAGGGTGGCCAACTAAGTATGCGAGGTACTGTATCTGGGAAACTATCCATCGTAGAGGCTTGAACCTAGAAAATATTTTCAAGTTTCTGAAATGGCCGCTACGGGGCGTAACTGCAATCTTGAATCTAAAAAGTGATGTTTCTGTGATTTCTGCTATATTAACCTAATAAAAATTACTGATCTTTAAAGTCGAGGATTATCTGAACTTTTTTGTTTGGCACTTTTTGACGTATGTCTAAAAATAAAGTGGTGGGGGTATTCAAAGGTTTCCTTCCGGACAGAATAAAATCACCCTTTTGAAATTACTACGGGCAAGTAAGCAATGCTAAAAGTTATACGAAAGGCCTATTTTTTGTTTGTTTAAATGCATATTCACTATGGATATATACGTAAAATACAATTAATAGAAGCAGGCAATGGGAACAGATACCTAAACAAAACATACATAATTCTCAAATTGTCAATACTTTCACGTTACTTTGAGCAATTTTTGTGCTTTCAAAATGCATTTTACGAATAATGAAGTTGTTGATATGCTTGCGGTTTATTTTGAATGTCTTCAGAATGCCGCAGTAGCTAAAAGAGTTTACGCGGCTCGATATCCAAATCGGCGTCCTTGCGATGTAAGAGTTTTTCCTCGATTAGTGGCGAGCTTACGAGCCAATGGTAGTTTTCGGCCTACGTTTCAACGGCAAAGAATTGGAAGAACACAAGAAAATATTAACCGTGTACAATCCTCATGTTAGCATAAGAGCATTACCCACTGAGGTGGGCATATCACGGACAATAGTTCATAATATTTTGAAGGACCATAGGTAAGTTCTAATGGCCATAAAAATATATAGGTATTCGTTTAAACTTTTTTTAATTACTTTAAGAATGCACCCATATCATCAGGCCTTGAAAGAGGAAGATTTTGATTGAAGGTTAGACTATTGCCATTGGATGAAGCCACCTTCAGTAGTGACGGAAGAGTCAATCTGCACAATATGCATTATTGGTCTGCAGAAAATCCCCATTGATTGCGTGAAGTTCAGCGCCAAGGACGTTGGGGTTTAAATGTATGGTGTGGCATACTGGGAGGCAGAACTATTGGCCCATATTTTTCGAGCAACCCCTAAATGGCAATGTATTTCTTGACTTTTGGCCAATCAATTACCGTTGTTGTTGGAAGATGTGCCTCTGGAAACAAGACAAAATTGTTTTTGCAGTTGGATGGTTGCCCAGCACATTTTGCTATTAATGTGCGAGAGAATATTAATGCAGTATTTCAACAGCGGTGGATTGGAAGAGGAAGTCTGTTTACATGGCCCCAGCGATCGCCAGACTTAACTTACCTCGATTTTTATTTATGGGGCGCTTAAAGGACATCGTGTTTCGGACTCAACCTACTACTAGAGAAGATATGAAAACCGAAATCGTAACTCTATACGTAACATACCGAGAGCCGAAATTGAAGCTGCAATTTTGTCTGGTCATGAGAGGCTTCAGCAATGCATAGAGCGTGATGGTCAGCATTTCGAGCATTTACGGGGCATTAAAACCTTCCTCCTTTAAATCGGTCCTTTTAGGGCCACAACTTACATAATAGAAACAATTCCAGAAAAACATAATTAAAAAAAAATAAAAATTTAAGGGATTTTCGTATAAAGTTTTCTTTGGCCGATATGTTAGGTTAGGAACAAGATATCGAGATGCGATTTTCGCGAGCTTGTTTAGGCATAATTTAGCTACTTGTTCATGAAAAAAAAGTCATACCAATGCATTTAGTTTTTTTGCGAAAATTAACCGTTTCTGTCGGAATGTCGAACAAAGCCCTCTAGCGACGACATGTGAAACTAACAAAACTTCTAATGTTATAACATTTGTAGCCCAAGAATAGCTCATTTCAACGCGCCCAAGTTTGTTAAAATCGGCGCAGCCGTTTCGAAGATACAGGGGGTATTTAAGGAAACCTTTGAATACCCCCCACCACTTTATTTATACGTCAAAAAGTGCCAAACAAAAAAAGTTCAGATTATCTTCGGCTTTAAAGATCAGTTATTTTTTTATTACGTTAATATAGCAGAATTCACAGAAACATCACTTTTTTAGATTCAAGATAGCAGTTACGCCCCCTAGCGGCCATTTCAGAAACTTGAAAATATTTTCCAGGTTTTTGTATTGGCCGTTTTAGTAGTAACTTTTTTTTGCGCAAGCCTCTACGATGGATAGTTTCCCAGATACAGTACCTCGCATTCTTGGTTGGCCACCCTGTACATATTTTCCTTGCATATTTATAAACTACTAAAAAACTATAGAACATTGAACATGTATTTAATAATGATGAATGATATTCTCAAAATGTCCGACCATTTGCCCCAAATACGTATTTTTCAGAAAATTTCTTACTGCAAGAATCGGTGGATGCAGATTTCTAATTGCATTTGCAGCTGCAACCATGTTTTGATATAGTTCAGCTCTTGTATTAACCACAGCAGCAGAATATACTAAAGTTTTTATGTACCCAGTAAAAAAAGTCCTTTGGATTTAAATCAGGACTTCGTGGACGCCAACTATGTTTTCCTCTTCCAATCCAAATATGCGGGATTACATTATTTAAGTGATTTTGCACCGCAAGAGGATAATGGGCAGGTTTAAAGGAACTTCCTCCAGCAGGTTAAACAAGTTATGCTGAAGGAAGTTTAGGTACTCGCGGTCTTTCAGTTTACCTGGGAGTTCAAAAGGACATACTATCCCAAACCAATTATTAATTTTAAATTCGTATTGACGCTCCCTTGTGGAGTTTTAAATATCCCTCTTAAAGGTTGCCTCATGCGTTACAAAATATTGTTTATAAAAGATTGATCACGTGGATGATGGCTTGTAATCCACAAAAATTCGCTCTTGCCAAAAAATCATCTGGAAATACATTTTGGACTAGTGTGTAATGGTGTAGTTGCTGTTCATGCAAAACAGTTCGTATTGCCCGGCGAGGTAACCCAGTATTTGCAGATATTCGCCGAATGCTAATGGACGAATCAATTTCAAATAAATCAAAGACCTCTTCTTCTTGTTCGTCGGTACGCACTATAGGTCTTCCATAATGCTGTCGAGAACGAAAGCTACCTGTTTCTCGCAGTCTTGAAAATAATTTTCTGTCTGGTTGTCTACGATTTGGAAAAATATTTCCGTAACTTCTGGCTTCAGCACGTTCTTTGAAATTTGGTTGAGCGTAAATTGCCACCATATCACTCATTTTACTATTTGACAACAAATTATGTCGCGGCGTTCTTAAAACTGAAACCTAATCCGTTAACAATGAAATACTCAAAACAACTAACAACAAACAAAACAACGTAAAAAACACAATCAAGATATTTTATGAGAAGTCAAATCAGAATTACGTTTTGTGATGGATATCTATTAGATTAAATTGGCATTAAATTTTATTCAAATTAAATATGTACATTCTGCAGAGTTCACTTTAAGTGCATTTTCCTCTAAAGCGGAGCCCTTTAGCGATATACAACAAGAGTACCTTTTTTTAAAGCAAATAAGATGACCTTTCAGAAATGTTAACAAGTATTTCAAAATCTTTATCCACAAAAAAATACAGCTGAAACCAGGAACATGAGTCAGGTGTTGGTGGCGCCCTCTATATTTTTTCATTGAAAGTAAATAGATATTCATGTTTGTCTACCCCAAAAAATTTTTAAACTCTTTAAGGAAGCAGAATTGGACTAAGGTAAGTTGGCCTAAATGGGTTTATTTTAACTCTTCTTCTTTATGGGCCACCTACCTCCAATTTTTTTTCATATCCCTAAGAAATCATATATTATTTAGTTTGCGAAATTCGTTGGCACAGAGAACGAGTAGTGACCGCGTGGTGAGGAAGGTACTCTTCCCGAAATAATGCTGTTCTTGGTGTTTACAACTTCACCTTACACAGCAAGCTTTATTATAATAGTAACGACAGTACAAAGCTATGTTTGCACTGTTCAAGTGGTGGACAAATTTGAATTGTAATAAGGTTGTTCCAACGTATACAACTTATTGGTTTCAAACAGTACTTATTCTACCTTGCGATCTTATACACATACATTTTCGAATGTAGTATTTCTTAGCCTGTCAGTTACATTTATTTTGAGGAAAATTAATGTAAATGACATAAACTGCCAATATAAATAGTTTGTGGAATTAGAATGTGGTGTATTCATTAATCACCAAGAGTGGAATAAAGAACTTTTGCCAATTCAGTAAATTTTAGTTAAACGAGAACAGATCCCTCACGTACTTGAAATTTTACTGCAGCTTGAAATATTTTCTAGTGATTAAAACGTAATTCCATACAACCGAATAATTTATTATGTCAAAATCGCCTACTTTTAATTTTTATTGTACATAGAAAGGTTGTTCTCGTATCACCACTGAATTAAAAGAGTGAATTAAAAAAAACGATTGCAACCATAAAAATAAAAGTTTTAACCTTGGAGGACTAACCACACGACTAAGTTAAACATTTTATTGGGAAAAATACTGACACTATATATATATATATATATATATATATATATATATATATATATATATATATATATATATATATATATATAGTTTGATCTTGTGTGGCTGAAATCGATGATCTTGAACGGATACAACCATTTTGAGGATAGTACAGACGCGTAAATTCAAATTTTTTTTAAGAATAAATGTAACGAAAAAAAAAGCAAATTTAGTCCAATAAACATACATAACTATACAGACTCTCTACAAAACTGTTAATATATTATGTATACTTCACTTTTATTTATTAGCAATAATCACTTGTCAATTTCCTATACTGTTGTTGCGACATTCTTTAAAAGAACAAAACAGAAGCTGATGATGTATAAATTTTATTTATATATTAATTACATCACCTCTTGAACGGTATACTCACATGACAAGTCGGTTATTACAAATAGATACACCTTCTTATGATAAATCAAAAGAAATTAAAATCAGTTGATCGGTCTAAACACTCACTATCGCCATTTTACTGATGGTACAGAATGACGCAGGCGTAAACAAAAATAGCCACAAAATTCCTATGTAATGTCGCTGCTTTATGCGTTAGCTATATATCTATACTGTGATACTGATAACCTATAAACGATAAAAAAATAGCCAATCGGCACCAATAAACGATTGGAACAAAAAATGGAAAATTTTAACCCCGGGTAGGGCGTAACTTTACGCATAAATTAAGAAAAAATAATTGGGAAAATACTAATAAGCAACAAATAACAAAACATGGCCAGCAAACAACAAATGATGGCAAAAAAAAATTGAATGACTGACAAGCGACAGAAAGTAGCCAACAAGCACCAAAAAGTGACAAAAATAGCCAACCAACATCAACAAATGATTGCAACAAAAAAAATAATTTATCATTGGAAGGGGAGCTAACTTCACACAAAAAAATTAAAATATTTAACCCCGGGAAGGAGGTAATTAATTGAAAAAATGCTAATCGGCACTAGCACCAACAAACGAATGGAACTTCATTCAGTTGACAACAATAAATAAATTTAATCGTTTCAATAACAATTATTACATTTATCGTTCTCTGTAAATTATAAATAAATTTATAAAATGTAAGAACGCCTGCTATTAAATATTATTGACCGTTTATTAGATATATGTTGGTTCAAATAAATTATACCTTTATGATTCCAAGATGTCTTGTATGGAAAATAATAGAAATGAAATAATTTTGAGGATAATTATGCAACATCTTTGTTTATACTTTCATAAAGAAAATTGACAACATCATAAAAACAAAAGTAATCGATGTTAAATGGACGTTTAAAACTTCATGTCAGATAAAGGTTAATAAACAGACTCTATCTTTAAAAATTCCATAGCTGTCCATATCCATATACGCATTTTCAATCTTATTTAATTAATTTTTAGACTTTGACTTTATATTAAAAAACTTTATAACGAAAAGTTATTCAAAATTAAATTTTCTTTAAATAATATGTTTACATTTTCCTATAAAGTTGATCGTTATTCAGATGTTTAAAACATTGAACTAACACTTAAATTCAACCTTTTTTTGTCGCTAAATTACGCGTCGTGTCAAAAAATTGCCTAAACATAATTAGACGATATGTTCAAGGTCCCCTCTCCGCTGTTAGATTCCCCTCAAAATTTATTCAGCTCCAGGAGAAATTAAATCAAGCTTAAATACGAAATTTCAAGTATGTATCTTTGATCGTTCTATAGTGGTCGTGGATACTAACATATCTACATACGCGCGCGCGCACAGACGCGCACACGTACATACGCGCTCGTCCACACATACACACACCATGGCCGATTTCGGGGAAACTTTGTCAAACGAACGTCGTGAAATAAGCTAATAAGCCGATTTAGCGATATTTAAAAAATATCTATTCATAACCTTCTTTACTTACACATGTATATGTAGGTTGGATGGTACAAATTTATCATAATAGAACAAACTTGGGCCATTATCTATCTCTGTTAATATTTTTGTAAACTGCCCATCACCAGTGACTCGTTCCAAACAACGATCTGTTTCATTACCAAAGACCAAAGTTCGTATCAACAATTAATCCTGTCAGCGTTTGGTTATCAAACTAAACAACTAGGCATTTACTCGGCTAGTATGTTACTGCCTTACTTTCTACGTGTGTGGGAGCGCTCGCGTGTCCGTGTGGGGTTTGCGTGCGCGCACAAGTGGGGATGCGTACATGTGGTGTATGGATTGTTCATTTCTTTTAATTTCCACTTTGTAGGCTCGAAGGTCGTCTATTGTTCCACAGTAGATATTTGATGTTGTTTTAAACAAATTACATAAATTTGTCATGTAAAATGCTTAATTAAATCAGTGAGTAAAAGACTAATACATAACCTAATGTAACACACAAATAATTATTGTAATACGCAATCTACCTTTGTCTCTAATTTCGATTTTATACAATAACATGATTGGGATAATGCGCTAGTTACGTCGAGGTTGCCAATAGAAAGGGTGTAAAAATGATAATGCGTGAAATGTAAACGTGAATCGGTCGTTTTCAATCAGTCCGCGGTGTACAGATTATGTAGGTAATTTTTTTAATAGATTGACCAAGTTTTTACTTGTTTTGAAACAATACAGCTAGAGATTGCGAAAATATTTGTGGATTATTTTAACACCGAAAGCTGAAATTGTCGGAGGTAGATACATAAGTGCTGATTTTATATCGGATAAATGGATTTTTTGCATAAACTAGTTTTGCAATTGCAATTCAATCGAGAACTAAAAGCTCGAGCGATTTTTTTCAATTCTCCTTGATTCGATTGTCAATTGTCTAAATTACAAAAAAATAATGCGTGATATTAAATATTTATTTCTCCTAATTAAGAAAATTTAAATGACAACTGTGCAAACTTAAATATAACATTCAAGGCTGCGATCCAATAATCTGTATATCTGTAATTCAAAAAAAGATATAGCTACCTTTAGCTTACGGTGTACAGGTATAAATAAAACGCTTATTATTTTCCTTAGCTGATTTAACATTAAACACGTGTGTTTAGATCAGAACACTGTCATTACTGACCGTGGTTGTTTTACTGTTTGGAAAGTGCAGCTAACTTTTTCCACGTATTCAAATTATTTAAGCGACATTCGTCCATTTTAGAAAATTAGGAACTCCTGATTGGGTTTAATAGACAGCGTGTATTAATCAAAATAAAATTAATTTTCGTTCACAGTAACAAACTTAGTTGTTTCACCCATATCCTTCAATTTGGCATGCATAATGTACATTTTTATAAACTCGCATCTGGCGGATTACACAACACATCTTAAAGAATTAAAAACCTTATACATAATCAAACTGCACATAATCAATATTAATGTCAAGTTTTAGGTAGTACACGTGCTGCTGTCAACTACCTATGGTATTAATTACACCCCATGTATTGAATTATTGCAACCTCTAACATGCTGTGTCTATGTTACAGTACTAGGTTTGGCAGCTTTATCAAATTAATTCACAGAAACGTAGAGTATCCCATTTTCCTACCAATATTTAACGTACATTGGCCTAGAATACTTTAGTTCGTAAAGAATAGCTTCGTCTTTTTCCAATAGCTCCCGATTATAAAACAATCAGATAAAGTATTCATATACAAAGTCTTCCTTTATTAATAAATAAAACACCAACTTCCTTTACCTTGCGCAAAATGAAACCACGCATTTTGCATGATTAGATAATTTATTCTGAAGTAAAATAATGTTTAAATTATGACCAAGAATGAATTGAAGAGTGTACATAGATGAATAAATAAGTGAATAGAGAGTATCATGTTACACCATTCCCCAAATTACCTCCTACGCGTGTATTAGCCGTGTATACATTAGCAACCGTGACGCCTTTTACATCAAGTTTAATTAAATTTATTTCATATCCTTATTCCCTACACAAAACATGTCTGCAGCTTTTTCACACTTCGGTATTTTCTATTTCTCGTAAGTAATTGAGGAGTGGTCGAAAAATTCTAATTCAAAATTGACAACACACTTTATCTAAACTTATATTTTATTAGTAAAATGGGAAATAAAAATCCAGAATTAAGTAGATAACAGCACGGAAGTGACTAAACAGAAGACGTCCGTGTTGGGGAGTGGTCTGCACTTCGAATAAGGGGCGAATAAGCGACGCAAATGACGTCATTTGTCCCTGACTGCTGGGATGGCTAGTGTACGTCTAGTCGAACACTTGTTGAAGACTAACCACACTCACTTCTTTCATTACATATAGACAAGACAAAAATTAATAAAGCTTCTATTTTTCTGTACCCTACTAGACATTATCGTTATGTCTAATATTACACAGAGCATTGAACCAATTTACCTAAGATGAGTATACCAGTGGTATGTCTGTAGGTCATTCACTTCATTATGTTATATTTCATATTATACTTATTTTTTGATATTAACGTGTAAATTGTAACTTTTCTCTGTTCTGTCTCCTTAGTTTTGTGGCCGTGATTGTGTAAATATTTAAAACGTGCAACTTTAAGTGGATCTAATTTACA